>CM023489.1:37564465-38029637 GCA_013339685.2 Hyalomma asiaticum
ATTCAGGAAGGCGCGCAATAATTAGAGGAATGCTCTACGATGCGGCCAAACGTATTTAGAGCGACTTCTGATCGAGTCAAAATATCACACAAAGCCCAGGACTATAGTCTTACCTTTTTTGGCATTTTGGGCAAGATTTTGAGAGACCGTATTTTTCTTCAGGAAGGCGCGCAATAAGTAAAGGAATGATCTACGATGCGGGAAAACGCATTTTGAGCGATTTCTGATAGAGTCAAAATTTCACAAATAACACAATACTATAGTCTTACCTGTTTTGGCATTTTGGGCAAAATTTTGAGAGACCGTATTTTTATTCAGGAAGGCGCGCAATAAGTAGAGGAATGCTCTACGATGCGGTAAAACGCATTTTGAGCGACTTCTGATCGAGTCACAATTTCACAAAAAACCCAATACTATAGTCTTACCTTGTTTTGGCATTTTGGGCAAGATCTTCAGAGACCATAGTTTTATTCAGGAAGGCGCGCAATAAGTGGAGGAATGCACTACGATGCGGGAAAACGCATTTTGTGCAACTTCTGATCGAGTGACAATTTCACAAAAAACCCAATACTATAGTCTTACCTTTTTTGGCATTTTGGGCAAAATTTTGAGAGACCGTATTTTTATTCAGGAAGGCGCGCAATAAGTAGAAGTATGCTCTACCAGTAGCGCACCCAGGATCTCTACCAGGGGGGGGGGGGGGGGGGGTTCAATTTTTCACGAAGGGCCGGGCATGTTATTACACAGTCGTTGCGTGTGTAAAAAAAAAAAGTAAATAAAATGCCAAATAATAGTAACATCAATGATGATGATTATTTTTATTATTTTTTCGGCATTTTGCAGAGACATTAGCGCCACGTTCTTCTAGGACATAGGAGCAGTTACGGAGTGGGATGGGGATAGGTCGGCCTCAGGGGGGGGTTACAACACCCGAACCCCCCCCCCCCCGTCGGTGCGCCACTGATTTGGGGCTCTTTAAGGTGCACTGACATCACACAGCACACGGGTCTTACCGTTTCTGATCCATGGAAATGCAGCCTCTGCGGCCCGGATTCGATCCCGCGACCCTCAGATCAGCCCGAGTACCATAGCCACTAAAACACACTGGTGGGGCAGCATATTAATTGTGGTTCGGTTAGGAAAGCGGCGGAATCTTCTACAGCCCTTGCAGAAGCACAGCGCAGCGTCAGCGGAGGCATGGGATGTGTGAGTGACGACATTATTCGTCAGCGTAAATAGCTGGTGCTATAGATCATCAAGGCAACGGGCCCAGCAGTCCGTGAGTGACGGCTGAGAGAAGAGAAAGAGAGATGATGGGCGGAAGGCAGGGAGGCTGCCTCTCCTGCTCGCGCAATGGCACGTAGTTGGGCGTCCAGCTCACCGCTGAGCAGGACTTGCTCTCACGCTGAACGTGAAGGAGTGGCCAACAGATCAGGGGGGGCTGTGTCTTCCTCGCAGTCCCAGATGATGTGGGCGAGCTTGTAGCAGAGACTAATCGAGCCGGGATAGATGCCGGAATAAGTACGTGGGTTTGCATATTAGCCTGTTTGTAAACGACGCCAGGTTATTCAGTGGCGTTTCGTTAACATATAGTGTGCGATGGATTTCGCCTCTCTCGTGAGACGGTGGGGTGATGTGGCGTGTGGTAAGGGCAGCGCCCGCAGCTGCCCGTTCCTCGTAGAGTCCTCCGCCCGGCTGATGACTCCTCGGTCTTGTCGGTGGGCTGCTTTGTTCTCCGGTTTGCCCGCAGGACCTGGGACCCGTACTAGTTGAAAGTGGCGAGGCTTGTCGACAGGAACAGGAGGCCGGAACAGCCGTAGCGGGGTCGGGGCTGCATTTCCGCGAGCGAAGTTGGATAGTTAAAATCGCTAACTAGGAATCATCACTAGCTTATAATCGCCATATTTAGAATCGCTAACTACGGCGCAGGCCCGGGCTGGCCGAAGTCGCCGCCAATGCTCTGACGGCTTCTTCGACTTATATAAGTGAGCACGCTGACCGTTATCCCTGAATTAATCTAATGGGCCGCCCCGTCACGGTGGTCTAGTGGTTATGGCACTCGGCAGCAGATCCGAAGGTCGCGGGATCGAATCGCGACCGCTGCGGCTGCATTTCGATGGAGGCGAAATGTTGAGGCCCGTGTGCTGTGCGATGTCAGTGCACGTTAAAGAACCCCAGGTGGTATGAATTTCCTGACACCTCCACTACGGCGTCCCTCATAATCAGAGCTGGTTTTGGGATGTTAAACCCCATATATAAATCAATCTAATGGGTCGTGTGATGGCACACACGGCGTAAGCATGCGCCCGTTGGGTCACTGAGCCGCGGCCACGTAGGTCACGTCGGTGTGTTTTGTACCTCTTTTTAACGTGCTCTGATAGGATTTTTTAACGTGCTCTGATATGCATAATACACGGGACTCTGGGATGCTTCGCTTCCGTCGAACATGCGACCGCCACGACCGGTTTCGAACCAGATTCTGCTGGGTCCGCAGTCGAGTACCATAACCGCTGTACCATAGTGGCGGACGAGCATGATATTCACAGTACGATGCAAGCGTCAGTCTTAAGAGCAAACGTCAGCAGTTAGTGCTGATGTCGCGGGCACAATTGCTCAAGGTGACTGACCTGTGAGACGTACACATCTTTGGAACCGAGGACTTCCTGAATTGTGGCCGTGTATTTCTTTTATTAACGTGAATCCAATATTTCATTATCGTCCAACAGTTCTTCCACTGCTTAAAGAAATTACAGAAGTTCTTGCATTTCGTTAGCTTTTCTCGGTTTCCATTTAACGTCATTGCATCATTTTCCTTAACTCCGCAGCGGGGTCCCTACAGCCGGCAACACTTCGAAATCAAGCATGAACACCTTGCTACTGCATACATCGTGGCTCTTCTGGGCATGCGCCGCGTCACTCGTCGCGTCCATAGGAAACGAGACCACTGCGACCTCCTGCGCCTTGCCGTGGAGAGCGTCAAGAGAGGCGTACCTGGATATCCCGGACCACGTGTTCGAGACGCTCATGCGCTGTCCAGCGAGCTTGCATGGATGCTCAGAAAAGCTCGTGAGCTGCGTTCCTTACACATTCGCCAGCACTTGTTCGTGCTCTGCGAACTGCAAGAGCTATAGGGACTGCTGCTGGGACGTTGAGTTGGGCATGACCTTGGAGACGCCGGAAGTACTGCGGATTTCCTGCGTGCAAGCGACCGTCCCTGCACAGTCACTGCGATTCGACGTCTACGTTGTGAGTGGCTGTCCAGCTGCTTGGCTCGACGGTAGCGTCAGAGCGGCATGCGAATCCACCGTGGATGACTTCTACTCTATTCCAGCTACGAGCGTGAGCAGTGAACTAACCTATCGGTAAGCAGCCGGCATCCCTCAGCTTCCTCATTCTCTTGTAACGATAGATAGATAGATAGATAGATAGATAGATAGATAGATAGATAGATAGATAGATAGATAGATAGATAGATAGATAGATAGATAGATAGATAGATAGATAGATAGATAGATAGATAGATAGCTGTTATCGCTGATACCACTTTGCTGTACCGCATCATCTCTCCTTGACGTCGTAGAATTTGCTGGCATCTTCTTGGGCCTTTATTCATAGTTCGTAATGTGTGATAATGAAGTGCAATTTTCTCTCAGTCTGCCAGAGACTTCACGTTGAAGTCTAAGGAAATTTCGCTGAACCAATGTGGTAAAGACACGAAGAAAAAAACTCTGTAATCACTGAAGCTGCGCTCGCATTCATGTGTGAGTATTTCGGCACCTAATGTAAAAATCTTTAACATCAGTTTCTCTTCTGTTAATAAACCTGTGAAGGCGAAACTATTTCCAGCAGAATTTTAACATGATATTTGTAACTCTAAAATTGACATACCCTTTTCCTATCGTTACCTTACTTAATTGAACCGCTCCACTCTCCAGCAGCAGGTGAAAAGAATGTTTTAGCACTTGCCCAATCAGAAGCAACAAATTGACAATGAAAGTAATTGCGGCGCCGATGAGGCCGCACCGTTGAAAACGCTATTTTATTCTGTCGCCGATCGATTGAGGCAGTCGTTGGAGCGGCGCTAGTCGCCCCTAAAGGCTCGTGCACACTAGCGGAAAAACGCGCGCCTCCAAGGTTGCCGCGCGGCAGGATTCTCGTGCCGCGAGCTGGATCGCTCCGTGCACGATTTCTCGCGGCGCGCCACGTGCCGCCGTGAAGGAGACCAACCAGAGCGTCCCCGTCCATGACCTGCACGCTGCATCGCGAAGTCATGCGAACCAGCCCGGAGGCTCCTTTCATATACCCGTGCGGCGGCTCGCTTGCCTCTCGCGCTCGTTCGCCCGAACGAAATGGGATTTCGCGGGGCTGCCTCCGCTGTTCGCCGCGAGCAGTGTGGCTGTGTCACTGCCGAAGCGTTTCTCCGCCGGCGGCGCGCCGCGCGCGTTTTTCCGCTAGTGTGCATGGGCCTTGAAGCAGCACTCTCCCTTGCGAGAAATGCAGCCTGACAACTTAAGCTGACTTGAAAGCACGATCCTTAGGTGACGTCACGGGTATTCTTCTGTGTGGTGCCGTGAAGTCGACATGACCCGGCATTTGCTTGCTAACGTCACTTCTGCTTGTCTTGCAGAAACGGGTTCTGCGCCCTTTGCAACGGCGACATCGTCAGCGCCATCTTTTGGAACTTTTATAGAGAACCAATACTGGGCGAAAAGATCATCGTCCCTCCAGAATTCATCCTTAGGCGACCAGCGCACTACCTCAGGCCTTGTGCTGATGATGTTCTAAAGGACATGTGCTTGCTAGAGGTACCAGAGACGGTGTCGCAAAGGTGTAAGACGTACTACGCTCCCGTCAACAGCGGCGCTGCCGACGGCATCGCTTTCAAGAACGTGTACTGTGCGCTATGTAACGGTGCCAACCTGTCAACCTTGTCGTGCAGACCGACACAGAACTGGGATATCGCCCACGATGTATCCCCTGTCATAGGATTGAAAAGCCTGGCAGCTTTGTTCAAGCCCGTCATCAGCACGCGTTCGTGCTATGCGAAGTACGGCGGCCAGTGTTTCATACCACGCGCAACCGAAGATGGTGAAAAAGGCCAGGAACTGACCAGAGTTGAGGTCGAGACATTCGAAACGCTCCCTACGTCCGAGCGAGCGCCGAGTGATGGCAACGATGCTCAAAAGTACACCACATTAATTTGCGTGTCCATCTCGATATGCTGCCTTGCGCTCAAGCTCGTCGTCTTCTGCGCCTACAGAGAGTCGCGAAGCTTCGCGTCCAAGTGCACCCTCTGCCTGGTCGTGACACTCATGATCACCCAGGTTCTGCACATAGTCACGAGCTTCCTACGCGTTCCCACGCTATCATGCGCCATCGGTGCGGTGCTCGTTCACTACGGACTCCTGTCCACATTCTGTTGGACCTGCGCGCTGTCCTTCGACATCTGCCGTAGCCTCACCAACGTCACGGTATTGCCCAACCGCCATAGCGTACCGGTCACTTACAGCGTCTTCTCCTGCGGCTTGCCTTTGCTGATCGTTGCCACGGCACTGGTGGTAGACTTGACACTTCCTGGAGCAGCGCTGTCGCCCAGTTACGGCCGCCTGGTCTGCTGGATAGGCTCGTTCTGGGGCCTGGTCATCTACTTTCTCGTACCCGTGGCGATGCTGCTGCTGTCTTGTTTCGTGTTCTACCTTAGGGTTGTCTTCTACGTCCGCAAGACGTCGCTGGCGCAGAACGACGCCAGCGGAGTCAGGAACCGACAGCGGGCCCACGCGGTTCTCTTCGTGCGATTGGCGCTGGTCATGGGCTCTCCCTGGGCCGTCGCCTTCCTGGAAACATTCCTGGAGTCCGTCGTGCTAGACTGCGTGGTGAATGTCCTGGCTGGCTTACAGGGTGTCTACCTGTTCTTCGGATTCAAGGACTACCGCTACATTGTGTCCTCGATACGGAAACGCGCCGGGGCCCTGTGTCCTAGAAACACCTGGCGCTCTTCTCGTGGTGCTGAGCATTCTTCTGCGAAAAGCACGCGAGCTTACACTGACGGCTGAAAGCCGGACGCCTCTCGATCAGATGCACCCATATAAGAGCACCAGTGAAATATTCAAAATGATCAGTTCCGTTCCACGCCATGCTTTCAACAGGTGCCATTGTTTCACGCGCCACTTGCGAACTTCTACTGTAGTGCCGGCTTGTATATCTGGCGACCCAGCGTAACGAGGAGGTCGCATGCCATCTGCTTGCAACGACAAAGTAGGTCCGCCTCTGTTCAAGACCCGTTCACGCTCTTAAACATATAGAAATGCGGCATGATATTACGTTGTGATCTACTACGCAGTAGGAGAACAAACCTTCTCTTCGACCTTTCCATCTTACTGAGACAGGTGTCAATAAAACGTGTGTGCAGCTGTTCGAAAATGTTTGGAAGTGTGAAGGACTTTTCATTGTCTTTGTGACGAATAAAGACATTAACCTTAGGGCTTAACGCCCAAAGCAATAGAGGTCTAAAGTGTAAACGTTCTTGTAAACTGACTCAGGCTCGCTGTATGTGTTAAAGTGCCTACTAGCCTAAGCGCCGTCACCAGACCTCGTGGTAGTCTGCGATTAACAATGTCGTGTTTCTGTTGCTGAGTGCTGTAGATGCGAGACCCCATGGAGTCAGAAACACATTACTACACATATAATTATTGCTTAAGCCGCTCCAGCTTTCCCAGAGTTCATTGCTTTTGGCGCACTTGTATTTGTCGTTCTGATAAGAATGAACACTTGCAATAAAGAAAAATAAAAGATCATGGCGGTAGCGGATAAACTGAAACAAGAGGTTGCTTTGGAGGTTACTCCGTTTGGGAACGTTCCTCAAAGAACCTAAAGTCCGCCCATATAAAGGCATGATGTTACACTTTTACTGGTCGACAATGAACAAGGCGTGCCATTTGGCACGACAGAGCTTCTGGGCTTAAGGAGTATTTGATTGAAAAGAGTGGCCGACTGCAATGCAGATCAGGGCGAGAGAAGGAGGAAGAATCAGCGGCCCAAGAAACGGAACCTTTTCGTAAGTAAGTCTGTTTTAGCCTTGGCGGATAAAGCTTTTCTTCTTCTAGTTTGTTGTTGCTTCTGGCTGGTAGAAAAACTTCCATGAGTATACGCGCAGATAGTGCGTCACTGCTCGCGTTACTATCAGTAATTACGTGGATTTACTCGACGATCGAGCATACTGTCCTGAAATGACTTTTATGGAGGTAAGTTTATAGCTGCGGTGAATGAAGCATTTTTCCCGGCCGATACAAAACATTCAGTGCATATGCGCGCGACGCGCGTGCGTCATGCCTCCCACTATAATCATCAACTAATTCTATTTACGCCACGATCGAGACGACTTTCCAGCAGCGCCTTTTCCTTTTCTTGTTTTTGAAGTAGGTCTATAGCCTTTCTCATATTTGAAAATTTCGAATATTCGTACACCACTATGTTACTGTGCTTCACCGATAAATACGGCGTGTCGCGATTTATCTACATGTAACCGTAGTTCCGTCAGCCTTTGCGTAAGTTTTGCTTCACGTCTGACTGGACCGCTTCATACCAGGTACGTTAGTTGCGAGCCTTAAAGTGAAATTACCAATCGTGTGATGCTTTCGCAAATTATCTTGGCCAGTTGTATGGCGGCATCGGCCTATCAAAAGACACAGCCAGCAGGCACACCTCCGATAGCGGACGTCGTGTACTACATCAGAGATATCTCCAATAAACCGCAGTCAGGGGATGACGTCACGAGAAAATGACATCATCCAACCAACTCCAAACAAGCTCGAAAGCTTCGCGATCGCGCGAAGCTTTCGAGTTTGCGCTCTAATAAATCTTGCCGTTGGTTATGGCGAAAAAAACCTTGAAAACAGCAATTCTGGCGTGTCGGCTGGCTATGAATACGTCCTCCCTATATAGCGACATGCTATCGAAGTTTAGCAACAGCAGTGGGAAACGGACGCCAGCAAGCACGATGGTAAACGGACGCTAGCAAGCACGTTTGCCATACGGTGTCTTTCAGATTCTTATCTTTGCCACAGAAAAGTACAAATATAAAGCGAGGTTTTTTTTTTTTTCATTGGCTTATCAGCAGAGGTCACTATACGCTCGTAAGGGCCCGTACTATCGAAAGGTAAGCGCACAGCGGTCAGAGTACAGTGCCCTTTTACCGAATCCGGGATCTGCTTGTGTGTTTCGAGCTTCCAATTGATGCCCATCCGGCTCGTCTGCCACACCACAGGACGCAATATGGGGGCACGAAGCCGTGGAAGCACGCGTACGCGACAAAGGCACCCCATATAAGGAGCTCCTAGCTGTGTAGATTGATGCGAGAAACTATGGACGTATGAACTGTACGGATGTGCCACGATTATCTTGCGAGAACTTTAATGGACGGTGACGCTAGCGTGAAACGATAACGTCGATGTAGCATGCTCCATATATGAGTAGAAGATCCTTTAACACGACGCAAATGGGAGTGCTTTCGACACGAAAGAACGGTACGACACGTTCAAGATACGGCGATGGTTGCTTCATACTTCCGGAACAGCGCCTGTTTCCCGCAAAGATCCCACCAGCGAGTTGAGCAACCTTCGTGGAAGGAGCATCATCTGTGAGGACGCACTCCTTTGCCGTGCTCTCTTTGTTAAAGACTTCCATCATTCGGCGCTGAAGCATTCGGTTCGTTGTACATCCAGTCAAGGCACATCCGTAGGTAAGCCGTCCAACACAAGCCGGGAATGTCGATTGAGCATACTGTTGAAACATAAGACGTGTTGCATATTCGCAACCTGCGCGCGTTCCATAATTGATTCCATTTGTGGAAGAGACGGAGCTCCCCTTTCTTTAGGATTCCGCCTTAGACATATCTTACTCCATATTTCAGGGTTGGTTTTACACGTGACACAATGTTCATCCTGAAATGGATATTCTGGTTCACCTCAGCCCACTCCGTTGCCGGCCTCTCCCACGACAGCTTCCCATTCGTACTGTCCACGAGCATGCATCAAGAGCTCCCACACCACGTTACTCGGGTGTTACCACACTGCTCGGAGCATTTCTACAGGTGCTCGCAAGGGCTCGTCAGTTACAGTACGGACATGAACGTGGTCGCATGCTCTTGCGCGCATAACTGCGTAGTTTACGGTGACTGTTGCTGGGATGTCACGTTACCAACAACTCCGGGAGCACAGATGGCCAAGGCTTCGTGTGTAGAAGTACGAGTATCGCCTGCAAAGAAGATTCATGTCAGCATGGTCACTGGTTGCCTGACAACGTGGCCAAAGGACTCTGTACGAAGTGCCTGTGAAAGACCTGAGTCCTATGGGGATACATTTCACATCATCCCAGCCACTGGCGCGACAGGTATCACATACCGGTGAGTAGAACGTTTCGGTTTACCTTTTACCAACTATTTCGGTACCGCAGAGTGACCATCAGACTCGGACCCTTATAGCGTTCGTACTTAACCGCATTACCGGGACCTACTAAGCGAAATGCATGAAGCAAACAAGCAGGGTCGCTGCTCAAATGAAAACATCAGCCATTCTTAGAGGAACGTATATAGGACATATATGCTACTAGCCTACTTATTCTCGATATGCACCTCAATTTTTTTTGTAAATGACAAACAACACCTGTCACTTTCAGTTACTCATTAAGGTAAGCATAGAAATACCTACGCAAAGTAGCACGTACGTCAGATATGCGTGTCATTAAGTATCTATGCGCCCTATCCCCAAGCGGTCGTGTGGTAACAATTTACTTGGAACATGATGCTGCATTTCGGCGGGCCTCAAAGAATGTGGTGGTCCTGGTATCGTTCTAAGCTTGCGCTCTGTAGTTCTAGGAATAGTTCCTGCGCTTGGGGATTTATTTTATAGCGTCTTTTGGAGTGGCCTTTTCTAATGACATGCCCTGCAACGAAGCGAAACGCCAAAGAAATACAAACGCTTTGATAATGCGCGAACAAATCTTCTAAAAATCTTTGGGCGATGCATATATCGCATAAGTTCCCAAATACTTACCAGTTATGTGGAGTTTTTACGCGCTGTGTAAAACTATGCTTACAACCTTTACATCTGCCCAGATCAGCATGCGACAAATCTCCTTTACGCTCCAGTACATGACCCATAACTTGGAGCAGCATGTAGGGCACATATCATGGATAACATCTCCAGAATTTCATTAGCGATGTTTCCCTCTATGTTATACGTCTACATGCATTGCAATTCAGGAAAACTGATGTCAGTGTGCCGTATAACAGCCACGCCGTTATACGGCACGGAAGATGATCACCATCACGAAACCATCATGACATAAATGAGCGTGCACTTCCACGAAATGCCCAATGTGCCGTATCTGCGCCCCCACTCCTTTGTTCGCCTGCGCCCATGCCTTCAGCCAGTACTACATAAAGGCGGGTATGCGGAACAGAAAGCGAGTATGCGCCAACAACTTCTTTGTTCCCTCCGTCTTTATTTCCCATTTCCCTTCCCTCAGTGCAGAGTAGCCAGTTGGGTGATTCAATTCTGCCTAACCTCCCTGCCTTTCAATCATTTGCCTCTCTATCTCTAACAGCGTAGCCAGAACAGATACTTGCGCGAGTTTATAAGAATAAACTTTAGTTTGAAGTGAGCACTCGTCCTGTATAGTTCACCTTTCTCTAGTCTCTCTCTTATTTTACACTTCGAAGCACCTTCATGGTCAGAAGGACAGAAAGCTGAGCGAGTTGGTAAGGATCCATAAAGGTGCCATTGGTAGCATGGCACCATGGGTAGCATGGGTAGCATCCATGCCTAGTATAGTGTGGCAAGGAGGTGGGAAAGAGAAGTGGAGAGGAGTGGTGTAAGGGTGAGAAGGGAGGAAAGGGGAAGGGCAGAGGGTAAAGCATGGCATAACCTTGCATAGTATAGTTTATGCGCCACAGAAAGTGGGCGCGTGCCAAACGGCGCTTAGCACAGCGTCGGCACGCCTAGTACAGTATAGACGTGGGGAGGAGGTGTAACATGAGGATGAGGAGGTAGGAAAGCAGGAGGCGAGAGGGTAAATCGTGACATGGCCTTTTACAGTATGGTTTAGCAAGGAAATTCGAAATAACAATTTTGAAGGTTTTACGTCCAAAATCACCACATTATTATGAGAGATGTCGTAGTGGAGGGCTCCGCAGGTTTCAACTGACGTTGCACAGTACACAGCCCTCAACCTTTGGCCTCCATCGTAATTCAGCCGTCCCGGTCGGGTTTCCATCCTGCGACCTTCGGAAAAAGAGGGGGGGAATGCGAACGGAAAGTAATCGTGAGGGAGACTGCAAGTTGAGGAAGAGGAAAAATACGAGGAGGTTACAGGGTTAACAGACAGGAGTAGCCGATATTATTATATCAATTAAAAGAAATAAGTGGACCTGGGCAGGACATGTCATGAGGAGGAAAGATAACAGATGGACTGTAAGAGCGACGGAATGGATACCAAGAGGGGGAAAACGCAACAGAGGCAGATGAAAGGTTAGATGGAGCGATGAAATTAAAAAGTTTGCGGGCATAAAGTGGAACCAACTCGCTCACGATAGGGTGTATTGGAAATCGTTGGGAGAGGCCTTCGTCCTGCAGTGGACCTAAACAGGCTGATGATGATGACGGTGATGATGACAGGGTTACAGGGTAGGTTACAGGGTAAACCAGGGCATAGCCAGGTGCGCTTTATTATGGCGAGGGGTGTGAAAGAGAAGTGGGGGTGAGGAGGAGAGAGTGCAATATATAGAGTGACAAAAAAGAAAGTGCAAATAGTCATTATAATAAAGAAAGATGACAGAAAGACTAAGACGAACAAATACGGAGAAATAACTCCTGCCTTCGCAAAGTGGTGGCGCTAGCTTGGCAGCTAAGGTGCTCACTCGGATAGCATAGGCGTGGAACTGGCTTCAATATTTTTATGTACGCTCGTTAACATTTTTATTATTCGTTTCTCTTCTAATGTTTAATGCAGTCCCATGTAAACCTCATTGTGTTCTTTCCCCCTACCAGTATAGTATATTTTCTTTCCTTTCGATTTCCTCATATACTAACCCGTGGCCTCCATTTGCTCCCTTCACTGGTAATTGCTGTTTCATATTTCTGCCACACCTGTGGGACGTTGATTATAAGTAGTCGGGCATTATGCTGAAGAAAAGTAGCAACTTGAAATTTAGTTCACTGCAAGAAAGGCAGATTTCGACGCTTACAACACAATGCACTGGTACGTTACACGTACTAACACGTTTTAACCTTATTCTCCGGTGTTTCAGAAATGGCTTCTGCGCTTTATGCAACAACGACATCACAAATGCGACCTTCTGGAACGTGGTGTTGCACGGACCAGAGGGAGTATCTACATCATGCCTCCAAGGTTCATACGAAGTTCGCGACCTCTTCACCTGAGGCCATGTAATCATAACGTGGCTGTCAAGACATGCCCAGAAAACGTTTATGGAATCATTTCTCAAAAATGCGAGATGTACTACGCGCCCGTGCAGGTCACCCATGACCCGTACGCACCAGTTTTCAAGAACGTTTACTGTGCCTTGTGCAACGACGTCAACGTGTCCCGCTTGTCTTGCAGCCGCGCTGCCTACGTTCCAGTGGTGGCAGAGCAGGACGTAAAGACTTCTCCGATGCCAGGAGTGCTAAAGCCAGTGACGAGGACATCTACGTGCTATGCGCGTCATTGCGGCCGCTGCTACATCAGACGCTCTCGGGACGTGTCCAGTGGACTCGAAAGCTCGGGACCTCACCACGGCATTGTGGAAAGCGATGAGTCAGTAAAACTGCATTCACCAGTCAGCTACAGGCCAGAGTTACAAAGGAAATACAGTCTGCAGCACACCATCGCCTTTATTTGCACGTCTATATCCATATTCTTCATTGTTCTCAAGATCCTCGTGTTCTGCACCTACAAGGAGGCACGCAGGTCATCGTCCGTCTGCAACATGTGCCTCGCAGTGACCCTGCTGGTCGCCCAAGTGCTCTTCCTCGTCACCAAGTGCGTGAGACTAGCGAAGCGCTTTTGCTTCTCCGGAGCGGTGTTTGCCCATTACTGCTTTCTCAGTACGTTCCTGTGGACGTGCGTGCTGTCTTACGACATCTCGAAAAGCCTGACGGCCATCAAACTGTCCTCGGCCAGAAGCAACGCTCTGGCCCTGTACTGTCTTCTTGCCTGGGGAGCACCTCTTCTTGTCGTCATCGCAGCTCTGACCGTGAATCAGACGGCGCCTGATTCAGTGTTGTCTCCCAGTTATGGTGACCCCATCTGCTTTATCGGCTCCTTCTGGGGACTGGTGGTGTACTTCTTCCTGCCCATGGTGTCACTAGTCCTGTTCTGCATCACACTCTATTTCAAGACAGTGTGCTACATCCGCACGACGTCTTCTGCTACGGAGTGCGCTGACGATGCTCCAGAGCCTGCATCCAGAAGCAGTGTGAGGCATGGCCAACAAAGAGCCAACCTCGCACTCTTTGTTCGTCTTGCCCTCGTCATGGGTGCACCCTGGGCAGTGGCGCTCACTGGTTCTTTCATCCACAGTGAAATCGTCGACTGCGTCGTGAATTTGTTGGTTGGCTCGCAAGGGGTCTACCTTTTCTTGGTCTTCAGGGACTACCGCTACATTTGGTCATCTCTACGTAAAGGAGCGGCGAAGGCAGCTTCCATCATTAACCCTCGAAAGAAGACAGTTGGCGGCGCTTAGTTTTTAATGATGAGAGCGTAACAGCAATGCAGCCAGGTAGAGCGGCGCGTTGCATAGGCTTCTATTTTTCGTCGTATAAGGTTTTTAGCCTTATACAAGGTATACAAAGATACGCTGTTTCTTTTTTTTTTCTTCCTCATCTGAGGTCGTGTATAAGTGCGTGATATCATTCACATGATGTTGACAGTCTAGGAAGGCGGTTCTTAAGACCGCGAATCGCAGTGCTAGTCAATATAATGGCTAGCCGCATCATCGCTTCCAAGATCACCATTTACTGCCTTGCTCCACCACAAAAATCTCGAAGGCACAGTTCTGCTTGGACATTCTAATGGCTCCGCCCTCGCTAATGACGACGCAGTTATGCATGTAGTGACTATATCTGGCGTAGCGCAGTGGCATGGCATACAATGTTCAGCTGGACTTATGCGGCTTCTTCAGGCGTAATATTTTTCACGTATAGGAGGCAACAAACACACTTAAGCAAAAAGTGTAAGACAAGGTTACTGAACACGTACTTTGAGCTTATGTGAAATTCTTCTTTTGTTTTATTCTTTCATGTGTTGCGAGGGATCAACCTTCGCTCGTCACATTGTGTACGACTCCGGAAACGTAGAAAAACTAACAGCGTGAATAAATTGGGTAGTAAAATTCATATTCCGCCGTTACAAGTACTTCGTAACGTTTCGGACCTGAGCATACTCTTCGGAAACGTCGTCCTTTTGAAAGTTTCAAATGTTTTTCCAGTTATATAAATAATCCACCATATCTGTCCCAGATTGCCTTACCTTTCTTAGCACCTTCAACAAATGGACTCCGCGAGCAACAAGTAATGCTAAAAATTATACGTCTACCTCACGGTCCGCACTAACTGGTGAGCCACAGGGTTCCGTTCTTGGGCCCATGCTTTTCTCGTTCTACATAAAGCATTTCCCTGCAACACTTAGCCATTCACAGGCTTTAATTTATGCTTACGACACTGCTCTGATATATTTACTACTGGAGACAGTCTGCTTGATATACAGGATAGAATCAATGCGGAGTTACATAATGTTTTTAAGTGGTTCACGTCCAATGAACTGGCAGTTTTTCATTCCAGGACGAAAAACCTCAATACAGAAATACTAGACATATCGTTACGAGGTATAAAACTTCAACAAGTTGTCTCCTACAAATATTTAGGCATTTTCTTAGATTCAGGCATGCACTGGAAAACTCATAATAAACACCTTTGTCCCAAGCTTGCCTGCGGATGTTATATTCTTCTTAAGGCTCCTGAATGTTTCGAATATCCTGTCCTACGCATTCTGCACTTTTCCTTCATTCAGAGTCACTTGTCTTATCGTACTGATTCACGGGGAAACACCTTTACAACTTACCTTGCTCCTGTATTCCGTTTGCACAAACGCGCTTTAAGAACTATCACTTCTAGGTGTACACAATTCAGTTTGTACTTGTATAGCTCATTGCATGTATTGCCAGTTCATGGATTGTATGAATTGAAAATTCCTGAAGTCATTCACGGCGTTATTGAAACTAATGATCCACTTCCAATAACCTTATTTAAAATCCCACTGCGAAACACAAGAGCTGCAACTAATAATTGCTTTAATCTGCCTCCATGTCACAATCTGTAAGAGAAAAGGCCCGTAGAATTTAATAGCGCGCTAATTTGGAATTCTCCGCCAATGCATATAAAACAAGCCTGTAACTTCAAGTCTGCAGTAAGAAAGTACTTTTTTGAAACATACTTTCGATAAAAGTATACTTCTTTTTATTTACATTCCTGCCTAAATTGTGCATGTCTATTTCATTGCTATGTAACATGTCTGTTTTGTTTGCTCGCGTGCTTGAAGAACAAAAGAACACTGAGTCTATACTTTCGTGTATGAGTTATGTATGTTAATGTTACTTTTATGTATCACCTCTGCTGTTTCGTTTGCTCGTGTGCTGCGTTTTATACCTTAAATTGACAATGGACCCAGGACTAGAAAATGGCTATGGGTCCAGCAATGCTTTTGTATTTGTAGAAAATATGTTGTAAATAAAGAATAAAAAATGAATACCTTCAACATCGCGACGTATTCAAGCAGCACAGACATGTTCG
Source organism: Hyalomma asiaticum (assembly GCA_013339685.2). Taxonomy (NCBI): domain Eukaryota; kingdom Metazoa; phylum Arthropoda; class Arachnida; order Ixodida; family Ixodidae; genus Hyalomma; species Hyalomma asiaticum. The sequence goes on from CM023489.1 coordinate 37,580,311, forward strand.
TGCACATATTTGCCTCGTACCGTTCAGTGACGGAATGTTTCTCGTCGAAGCGCGCCCTGATGCGTGCCATAAATTATTTCTAACTGCTCATATTTTGCTGGTGTAATTGTGTGGCAAATCGTCACTTCTTATTTCACACCTGCTAGAGCAAAGTGTTCGACCTCGGTACGCATAATGCAAATTATTTAAGTTGCAAGTAATTATAAATATAATCCGTAAGCATTTGAAGAACCACGAAACAAGTTACGGAAATAAAAGAGAACTATCATGTTCTTCGCTCCAATCGTCGCCTGTCTTTTGACTTCGTCGTGCCGAGGCGGTGCTTCGGGTGACGTCACTGGCGTAGAAGCTCTTGGTTGGTCAGTTTGCGAGGGGTAATACTGGCGGCTTTTCTTTCACCACGACATGCCATATACTCCCTTGTCTTCTCGCTGGGCTCAGTTCGTAACTGAAGACACTACGTGAGGTGGGTTACGTACCGCGCTTTTTTTAAGCTTTTTTAAACTTTTTTAAGTGGTCCTGACAGGCACACCGTTTAGTACTCGTCCTCTGCATGAGCCCATTCAATAGATGTGCTGTGGCGAGAACCTAGCGCCACTAAGAAGAATGGACGTGAAGGTAAGAATTAGTTTAGTACTGGTCCTCTGCATGAACCCATTCAATAGATGTGCTGTGGCGAGAACCTAGCGCCACTAAGAATAATGGACGTGAAGGTAAGAATTAGTTTAGTACTGGTCCTCTGCATGAACCCATTCAATAGATGTGCTGTGGCGAGAACCTAGCGCCACTAAGAAGAATGGACGTGAAGGTAAAAATTAGTTTAGTACTGGTCCTCTGCATGAACCCATTCAATAGATGTGCTGTGGCGAGAACCTAGCGCCACTAAGAAGAATGGACGTGAAGGTAAGAATTAGTTTAGTACTGGTCCTCTGCACGAACCCATTCAATAGATGTGCTGTGGCGAGAACCTAGCGCCACTAAGAAGAATGGACATGAAGGTAAGAATTAGATTAGCCTCTCTCTTTGGAATTAAGAGTGACCTCAGGCATACTGTTCGTAATTCGGACCCGGCCTGCATCCGGAAAGTGGCCCAAGAGCAAGTTATAGCGAATCCCTAGAGTGGACACATTGTCAGTAGAGGCAGCTGACCAATAGGGGGATCAGTAGGGGGATACAACCACAAATATTTCGTCGCGCCATTCGGAGCAACCTTGGAGAGTGCTCCACCAGAATATTGTGTACACGATCTTTCACTTTACCGCAGCGAAAAAATAAACCTGCCAACTGCACTCGCCCACAAATTGGGCATGTTTTGTCTTACGTTACCATCGCAGTCAGGCGCAGAACGAACTGCGAGATATTCTTCGTGTCTGGCCTCCAACTCGGGCAACGGGTGGAGAGGTTCACACGATACTGCCTCGCTTATCTGCGCTAATGCAGACCTTTTGAGAGATGACATCGGTACTATCAGCGACCCACTTATTCCTCGAGTGCGCGCCGGCATTGGGACAATCTTGTCACTGTGGCGAAGCACGATCTCGTCCAGTTTCCGCGCGGTGATTTTTTTTTTCAGTAACTCTGCACGCTCAAAATCAACTTTCGCAATATGAGATACTGCAGGCAGACACCGATACATACTTTGGAAATGTGGGCGACATTCTAGAATGAAATTGGGAATATTGGCGGCAATGGGCGTTTAATGTCCATTAATTGTCGTGCTGTTTTGACTCTTCTGCACTCTTGGTCGTAAAGACATCTGGTCCAACGGCCTTCACTGCCTTCGGCCAAGCAAACACACCGGACAACCTTTACGAAAGTTACCTGAACTAGGAGATACGTTAGGTGTTCGAGCTTAAGTCTGGGAATCGAAGTAGCGTGGCGATCCGTTTGGGCGACCCCATTGTCAGTGTCTGGCATCAGCGGACAACCTTCAAGTGGTGCGTAATTGACATATCAAGGTCTGGTAAAAAAGCTATACAACTGGGCCTACTATATATTGTCATGCATAGTCCTCAGAAAACGTTTCCGACCTCGTGTGGATGGTACTGCTTCTTATAGAAACAAGGCAAATATTGAGAGGAAGCTGAAAGCTTCTAGTTAAGAGAAATCGAACAGGCGATGCCGTTCGAGTCTTTCTTAGATCAACTTCCCTTGTAAAGACAAGTCTCTTCGTCGAAACGCTGGTAACAGCCCACACGCTGTTCAAAAATTCTCATATCTTGTGAATCCGTTGCTTGATCCAAAGTCATAACTTCTTGCTCACGCTCACACATTTTTTCTTAGCTTCTTTCTTGTTGCATTTTTAAGCTATTGTGTGAACTCTTGTATGTCATCGCACTTCGCTCTTTGTTCTTGGGGTTGTTTGTCCATGCAATATTATGACTATTGGGCATTTATCTGTAACCTTACAAAATCGATGGGTTCTCTGTATTTTTTTTCTTTTACGGCACCGTCACACCAACACTCCAACACGTACAGACAGCCAGGCACCCCACATTGTAAGACACCTCACCTACACTTCAGGCATCAAGTGGATCTCCAAGGGGAGACTCCAGCGACTTCGCCTGAGACACTTTAGAACATCGCTGGCATTCCGTGAAATGCGCTGTTTTTGGATTTAGTCGTAAACCAAATTTCCGTAGATTACGGCGCTATAAGGCGTACGTGATGATATGGCTGGCTCTCCCGTAATCGAGAGCAGATGTTCACATAAAACTGCTGTCTTATCGAGCAGGACCGACATCCGGGCACACACTGGCGGGCGTCGCAGTACCTTTGTTCATGGTCGGCAGGGGAGTATCGCTGTTCCGGCTCATCGGTCAAATGGCGGCGGTCCGGACGCAGGGGCGCCGCCAATAGCGAGCCAATTCGGTTGCCATGTGTGCGAGCGCCGAGGGAGTCAAAGCGCGCCTCTGCTTGGTCTCCTCCCGTCTCTGGAGTGCAACCACGCTGCCCGGAGCAACGCGAGGTCATCAGCTTGCCTTGAGTCTCGACACGCTGGCAACCACGCCGCGCCCACTAGGCAACCATGTGTGCACCAGGCAACCATGCAACCATGCTCCAGGCACCCATGCTTCGAAAGTCTGGTTATTGCGAGTTGCTCGCGCTGAAAGATGGCAGGTGTATGGTTACCTGTATTTGGCCTTGGAACGTGGGTATAATGGAAACGACAAATAAAACTTCAACGTTTTAGAAATAACACTTTCGAGACATCGTTAAGAAGCATTAGAAAGAACCCGGAAGAAATGTGTTTTGTATATTCTTGGGTCTAACTATCGCACGTAGTTGCGGTCCTGTACAAAGAGTTCACAGTCACAGACCACAACATGCTTTCAACTTGCGGTTGGCTACACGGACGTCCCAGTGTGTATATTTGTGAAAAACATATTGTTTGTTTCTTTGCCATCGTCCACAAGTTTGTGCAACAGTTTGTGCAGAATAAAACATCTCTTTGGGGTTAACCGGATGATCTCCTTCAAATGCCCATATGTTATCGTTAGGGTATCCGGACGATCTCTCAAAGATGTTGTCATTGGGGTAACCGAATGATCTAGTTTCAATTCCCTCATGTTCTCGTTCGGGCACTTGGATGGTATCGTGTAAGAGTCCATATAAAGGTTCTGACTCGTGGTTCAATTAAAGTAACGTCAAGATTGCCGACAACGAGACCTAGAAGCATTTCCTTCTTCAAAAGCGTCGACCCAGCCGTCGTAGGTTTCCAGGTAAGGCTACGTCGCTGCACAGTCGAGCAGGTGGCCCTGATTCACAGCCGTGGTGGCCGCAGTTTTGTATATTTTCTGTCTCGCATTTCAGTGTATACTAGAACAACAAATTACTTTCCCGTTGAGGGTTGTACGCAAGGGCACCCGTGAACTTAGGTGTGTAAGTCAAGGTATAAGAATCCCAGATGGTCAAAATTAACCCATAGTCCCCCATTATACGGTGTGCGCCATACTCGCGGTTTCGGCATGTAAAACCCCCATAGATACATTATTATGAGCCCTCTGCTTTTGTATAGACTCCTGAAGGAAAAGGCTACTCGATAATTACTACTGTATAGGCTGCTCAATAATCAATGAAAATCTGCAGGGGAACCAAACCACGCAGACGTGCTTGCCACACTATGTCATTCGGTTTATCTTCGTACACGCGCCGTTGGCGAGCGCGAAGTAAAGATCAAGGTCCCGCCTCATCAGCTTATCTGGTGCGACCACTCTGTACACTTAAGAGCTCGTGCTATACAGTGTTCCTCGGAGAGATCTCATGACACAGTGACCTTTCGTCGAATCCGGCATGCGTGTTTGTTTTCCCAACAGACGTCCCATTTCCGTAGCGCCTGTTCGTGACACTGCCGGAGACGTCGCAACAGTATTAGGCTCTGAGAGAGCCCTTACGTGACAAAGGATTCAGCTATAGCGGCCGCACTGCAACTGTCACTGTTAGCTGTATAAAGTTTACGTTACGTTTAGTAAGCGCAGGGAAGATCTACGTCTTACCACAGAGTTGCAGCGGCAGTTTCAACGTGCCTCAACTAAGGAAGCCTCAGACACCGTATACAAACGGACGCCGAAGGCACAGCTATGGTTGCGTCGCCCTTCAGTAATACCATTTATTGCAGGTAAGGGACAGGCATGTGGTCTGATAACGTTCATTAGGAAAGTGTAATTTTCATCTAAGTAATTACTGACTGCTATCTTTTTGTTATAGTATTCAGTTGCGCGATGCAGACGCTGCCCCTTCTCGAAACACAGAGTCAAGGTAAGCTAACTGTTTTGTTCAAGTGCATTCTACTGATATTTAATACAGCATAGGGCGCTGAAATAAATGATGTTTTGCATGTTAACAAGCGGTTCGAGTTCGGTGAGTGCTAACTGTTCAAACGTCTGCAGCTTAGTACGTTCCTGTTCAGTAATTTCCTATCTTTTCCTTTTCTCCCTAGAAAAAACTGCACAGGAATACGCTCATACAAGGTAACATGATGGCCATGTTTCCGTGGATGTCATGGCTCGTTTCAGTCCACACCGTGGCTGGGATGTTTCCTCTGAAGCCGTCAAACATGCAAGATTTAGGCAAGGGCAGCTTGTCAATGAGAGTGCCCAGCATCACGTACCGTGACCCACCAGACCAAGTTCCCCGGAGGCTCACTCGATGCCCTGAGAAGTTTCATGGCTGCTCACATGACCTCACCAGCTGCGGCATGAATATGTGCGGGGTCACGTGCTCCTGCGCACAAAACTGCAGAGTCAACGGTGACTGCTGCTGGGACGTGCCGTTTCCAACACAAACGCCAGAGATGTCCAAGGCTTCTTGCATCGGCGTACGAGTCTCGCCGACGTCAACGATTCACGTTCACATGGTGGCTGGTTGCCCAACAACGTGGCCTATCGATTACGTACGAGATGCATGTGAAAGATCGAAGTTGTTTGAGGACATATTTTACGTCATCCCGGCGACTACAGTTACTGGCGTTACCTACCGGTGAGTTCTAAGTTTAGCTTTGCATATAGCACCCGGTCCTACGACATCTTGTCCTGTCGTACACTGTGTCTTAAAGAGCAAGAAAGCCAAAAATGGGCGACCCCCTACCAAGGTACAAATAGATCTTTTGACAATCCTACAGGAAAGGCAGAAACCAGTATGCGAAACCAGTACGCTGTTAGTTCCCGTGCGCATTATATGCCGTGAAACTTTCACATTGACGGTTATACACGTAAACACGCATTCATGCTGCGAAAAATCCTGTCAGTGTGCCATTTTATGTGAGCTTGTTAAGTTCTGAAAAGATTATATTTATTCTGTTCCTTCATACAGTCCAAATTGAACATTATTCGTTTTCTTTGACAACCTCTATCGCACGTTTGCCTTTATTTTCGTGTATCTGTTATAGTCCCAAGATCTGTAATATTTACTGTTTCCACTGTAAGTTGCTTCGTGGTATTTCCGTGTAAATCATGGTACGTCAGTGGCAAGCTATTTGGCATCACAGGGGGGAGGGCTAACAAAAATTAAACATTGAGTTCTGTGTAAGGAAGGCTGTACAGGAGGTTTACGACTCAAGATTACCAGCTGCTGAATCTGACATCTTTTCATTTTATTTTCTGAATTTCAGAAATGGCTTCTGCGCCTTGTGTAACAACGACATCGCCAATGCATCCTTTTGGAGCATAGCACCCCACAACATGAACAGAAGTGCTTACATCCTTCCTCCAACGTTTACCCAAAGTTACCAATCGCTTTACCTGATGAGGCCTTGTAACGAGAATGCGACGGTCGATTCATGCTCAGAAAAGGTTCCTGAGATCATTTCTCAAAAGTGCAAGATGTATTACGCACCTGTAAGAGACGCCAAAAACCCGCATGCGCCAAGTTTCAAGAACGTTTACTGCGCCTTGTGCAACTCTGTAAACATGTCCCGGTTGTCTTGTAGCCCAATAGTCTATGTCCCCAAGACGAAACGTCAAGAAACAAGATATCCATATCAATCTGGCTTGTTAAAGAAGGTGCACAGGACACCTGCATGCTACGCATATTATAATGGTCACTGCTACGTCAGACGCTCTCGAAAGGTGTTGAACACGCAATACTCCGACGCTCAAGAGGACACAGCAGCAATCGGTGCACCTGTGAAGCTGCAGCATTCGCCTAGCAGATACAGATCGGATTGGCAGAACAGCTACAGTCTTCAGAACTGCATCGCTCTCGTCTGCACGGCTCTTTCAATAGTTTTCCTCGTCTTCAAGCTGATCGTGTTCTTCGTATTCAAGGAAGCACGCAACTCATCCTCAAAATGCACAGCGTGCCTGGCAGGAACGCTTCTCGCCGCTCAAGTGCTGTTCCTAATCACCAAATGTGCCGATCTCGAGGAAGACGTTTGCTTCGCCGGCGCGGTGTTCTGCCATTACTGCTTTCTCAGTACCTTCATGTGGACGTGTGCTCTGTCCTTTGACATCTGGAAAAGCCTGACGACCGTCCAGATGTCTTCGACAAGCGGGAATACCTTGGCACTGTACTCCTTTCTTGCATGGGGAGCACCCCTTTTTGTCGTCAGCGGAGCTTTGGCCGTAGACCAGACGGCTCCCAAATCAGTGCTGTCCCCAAACTACGGTGACCCTATCTGCTTCATCGGCTCCTTCTGGGGACTGGTGGTGTACTTTTTCCTGCCCATGGCTTCGCTAGTGTTGTTCTGTCTGATCCTCTACTTCAACACAGTGTGCTACATTCGCACGACGTCTTCTGCGGCCGAGTGCGCGAACGATGTCACGAGAAGTGGTTGCAGAGACAGCCCAAAAGGTGGTCAGCAAAAAACCAATCTCGCACTTTTCGTTCGCCTGTCTCTCGTCATGGGCGTTCCATGGGCCGTCACTCTCGTGGGATCTTTCGTCTCCAGCAGGTATCATCGACACCGTCGTGGACGTCATGGTCGGTTCGCAAGGGGTCTACCTGTTCTTCGTCTTCAAGGACTACCGCTACATTTGGTCGTGTCATTCGTAACAAACTTGCACTGAAGACAAGTTCGAGCACCAGCTCTTGAACTTTCGCTCTACGCGATGCTATGACAGAGGGGCTACCCCCACAATCAGGGCATACTTGCAGTGAAATAATGAGCCACTGTTCATAGCTCTCGGCCGCAGCCGTTTTCGGTTCTCTATGCAACCCTATAAAGCTGCCACCTATGTAAAAGATGATGTTATTCTCTTGTCTACTTCGTAGATTTTGTTCCGTTGTAAGGTGAGAAGACATGATATCCGTTGTATGGTGTGAACTGCACCTGCGCTAAGAACCGAGCCCCAATTCGGCGCACACAAGAGGGGCATCGTGCTCCGGAATTAAAGCCTTCAGGCTGCACTATCATATGTGTATTTGCCGTATTGTACGGCCCTGTGCGAACCACAGTGAGACAGAAGGTGAATTTGCAGTCGCTTTGTTCACCGAAATATCTTCATTCCATCAAAGCATCTACTGAGATGCAATTGTAGGACTTCCGTGCCATTCCTAAGAGCTATGCCAACTGTAGTACGCCTACTCGTAGAGCCCCCCTCGTTGGACAGACCCTACTGAAAAGCCCAGAATAAAGGGGGTACATTGGCCACAGGCAGTAGTGTTGTTAGTGCTGGCACCACGTAAAACTGGGAGATGGTGGTCGAACTAGTATTAAGATACTCTCAGGTGTTGCTTCAGCGGAGGTATTTACACAGCTAAGGAGAACTCAAGCTCAAATTACACGTTTACTCTTTAGAAAAAGAACAATGAGAGAACAATACAAGTGAAATGCTCAAGTCGTAAGCGTTATCAGCGACCCGACAGTAGTTAGCAAGAGTTTTGCGATGGACACCTAAAAGAACCCTTGCTTTTTATGAGTCGTTAGGCCAAGTTAATTCCCTGTAGTCATTCATGCGAAAACTTTATATGACTCATCAAACGCGAACAGCGGCCGTCGTCAGCGGCGTCGATATGAATGGTGCCAAAATTCGGATGACGTCCAAACAAGGTCGTCACATTCGCTTCGTATACATTGAAAATGGCATGGCAGGTTACGAATGTATGGCCAGCATGAATTGCAGTTCGTGGCGTCAGTAACTTGACACTCTTGCCATTTACCTCACGATTAACGGATATGCGAGAATGCACCCCAAACCTTTACAGCCAATGCCAAATCACATTACGTAATGATCGACAGTCAGAGGTTCCGGGCTAGAATTCCTAGGTCCCCGGGTCGACTACCAAAGGTCTTGGCTATTCCCTATACGTCTCTCAGGTGATAGCTAAGGACTCCTAGGAGTTTTTGACCAAAAAATAGGCATAATACGTCTGTCCATTATGATAAGACACGACATCATTACCTTTGGTCGAATGGTGTCTCAGTGGTGTTCTGTGTTAATGGTGCCGCGTGTTTAGGCATTCAAGGCTTATGAGGTCACGCTTGGTATACTTATGAGGTCACGCTTGGTATACGTTATCTTATACAATATATTGCATATCCTGCTTGCGTCAGTGCTTATAAGAGGTCTCGTAAAACTAAGCTCTGCAATTTCATTCCCGGCACCTCCGAATATTTTATTCTTTCCGATGCACCATACTGGACTGAAAGGAAAGAGAACGTTGAGTTTTCACCAAAAACTCGCCGTAACTAATGTACATATTTTACATATCGATATGACGCAGCGCTCAGACACAGCGCTGCCCGCCACGGTAGTCTAGTGGCTATGGTACTCGGCTGCTGATCCGAGGGTAGCGGCATCGAATACCGGCCGCGGCGGCTGCATTTGGAAGGAACCGAAATGTTGAGGTCTGTGGACTGTGCGATGCCAGTGCACGTATAACCCCAGGCAGTGGAAATTTCCGCAGCCCTCCACTACGGCGTCTCTCATAATCGTAGATCAATCAATCAGACTAAGCGCCGTTTCCTGCTCCATTGGCATGGATAAAGCGCAATAACCAGTTGTTGAGCATTTCAGAACGAACTTCAAGAAAGAAAAAGAAAGTTCGGCAGTTTTTCCGCTGCCAAGAAAATGTAGCGTAGCCAATCCCCTTCGTGGGTATGGGCCATTTATACAGGCCACAGCAACAACTACAATGGCGAAAGCGAAGTTTAGCGTGCCGCTGCTGCTGATGATGATTATCTTCCTATGGCGCGCGCACACACTGCATTTAGGGGGATATGCCAAGAATCAGGCGTCCTGACCAACAGCTTCTCTTTATTTTTATCTTTCTTTCTCTCTTTCTTTCTCTCTTTCTTTTTTTCCTTCCTTCGTTCTTGATTTCTTTCATTCTTTCCTGGTGCCCTTTGTTTCTTGCGTTTCGAAAGTCCTAAGCATGGGGTCAGAAGATCTAAGGAATTCGTTTCAGATACATTAACACATAGTGAGTGTGAGTGTGTAGCCCAACGGTTAAGACAAAAGGTGAGAGAGCTGCAAGATCATGTCTCTGCCTGCTAACACTCTCCTCCGCAGCATGGGGGCCTAGGTTCTGGAGGCAACTGACTTTGGCGTGACCACTAACCCGACGCAGGCAGGCAATGCCAGCTTCGCTTCAAAAGAGGAATCTAACGGTAGCGCAGATTAAAGTGCCTTACGAGACAGCCGGTTCACAAGTAATCGAAAACAGAGGAGCATTGTGGCGTAAGCTCCCGTTTCTTCTTTCCCAAATTCCCGCTCAGTTTCAGACTGCGCTAACTCCTTGCTCTGTGCATTGTTATCGACACTGTCGTCTTAATCATTACCACTCCATCTCACGAGCACGAGAAGACGATGAAGAAGATGGCAGAAGCTGGTCGCCTCGGTTCCCGCTCTCCGAAGGTTCCCGAACAAAATGATCCCCTGAAGCACGTTCCAAGGGCAAGAGCTCATCACTGAAAGGCTCCCGCACCCCAAAGTCACCAGGCAATGATTCGCCAAGGCGGACGACGCCATCAACATCGACGAGAGGCTCGGCTCAGAAGGCCAGTACACCGCTCGACAAAGGTGGCCCAAGGTCACCCAAAGGGACCGGCTCCCCACAGCCGACCGGCCCGTCAAAGCTGCCGGAAGGTCAACCTCTGGTACCAACGACTGCGCCTACAGCTGCAGCGTCATCGAAGCCTGCGAAACCTGGCCGACCATCCCTGAAACCCGCAGGCGGTCTCCCGCTCAAGCTTTCGCCGCTGCGCTACGGTGCTGTGCAGAAACCGGGATACACCTCACCGAGAAAAAGCGTGACTCCCGATGTGCGATCAGGCTCGTCTTCACCCGCACCTAAAGCTCCTCCTGCAGTACCTGGTACCCTGGCTGAACCAGGTGTAGTGGCACAAACCCAAGGCACGGCGAAGCGGCGCAACACGATGCGTAAACCTGTCAGCCCACTAAGTCCAGGCAGCCCACCGAATGTTCCCGCGTCACCAAAACTGGCAAGCTCACCGGTGCGCCAAGGTATGGTAAAATTTCTGTCTATGGCGCGTAAGTTTCGTAAGGAGCATGATGGCCACACACTTCCATCGCTCGAAAAGTCTAACCCAGTAAAGTATGTCAGGAATGGTCCCATTCCGCGTGGACATAAACCCTCTCTTACTCTCTTAGCAAGCAGTCTTACCCGCATCAAGACGGGTGACCTACAGCACGGTTAAGTGTGACCTCTGAGATTAGGATATGGCCCGCGATCCCGGAAGCGTGAGTGCCTGTTCATACTCAGGCCACTCTTTCAAAGGCTCATCCGGTTATAACCCGTGCAAATTAATGCTTATTTGATGCGCGAAACCAAACCAGCAACACTGACAAAGTCTGGTTTGCCAGATCTAAGCAATAAACGCCAAGCTAGCCTCACGTCGCTCACTCCTGCAGTTCATTTTGACCATAGGTGGGCCGTTTAAAAATTGATCCTGCGTTTTTCCGGCTCGCAAATTCAAACCAATCCACCGGCGTTCTGCGAAACAACCAACCAGTTTACGACCCACGATTCCATTCTACTAACCTTGGCCTAGCTGCATGTTCGAAGCTGTCAAGTTGCATAGAAATAATGTTACGGAAGCACTCGCTCTTTTTCTCTTCACGTCCCTTTCTCGCACTCATAAGTTTCTAACTAGTTCACGTTCTACGCTATTGTTCGTGGCGCTGTAAACCTGTAGTTTCTTTAACATCGCACACCCGTCTATAGCAGTATAAGAGGTCGATCACGATGATGTTGCCAAGAAAACATTGTTAAGGGAACACGGGTGGCGTAGCATGTATAACCATAAGGAGCAGAGGGAAAGTGTTGCACAGTCAGTTTGCCGCGTAATGGACATGCTGAGAATTGACTCAGTGGTGATGTCGTTCTGTTCTATAGTTTGAGGGGCCTCGAAAGGCTAATCACGTTACTGTACGTTTGCCTTAAGTGGGGCTCAACAATGACCGTAGCACCAGTAAAGTGGCGAAATCCAAGTGTATTATATTTTACTTCCTACGTGAAATCTCCTCCCGCGCGGACAGCAGCCTCGTACATCAACAGTTTTTACGAGCGGATGCTGGCTATGCTGCTGGTTCTGAGTGGCCAGCAACAGTCGGGGAAGAAAATGTCTCGCATGATAACAATGTGCTCGCTATTACGAATTTTAATATGAAAACATGTATTATGCTTGCTTAAGCTACTAAAAGACATACATTTGTGCATTACAACTTCACTTTGTGTGTAAATGACACAAGCAGCGTGTACGGTCCACGTGATTGCTGTAGTCCATGGCAACGACACCGTCAGAAAGCGCGGCAACCCTCGTGGTATGACTGTCACATTGGGCAGCACGGTTCAGGTACGGCAAGATGTAAGCAGCGTTTTGGCTGTAAGCAGCGTAACACGTCCCTGGGTGAGTGAAACACGAAAGGAGATTCCGCTATCTGTCGTCTGCTTTTATTTTGGGTTTGTGCGTTGAATACTTCTGTTTGTCCTGGCCAACCTCGAAAATTATTTTTTCATATATCAGGACAATACAAGAAACCCGTTTCAACGCAAACTCAGCGAGTAAAATTTGTTTTTAGGGCCCCTTTAAATGAAGATGTGGCAATGCAAGTACGAAATAAGGTCTATTAGGAAGCTCAAATTGACGTTATAATGATTCGCTTTCGACGTAACCGTAACCGTAACCTTAATCCTTGTTCTCCTTGGTAATTCAGCAAGGCTCACGGTTACAATTAACTGGCTCGGCTGTAACGGGGAGAGCAACGCAACAAGAACGAGCATAAGAGCCACAGAAAACCTACACACGCTATCTTTCGAGTTGTAACATCGACGTCCATGAAAAGCTCAAAACGTATGTGAACAAGACATTCGCGGTGAGGGCTTCACTTTCAGTTGAAGCCCCACTTTATGAATTCATTTTCAGATTCGGTGTCAGCCGATGAGCCTGCTCGACGTGTTGGCGGGGTCTATCCGCCAGCTGATCCAAACTCGCCAGAAGTAGAGGCTGCTAAACGTGAGCGCAGGTCGTCAAAGTTCCAACCCGCGTCGCCCAAGCCCGAACTTGGCTCACCAACAATGACAAGTCCCGGATCCATGTCACCAATGTCACCTGGGACACAGTCACCAATGCCATCGGAGCAGCGTCGACCAACGATCTCGCTGAAGGACCCCCGGCTTCGACACTTTTGGCGGTCTCTGAGATCTCACCTGCGACGCCAAAAGCAAGCAGCTAGTCCCGGCGAAATGTCTCCCATCAGCAGTGCACCCAAGCGCTCGCCAAAGTTGTCCATGGTCGAAGCTGCAGCTGCTGCCGCAGGGTTCCCCGCCAGGAGAAGGATGCAACCAAACGCTGGTAAACGGCGCTCCGGCTCAGCTTCGCCCGCGACCGCTTCGCCCAGGCAAGTCAAAGCATGACGGCACACTGCAGTACAAGCTCCCGTTTAGATCGTTTAAAGGACGAAGTGTGGTTCCCTTAGCGAAAACTCCAGAAGACATTTAGATAAACGTCCTTTGGATAAACAAAAACAAGAAAGTTACCAATGGAAACATATTTTCCCTTACTGCTCCTTTTGAGCATGTTTCTCGGAAAGTAGAGCCAAAAGAAGTTGCGGAACAATTTTTAACGTTAATGGGGCAGCTGGTTGTGTGTTACGCGTTCCCTGTCGTGGTTCGGGAGGTTTGACTGGAGCATTGCAATGGCTGACTGTCCGTAGCGGACTAATTGGTTGGTTGGACCGGTCTAATTAGGTCTGGTTACTTCTGGCTCGCATTGGCAAGCTGATTCTCACTAGCCAATTGCTTAGTTCGCCACTTGGTCAGTACTTGATTTCGAAACGACAAAAAAGGGAGCACACTATGGCAGCTGCTAGCACAATGAAATAATAAATCATTAGGCTCAATATATATACGCACGATTATTGCGTATATATGGGCAAATGCAGCATAAACGGAAAGCGACGACATCAGAGCAGGTAAATAAGAATTTAAATGGGTGCTGAACCACCCCTTGTGCTTGGTTTTGAAAACGCCTTGGTGGGTATTGAAGGCCTCTCAGATATACAGAGCCGGAAAAAATTTTTTTTCAGAAATATTCGCTGAGAGCGAAGGTATTGCGGCGGGAGAACCTCCCTTGCCTCTGGTGGGCGGCCATGATGGAAGTGCCCTTCCTGACCAGGCTTCAATGTCGCAATAGCATGGCCGATTGGACGCATAACGGCAGGCGGCAGCGAATGGATTAAATTACGTCACCCATCGACCAATAGCAACAATGTGCTCTATGACGAAATAGAGGAGAGTGAGGAGTATCATCTGTTTGAAAGGAGGGCTAGCCAGCAAGTGGCAGCTTCTTGCTCCTCTTGTGAACGCTATACATACTGTGCGCGACTACAGAATTGGTCTGAGCTGTTCGTTGCAGCGTAATCTAGCCGTAGAATTGATTCTTTTTCACCAAGTCCGGGTGGTGATACAGGACGCTTTTAAGTGCGGCTTTTACGCAGAACCTGGGTGACACTTCATCTAAGCTTCACTGAGTTATAAGGCCGGATTCAATACGAAGATCGATTGTCAATACGCCCGGACTTTGTCACCGCTGTAGTAGATCTATGTAATGATAAGCCCGCAGGCTTACATGACCGTAAAGGATCTGGACTGATCTGAAAGAAAATCTAGAGCCTCCTTAAGAAAAGCCGTCACGGCGACAAAAAACACGCGTTTTCATTACCTGCGTCGCTCTCCCCTTCCGCAGCAAGGCACTTTCGCCAAGTCCAAGCAAAGCTAAATCGCCCAGCAGATCCATGAGAGCCGGACAGCGCAAGAGCCGGTCCACGTCCAAGATTCGAAAATGGCAAACTCCGACGGAAGGAGAGTTTTCCTCGTCTCTGATACACTACGTGAGTGACAACACACCGGAAAGTGCAATGCAAAAGTGTTGCTTTGCCTATCGTAATGAAGGCATCGCGCCTGCGTTGGCTGAATGGCCTAAGCATTCAGCCAACGCGGAAATTGAGCATTCGATATGTGCTTGTCTCAGGTGGACGTCGTTTAATGTCTAAGTCGTGCGAGTCGATTTCGAATCAGGCGCTCAACTAGTATTCTTTCTTTTCTCCTAAGGACATTCGTTGTGAATTCAGTCCTCAGAACTGCACGAATTCATTTCTGACCATGAATGCGTATTCCTAATCTTTATTGCGTCCTTCCAGCAGTACAGCTTTTTCGGCATTTAGAACGTCTCTATTTACGCGGTGCATAAAAAAGATAGGAACACCGCGCGTGCTCCAGTTCTGCAAGCCTCTGCCCCTGGTGCACTAAACGTAGCCAGAGCTCCGAAAGAAGGTGCTGTAAAGATTTTTATAGATGTCAACCTATTCCAACGTCCACACGAAGAAGTTTTTCTACGCACGGCTGATTATTGTAAGTAATTAAAATTATATCGTCCTCACTTTTTGACAGAACCTTCGACCTTTTCATTTAGAATAAAGTGTCTCTGAAACGGTTTCTTGGCATTGTGGCGGTGGTTAGGCAACGTCATTATCAAATCAATCACCCCGAAAATTAAGCGAACCATGAATTCAGCCACGGGCCAATTTTTGTCGCCTTCCTCCTTGCCACTGCTGTTACTGCTCAACTCACTTGGCTGCAGCGCGCACGCTAGCGATGGCTGCGCCTCCTACGGCAGCCGCTGCGCCGAGGCATCAGTTGCGACATGGCGCCACGATGTATCTGTTAATGCCGCTGGAAACAGTAGTGCATGCTACCCTCAATAGTAGTGCGCGCGTGACGCGAGTCTGCGCCGCCAGATGCCGCGACGATATCATTGGCTGGTCCTTCGGTGCTCATGACGCCTCATGGCTGGACGTTTGATAATCACGACGAAAGCCAATCGTTGCGTGCCCATTGCACGTCCCGTTGGCAGGGGCGTTTGAAAATTTTTTAGGTTGAGTCGCCTAGATCCTTCACGATGCGCATATTGAAAATCGTGTCGTAAATCACTTATCCCGGAGAGCTCATGTTAGTATGCTAATGACCGGAAGGACTTGAGCTATCGGCGCAATGAAATTTGTACGAAATTGCCAAAACCTTCTCAGGGTTTCTTTGAACAAACAAATTCGCGTGGTGGCGAATCGCAATCCGCATTGCACTAAATTGTTGCCACGGGCGGCTAATACATTCTTTAGACACTTCAAATGTCTATGCCATGTGTATATGTCTGTGTACGTCTCTGTTCTTGCCTAAACTATGTATGTCTGCCTGCAATCTAAAAACGAAAGGGAAGGGGTCATGGGCTCGTTCTTTATTTGTTAGAAACAACTTAATGAGCAAACAGACACTGAAGCTTAGGAAAGTATAGGGGAAGTTGCTTGTGGTATTGTAATTGTGGAGAAAGTAGAAAGGAATTAAAGTGGACCAAAAGACAAACCTGCCTTCGGTGGGAACCGAACCCACGACCTTCGGATGACGCGTCCGATGCTCTACCAACTGAGCTACGAAGGCGGTCGTCCCCCGTCCACTTTATTGGCTATTTATGTACGTATTACCCTGGGAGTGTTAGGCAGCGCCACTCGTAGCCATGGCGGCGTATGTGGAACACACTTTCTAAAAGGAACTTTTGTATTGACTCATCGAATGCAGGGCACGTCACGGAGCAGGTTGACGAAGAGCCCACCCATGAAGCCGTCCTCGTCCTTACAGACAGCCCTAATCGTCGCCTTCATCACCATCGTATTTGCTCTCGTTCTCTTGGTCGTCACTTGGCATCTCATCGCCGTGTTCAAGGTGCATCCTCAGCATGCTTCGGCTGCCGCTCCGCACAAAGCCAGCACCAGCACTAGAAGCCCGCGCTCGCAAGCTGACGTAGCCACATCCGTGGCTGAGGCGTACTCCGCGCTTGCTAAAGATGCCGTTGACAAGAGCGCGGATCCGTGCGACAATTTCTATAGGTTTACATGCGGCTCGTGGTCAAAGAATCACCCAGACACATCCTCGCACGTTCAGGGCCTTGCTTCCTTCGTCGCTGCTACTTTGTCGAGAATGCGCGAAGCCAACGTCCTGAGCATGAAACGTGAGCCTATTGGCAAGGCTGCTGGCTACGTGGAAGCCTGCCTCGCTCCAGATGAAGGCGCCGTCATTGCTGATTTGACGGCCGTGCTTGCGGGAGCGCGTCTGACCTGGCCAGAGAAAAGCGAGGACTCGGACTTTCTTTCCTGGCATCTTTTTCATGGCGAAACGCGTGGCGATACCGGTATTCTTCGACTTCGTACGTAGGGCTTCAGGGCGAGAAAGGCACACGACGCGTGTTGACTATTACATCGGACGTGCCTTTCAAGTCGATGTTGAGAAGGCTGTACGACCTGATCACGTCTGTTCACGTGGTGTCCTACCTCCGTGTCGCTTACGAAGTCGCTACTGGGCACGGCGTCAACGAGACCCGCTTCACGGAGTTCCTGGAAGTCCTTACCAACGCGACCAACACCTTCGACATCTGCCTGCAATCCACCGACACGGAAGAAGTCGTGCGAAACGTGACATCCGTCTTCCAGCACTCGATGCCATCAATTACGGAAAGCAAATGGAACGCGGTCCTTCAGCAGTACTTGAGGACTTCCACATCGGACGTGGACGCAATTGCCATGCCCGGCCTGCAGTCGTTCGCCGCCGTATTTGGCCTTCCTTATAGTCACGGGGAAGCCGCGGCGAAAGACCTGCTCGGCTTTCTGTCTTTCCAGGCAGCCATATTTTATACGAATACTCGCTTACGCAACAGTTTCTTCTCGTCGCCAGAAGAATCGGCCAGGCAGCACAAAGTGCACTGCTTCCGAGACATGTACCTGTTCTTCCGGGACGTCCGTCAACAACTTTCTTCTCAACGGAACCGAGGAAATCAAGAGACAGGTCATCACCGGCGCGCGAAGGGTGAGAAGCGCGTTCTTGGATGCGTTCCGCTGCGACAGCAAGTCCTTCGGGGCTCGTCCTGAGCACGCACGTATCGTCGACGATAGTCTGAAGGCTGCCTTGGCTCTCCTGGATGCGATCGGTATCCAAGCCCAACGGTTCGTGTATGAGTCGTACCCAGCGGTGAACTCCGGGCGACCTCTGCTGAACCACATCGCGTTCGCGGAGCACCTAGCGCGACTCCAGAACCGCGATGAGAGAGGCACGGCTGTGGTCGCTTCTGAGGAACGCCGTTTTCCTCGACGCGACTTCGGTGATGGCCTTGCCGTATCACACAGGCATTTCGTTCTGAATCCGTACCATCTGCATTTCCCCTGGTACGTCGAGAGGTCGCCGCGATCCGTCCTTTACGCTGGGATCGGTTCTCGCTTGGCAGCGACGCTTTTGTTCGACTGCATTGAGAAGAGCTTCGAATGCCGCGCTGTCACCGACGATACCAACGAGTGTCTCGCAGCAAGTGAGGCAAATCGACACGCGACATCCGTGCAAGAGCTCCAGGCAGCCTTGGTTGGCATCACCGTGGCGTGGCGGGCTTTGAATGACGACGTCAACAACGCGACTCCGCACGCCGTGGAGGCGTCCCCTCATCACGCGTCGACTCTCAACGCAGTCCAAGTGGACGGCTTGTTCTTCGCCTTTGGCTGCTACTACTACTGTGGCGAGGAAGGCGGCGAGGAGCTCTGCAACGTCCCACTGAAGCACAACGCTGAATTTGCTCGCGTGTTCGAGTGTCCGCCTGACTCCCCCATGAACCCTGAGAGAAAATGCCCCGTACTTGCTTGAAATGTTTCATCCATCAGTTACGTTCTTTTCTATAGCGTATTACGTGATAAATGCGCTCCTGGAATACATATAATACATTCACATTTTGTTCTGATGTTGTCCCTTCTTGAATTTTTCGCGTTGTAAAGTGAGTGCGCGTTATAAATTCCGTGTGAAGAAATTGTCTAATTGCCCTTTTTACCTAAAGAAGGTTCTTTGCTGTCTTACATCACGCGGTAAATATATGCCCAACGCAAGTTCGTTAGCTTCTCCATTTTGCATGTGTGCCTTGAGTGAGAAGGTGAGAATAACATAGCTGTAACTGCTGTTTTCAAATATTTACGGTCAGCGGCTAAATTAAACGGAACGTAAACACGACGCAACTGCGAATCATGCGCCTCAGGGTGGTTAGGCTAGTTTCACGATTTTCCGCGTTACAAACCTAATGCACCACAGTCTGGTTCTTGACCACATCGCCATAGTGGGCATGGATCACTGATATCCAACAAGAACAGTTTTCTACGTTATTTTACTGCCACTGCGAATATCTTCGCTTTGTTCCGTTTTCATTCCTAGCTCGAGCCTCTTACATTAGAGAAATTCTTCTTGTCAAGTCTTGTCTTCTCTTCCCTTGAGTCCCGCCACGATGGTCTGATGGCTATAGCACTCGGCTGCTCATCCGAAGGTCGAGGGATCGAATCCCGGCCGCGGCGGCTGCATTTCGATGGAGGCAAAATGCTGAGTCAAATATGCCAGGTGGTAGAAATTTACGAAGCCCTCCAGTACGGCGTCTCTGATAATCATATTGTGGTTATGTGACGTAAAACCCCAGAAATCAATCGATGTAATACACTGAGCGGTGACCTTGAAAAACACTGCGAGCCATACGAGACGGCAGCGACTTTTTCGAAATGCACGTGGAGCATGCCTCCATACTCCCGCCAGAGAGATGCGAGCTTGCCCAGCACATGATTTCAATATGAGAGAGAGCCTGCTGAAGATTTGGTTGTGCATTGAAAAGGCGTGAGTGCTGGCGTATGTCCTTGAGTACGTTGACTCAAATTCCAACGCGTGCACTTTATCACGTCTGGCGGAAGCCCTGCCGCGAGATCTATGTTGTGAATGTTTGAACTGATGTATGACTCGATGCTTTAATTAATATACAGAGCGCTGCATTACCAAATGCGCAGCAGGCCTTCGCATTCAAGCGTTAGGGAAATGTAACGTTTTTTTTTTGTGTGTGTTGTGGGAAGTAGCTGTGGACAGACCGGAATATTAATAAAACACCCTTGTGGATGTAGCAATTTTCTCATTTGCTGTACCTCCTGAAAATATATCGCGCAAATCGACTGTCCTGTGATCATCAAGACTGCTTACCTGTTACATGCGCAAGCATGCGAACCAGTAACCACAAGAACGTCAGCAGCCGCCAGACTAACTACAACATCATCAGCGATGGCAACCGTCACATGCGACAGGAGTTAGAGAATAAGGATTTGGGTCCTTCGACAAACAGTATACCTGACGGTGGTTATAAATTTCGCATGTTCACAGTGACAAAGAGATTGTCGGAGGCAGTTTTGACGGCTTCTCCAGATTACAAACACCTTTTATTCCCATGGCGTAGCATAATTTCCAACACAAAGATGACGGAGGTTGCCATCATAAAGTTACGTTTCCGAATTCCCACTCTGAATTTTTATTTGCACAGATCAGGTTTAGTTCCTTCCCCATCATGCCCCTTCTCTAATGAGGAGGAAACAATTCACCACTACTTTCTATCTTTTCGACGCATCAAAATTCAGCGAGAAACAATTTCTGAAGCAATTATTCATAACTTATGCTTGGAGTTCACCGGAACGACTATTCTTTCATTTCGAGAAAATCACTTGGGGTACAGACACAGGGGTGTCTGGTTTGCAATTATGAAATTTTTAGCAGGAACAAAAAGAACACCGTGTTAATTTTTATCACATCAACCCTTATGCTCAATAAATCCATCTATGAAAAGTAACCTTCGAAATCTCGTCTTGGCAGATACCCTCCATTGGGTATGCGTCAGTTTGGAAAGGGGAAGAAGGAGAAGAAGAAAACAACATGGCGGACAAGTCGACAGGTTTTGGTGTCGGTACTCCCACAGGTGGAACATCAAATAAGGGGGGCACCCCTCCACAACGCCTGCTCCCCAGAAAATCTTCTCGCAACGAAGCTCTGCAACCGCCAGTCGAACCCCGGCGCGGGTTCACCGTAGCAGGCCGCCCCTCACTGAAGCCAAGACAGATGAAGTCAGACAGATCGGACCGCGAATCGCCGAAACAGGCCGCGTCCCCTAAGAACACACCGTACGCATGGGCGTTCGGAGAATCTTTTCGGAGACTACTCGGTGGAACGTCCTCGCCGAAGACCAGAGGACCTCGGGTCGAGACCTTGGGCGTTTCGCCTGAAGAGACAGGCGTCGCTCGGACACCAAAGCCAGGCCCTCCGCCGACGCTGAGGAACACGCAGAAGCCTGCCGGCCCTGCTAACGGGAGACCTCCCCCGACTCTTGACGAATCATCGCGGAAGCCCAGAGTAGCACCCGTGTCGAACCCTGTCGGTCCTCAGTCGATGACACCCGGCGCTGGTGTTTCGCGCCAAGATACAGACACCGCTCGGACACCCTTGGCCTCGCCAAGGCCCAGCACCTCGCCGACACCCAGGAACTCGCATAGAGTGTCCGGGCCCAATCCGGTCAGGTTCGACCGAGAGGATCCCAAACAGGCTACTGTGCAGTCAGCATCGGGAAAACTTTCACGGACCGTCGGGGAATCGTCACGAACTCCCGGAGCACCGCAATCGCCCAAGAAACGCCGAAGCCTTCAATCGCCAGAAACCGGTACCGGTGGCGCTTCGCCCGAAAATGCAAGCTCTCCAGGCAGACCCCCGACCACTTCGCCAGAAGCGAGGGGCTCAAAGAAACCTCGTACATCCCTGAAATCCAGTGGTCCACCTTCGCCGGTTCCACTTTCACCGCAGCCGAGCGGCTCTCTGTTACCAGCGAACTCGCCACCGAGACCAGGTGCCCGCGGCACTGGTACTCCCACGAAGTCGGTAGCTCCCGCGAAGCCTGGTCACTCGCCAAAATCCAATGGTTCTCCGAGACCCATCGTTTCATCACTTCCAGGTAATTACTTCGTATCGCAGACTGTATAGTAAAATAATCGCGTTTCCAGAATACGTGATAGTGACTGCAAAATATGAATAGTTGGTCTTACTTGCATTTCGAGGCAAAGCATTTTTTTTACCAATGAACGTACTACAGCCAGTTGGTACTAATTATTTCGAGTATCAGGATGTTGTTCGTAAGATTGGTGCATTCGATATCCACATATGTAGGTATAAGAATGAGGCCGCGATTAATATTACTTAAATGATTCAGTAATCTCCTTCGTTTCGTTTTTGATTCCGCAATTCAGTATGCTCCACACAGCCACTATGGCCGACTCATTTGCAGTTGCGTTGCACCTGATATAGATCCAGTCTCTGTTCATGGTACCTTCGCACGGGTGGCGCCAGCGGGGGCCACTGCAGTGCGGTCGTCCCCCCTGAAATTTTCGCCGGCGCCCCCTTTGACCCCCTGCGCCCTCAAGAGCGCTGAAAACACAAAACACAACACAGTATAAGTCCTTCGCTCCTCCCCCCTTTCCGTGGGAAAGTCCTCCACCGCCCAGTAAAATAATTTAAAGGTCCCAGGGCCGCCCTGGTGCTCTGCGGTCATTTATGGTCATCGCGTATCATAAGTAGCATGCCCATTGTCCTATCATCATCACCACCATGATCATCATCATCATCATCGTTGTCGTCGTCATCATTGTTGTTGTTCGGTTGTGGTGGCTCTTCACCAAAGCAACCGCCATTCTTGATGCAGTGCGAACCAGTCGCGCCTCGACTCCAGTAAGCTTGCGTTCAGTGGATGCGCTCGACAACATCGGCGGCGCCACACCGAGCTCCGCCGTTCCCATGTTGCAACGCGTCGTGGTCTCTGGCGGGAAAGGACAAACGAGCGGGCAGTCGACACCCAGTCCATCTAGGTAACTATCCACAACAGTGTGACCTTGTTTATCCACATGGCAGATGCACAAGGGCATGTGCAGAAGGTCTATTGGTTACGACGGCACACTATAATACACAACCTGGCAAGTTGCTTCTGCACGCTGCTCGTCGAAGCTCTGGCAGAGCTAGCTTCTCTATGCCTTCCTGTAGGCGACTGCCGGTGAGTGTTACTATACGTTGACTCGGTGATAGTAAATGTTTGCTAATATCCAACCAGGCTGGCAAATCGATGTTATGAAATTCATTTAATTCCCCGCATATAAGCACAGTATTGGACATAAGCGGCGACGACGGCAGGATAAAAGCTGAATAATGGCACCTTGACTGGTCCCACCATACCGGTGCAGGCAACATGGCTAATTGTTCCTTACACATACATACACATACATACATACATACATACATACATACATACATACATACATACATACATACATACATACATACATACATACATACTCGCGGCAAAATAAAAAGAAAGGCGCACAAGCAGAGCACAAATGCTACAACATCGAAATGGCAAAGAAACGCTTTCTTGGACACAGGGCGCATCCTTCACCCGCCGCGGTTGTCTAGTAGCCATGGCACTCGGTTGCTGATGCGAAGGTCGCGGGATCGAATGCTGGCCATAGCGGGCGCATTTTGACGATGGCGAAATGCTAGAAGCCCAACTACTGCGCGATGTCAGTGCGCGTTGAAAAAACCCCAGGCAGCCGAAATTTCCAAAGCCCTCCGCTACGGTGACTCTCATAACCATATCGTTGTTTTGGGACGAAAAACCTCAGGAATTATTAGTGTGTGTGCCTACACCACTTACGATACCTTAATTTGGACGACGTCGACTCGGCGGCAACTAACCAGAGCAGTCCAACCCGATGACGATGATCAAACGCAGGCGATCAAGAGGACTGGCAATGAAGAAGATGATAATGGTGGTGGCAATATGCAAATGATAAATATGTACGTAACAAACGCCCACATTATGTTTATTTAGTGTTGAGGGAAGACAGTAGGAGAGCCTTTAAGGGCCGTAATTAGGGCATGCGTGGGTAACTACTGAGTGTTTAGTGTACCGATTCGGGCAGAAAGATGTGTTCTAAGTTTGCGATGTTTCTGGTATGACTAGTGCCCCAAATCGCATCGCGCCTGGAGGGACACGTCAGTACATACTCGTAATGGGGGTCGCCTCGTGCACTTTTAAATTTCAATAATGTATCCGCCACACTTGTCTTCGTTCAATCTCAATTCTATAATTCAGTTGAACGCTTGCAAAAAACACATACAACTGCGCTGATCCTGCTGGCCCATTTTATTTTCGCTGGTTCGCCATAGAACGAGCTTTTCCCTTTAGAGCAAAGCTTTATAAATTCACTCCACACAGGGTTCCTCCAAGGTCCATTCTGCGCGGCGAGGACAAGGCGCTGTCGCCAGCCGAAGAGCTCAGAGCGAGCCATTTGGGATCCCGTTCTCCCACCAGGCAGCCGAGGTGGCACACGCCAACGGATACCGAGATGCCATCTCCGCTAGTCGTTTACGTAAGCCGGTTGTTCTGCTTGCGCTGGTTTGGCTTGCAGCCCTGAAGTAGAAAGTGTGGTGGTATCAACTTTATTTGAAAATCCGGCAAATTCGTCGCCTGGGCCTAGGCCGCCCCTGAGGAGGTCGGGAGACCGTGTCTTCTCGCCGGCTCACGGGCTTGATGGATGGCCCATAACTGACCCTGTAGGTTCGAGCTGCGCAGCGCGGCGTTCCACCGCGCCGCAGCTTCATCTGGGGAGACTGCATTTTCCCTGCCAATAAGTTCGCATTCCCAGACAATATGCCTAAGGGATGCCGTGAGCCGTGCTGTATAGTTTACAGTTGGCGTCAGAATAGATGTCCGGGTACATCCTCCTGAGATGAACAGGGTTGGGGAAGGTACTGGTTTGTTACTGCCGCCAGTCTACCGTTTGGGCCCTGTCGAGTTTCGTGTTAGGGTGTAGATAAGCACGCCTAGATTTTTTTTAAGGTTTGTTATGTCAGTGCGTGTCCTTTTTTCTTTTTTTGCCCACTGTAAACCGAGTTACTCCCTTTTGGCTTTTTTGTTTTGTCTCGACAAGCCACCTTCACAACCTCGTGTTAAAAAGATGTCATTTCTCCAAAGCGGTTACGAAGGCCGATAGGTCTGCTTTACAGGGGTCATCATGTGACGCAATACTCTCATGAAAGGTATCTGCGTATATCGAATTACTTTCTTCTGTGTGCCCTGTTGCTTAACAGATCGTTAAAAGCGATGTAGAATAGGGATGTCGCTGGAGCCGAAGTTTCGACAAGTGGACTTGTCTTCGTCAGGACCGCAACGAAGACAAGTCTCTTTCCTGCAATCGTTTAAACTCGCCGCCAAAACCATTAACCTTACGCGTACCGCGTGCGTGAGCTTGGGGTATATGTGTTTGTACAATAAGAGGTTTGTGCTTGCTTGTGAAGACAAGTCCAGCGGCAGTCCCTGCTCTGCATCGTTTTTAACGACCTGTTCATTGATCCAGGCCTCCATTCCCCTGAGCTTCACTACTGTTTCCGAATGGTACTATCGCAGCACTTAAAATAAGTCATTTCTTCAAACCGGTTAAGTAAGCCGGTTATTCTGCTTGCGGTGGTTATCGCGTGACGTCGCAGTACTGATGTAAAAGGTGTCTTCGTGCACTGTAACTCACTTTACTCTCTTACGCATGTTCTAGCTTGTGTCTATATAGCAGTCCTACTACCTCCAAAAAGGGCATTCGCGCGAACCTGTCACGCCGACAGGTTATTCTCCTTGTGCTGGCTATCACTTGACGCCGCAGTACTGTTGTAAGAGGTGTCTTCGGGCACTGTAAAGGAAGTTACCTTCTTTCGGGCGTTTATCTCGTCTCTGAATGGCATTGTTACACCCTCGAAACAAGGTAATTTATTCAAATCTTACGACGCCAACAGACAATGACGCCAAGGAAAGCACAGCGGAAGTTAATGCAGTTTTTTTAACTGCAGTAATTATGGCATAAGTGGAAAGAAATTGAAGTGAACAAGAACACGCCTGCATTCAGTACGGACCGTACGTACGACCTTCGGGTAACGCGTCCGGTGCTCTACCACTGAGTTACGAAGGCGGTCATTCTACCATCCACTTTATTTGGTATTTACGCGGTATTTATCTTGGGAGTGTTAAACGGTGCCACTCGTAGCCATGGCGGCGAGTGTAGAACACATTTTGCCAGGAGACGTCACGCAGAACGTGATCTTCAGGCGAGACGACAGCTGCCGAATGAAGCCACTAAGTCTGTCGGAACAAGGCGCAACTTTTGAAATAACGAAAGAAGGGAATTGGTCGAGGGCTTCTTTATTTGATGGGAACGCGCTATCCTGGTAGCCCGAATAGGCTGTTCCGAATAGAGATATAAAGATGGCGTTTGGGATCCCAGTACACACTACCTTTACAGGCAGCCTAAAGGGTCACAGGCTAGCGCCGAAACGTCAGTTAAAAGTTAAGGAAACCTGCAGCATTTCTCAACTGTTCCTTGCGCTTCTGTGCAAACAGGAAGATCCCGGTCGCAACAAGGCGCCCAGCAGTCCGGCTCGAGCACAGAGACCGCGGAACCGCCGCCGCTTGACGCTGATCCTGCTCGTGTGCACATGCACCATCGTTCTCGGCACGCTCGCGCTGATCATCGCCTTGCAGTTCTTGAAGGTGCGCAAGTTCAGAGGGTCAGCGTTGACCAGCACAAGCAGCAGCCCGGCGTCGGAGCGCGCTGGCACGGACGCTCCCCATTGAGTTGCTCAGAGCATGATATGCAACACCATATTCGAATCCGTTTACCAGGGTTATCGCTTGTTTGCCTCCGGAGAAGCCTCTACAAAGAACATTTCCTCGTATACCTTTGCAATGCGATCACCACGTCTGTTGACGGACTGCGCGGATAGCACATATGGACCCTTACTTGACTGTTCTTTGAGCAACAATATATTTGTGCGCATTGTACGTTGTCCGACGAAGAGGGCCTAAGCCCAATTCGACGCGGCACTTTGTCCCTTTTCTAGCGTGTCGAATTCTGCCAACATGAATCGTATTTGAGACCCGTGTGCTCTGTGAACAAGAAAAGGGGTCATCATCTCTTGCATATGTGTTTGCCTGTGGGGAAAGTCGTCGACATAGAAGAACCATGCCGCCTTAACAGACACCCCTACACTCCCTTTCATTACTCGAGGAACTAGAGGGAGTTAGTTGGGACGTCATTGGCCTTAGCGAAGTTAGGAGAACAGGTGAAGCTTACATAGTCTTAAACAATGGACATGTCCTCTGCTATAGAGGATTACCCGAAAAGAGGGAATATGGCGATGGGTTCCTAATTCACAAAGATATAGCGGGCAACGTAGATGAATTCTACAGCATTAACGAAGGGGTTGCTAAGCGGTATAAACTTAAGATAATCCAGGGATATGCGCCCACAACGAGCTACGACGACGAACAAGTAGAGCAGTTCTACGAGGATATCGAATTAGCAGTAAGGAAAGTACGGACGCAATACACAGTAGTCATGGGGGATTTCAACGCAAAAGTAGGGACAAAACAAAGTGGAGAGCAGGCGATTGGCAACTACGGCGTCGGCCATAGGAATAACCGTGGGGAAATGCTAGTACAATTTGCCGAAAGAAACCGACTCCGAATAATGAACACGTTTTTCAAGAAACACAAGAATAGGAAGTGGACGTGGAAAAGCCCAAACGGGGAAACAAAGAATGAAATCGACTTCATAATGGGCGAACAACTAAGTATAATTCAAGACACAGAAGTAGTTGGCAAGATAAAATGCAGCGATCACAGATTAGTAAGGGCAAAGATTGTACTTAACCTAAAGAAGACAAGAACTAAATTATTTACTAGAAAAAAATGCAATCTAGAGGTAATCAGAGCGAAGAACAAAGAATTTAAAGTGGCCCTAAGCAACAAGTTCGAGGCCTTAGGTGACAACGGTGACGATGTAGAAGAAATGAACAAAACCATAACAAAAACAATCCTTGAAACAGCGATAGAAGTCGGCGGTAAAACTAAGCAAACAACAAGTAAGTTGTCCCAATCTACCAAGAACTTAATAAAAAAACGCCAACAAATGAAAGTAGCTTCGCCAAAAGATAAGATTGAATTCGCAGAACTATCAAAATTGACCAGTAAAGCCAGGCAAAGAGATGTAAGAAACTTTAACACGAGAGTAATAGAGAAAGCTGTAGAGAAAGGCACCAGCATTAAAACGGTCAAAAAGAAACTGCACTTAGGGCAAAACAAAATGCATGCGCTAAAAGATAAACAAGGTAACGTTATCAACAGTTTCAACGAAATAGTAAAAGTAGCAGAAGATTTCTACTCTGCACTGTACAGTTCTCAGACAGACCATACAACCTTAATAGAAATAGAATCTGAGGAGGACACTGAAATTCCATGTATAACCGCTGACGAAGTCAAAAAAGCTGTCAAAGGCATGTCCCGCGGTAAAGCAGCTGGTGAAGATGGTATAACAGCCGACTTGATTAAAGACGGAGGAGATATTGTACTTGAAAAACTTGCATCGCTCTTCACGAAATGTGTCAAGACATGTAGTATACCACGCAGTTGGAAAAATGCGAATATAATCCTTATCCACAAGAAAGGTGACATAAAGGAGTTAAAGAATTATAGACCAATTAGCCTACTCCCAGTAATATACAAGCTATTTACAAAAGTAATTTCTACGAGGATAAGAGAAACACTCGACTTTAATCAACCGAGAGGACAAGCTGGTTTTAGGAAAGGTTACTCGACAATGGACCACAGCCACGCTATCAACCTAGTAATTGAGAAGTACGCGGAATATAACAAACCTCTTTATATGGCGTTTATCGACTACGAGAAAGCATTTGACTCGATAGAAATACAAGCAGTTCTAGAAGCTCTACGTAGACAAGGGGCACCTGACATATACGTGAAAATCATAAACATATACAAAGATTGCACAGCCACACTACTCCTACATTAGAGAAGCAGAGAAATCCCGATCGGGAGAGGTGTGAGACAGGGAGATACGATATCCCCGATGCTATTCACTGCATGTTTAGAGGAAATCTTTAAATGTCTAGACTGGGAAAACAAGGGAATTCGAATAGACGGAGAATATCTCAGCAATTTAAGATTCTCAGACGACATTGTGCTCTTTAGCAATGATGGAAACGAACTATAAAACATGATTGATGACCTAAACAGGGAAAGTGTTAAAATTGGACTAAGAATGAATAGGCTAAAGACCGAAGTTATGCTCAATAGCCTAGCTAAGGAACAGGAATTTAAAATCAACAATGAACCCTTACAGTGTGTAAACGAATATGTATATCTGGGACAGTTAATATCAGGAACTCCTACCCAGGAAAACGAAATTCTCCGTAGAATAAGGCTGGGCTGGAGCGCATTCGGAAGGCATTACGAAATCATGACTGGAAACTTACCGCTCTCACTAAAGCGAAAAGTATTCAATCACTGCATTCTCCCAGTACTAACGTACGGTGCAGAAACGTGGAGGATAACGAAAAAACTAGAGATGAAACTAAGAAGCACGCAACGTGCAATGGAAAGAAAAATGTTAGGGGTAACGCTAAGAGATAAAAAACGAGCGGAATGGATCAGAGAACAGACAGCAATAGCCGATATTATTATATCAATTAAAAGAAAGAAGTGGACCTGGGCAGGACATGTCATGAGGAGGAAAGATAACAGATGGACAGTAAGAGCGACGGAATGGATACCAAGAGAGGGAAAACGTAACAGAGGCAGGCAAAAGGTTAGATGGAGCGATGAAATTAAAAAGTTTGCAGGCATAAAGTGGAACCAACTCGCTCAGGATAGGGTGGATTGGAAATCGTTGGGAGAGGCCTTCGTCCTGCAGTGGACCTAAACAGGCTGATGATGATGATGATGACACTCCCTTTCATACACCATGTGCAACGCTGTGAAGGCTAGCAAGTAGTCCGTAAATAAAAAGAAGAGAGGTGTATCACTCCGACAAACAAACGACGAACATAAAGTACAAACTCGCAGATTTCGATTGTTTTCCCAGCAATGCGGGCGTGTTTTGTCAAGCCGATTAGAAATGTAGTATGATTTAAGGATGCCAGCGAGGCATTTATTGTTTTCCCTCACCGCAAGCAGCGCACTACTTTTGGTCGCGGAAGTACGCAGTGTAAACACGAGCACTAGTCAACGCACTCAGCTGGGCGGCTAGTTGGTATTGCATTTCCACCGGTGTAACGAGACCTAACTTTGACCGCGTTGCACCTTATGTGTCGAACGGAGTATAATACTTTAGTACGAATTGGTAGAGAGCTGTACCTTCACCCTCTCACTAATCGCTTGGAATTATTTGAATATTTAGCACAGTGCGATGCTTGGCTAGATGGTTCGTTGCGCTAAGATGTGGTTCTGGCAGAAGGTAATAAGAAGTAACGGAAGCAAGCAAGGAGGAACAGCCAGAATGATAACTTGAGTTTGCCCGTCATATAGAGCTATTCCACCGGGCCTACGTCACGAAGATGCGGTGGCGCTGTCGTGGGGAGTTTTGGTTTCGCATGGTAGGCATCCGCCGGCGCGCCTACCGTAGCAGCCGCTGCGTTTTCGCTGGTGCGGGCGCTTCTCACCGCCGTGAAATGAAGAAGAAAGTGTTCACCGATGACCTGCGCCGTGGGTTGGTTGCTGAGCAACGCACAAGATATGTGCGATAGGTTTTTATCGGTTTCCTGCTTATGTCTGTCTTAAGGAAAGGGACGAATCTGTAATGCCGGCTCATCGGTTATGCGCCAAACATTTTCGTCACGACTAAGCATATGTGTAATTATTTAGCGTTAGTGCGGCTTGTTTCATTTGAGAGAAATAACATTGTCACAAGTTTGTCAAGTCTAATGCTCGACACCAAGTTTCTTGGCATATAAAAGTGCGGACACAGAGCGATAACGCTTACCGCAAAGCGCGCACTACATTAGCTTAGCACGATGTACAGAAGTAATCCCGGTCGCCGTGTATTATTGAAGTGGGGAAGTTATAGATACGTCATACAAATTTCATTCACTCAAGTGAAATAAATAAGAGCTTAATTCACGTAGCTGTGAGCGAAAGGCCGATTACAGCGATGTTTTTTTCAAATCGCTTGCGGCTGCCATAGCATACAAACGAGAAGTGTCTTTGGCAGTGCTGTAGTGGTTGTGATGCGCTTTACATTTCTTTTTTTGATTGTCAGACTGCTCGAATGAACTACACGCTTGAAATTTGCCGCGTTGTTACAGGACTTCACGCCTTCACGATCAGGACTGAGCGTATATGGGCAGAGCCGGAAGCCGCGATTATGCGCATTGCTGGCGGTTATTTGAGAGCCTTGTCCTTGGCACGTTATTGCATTTTTTGTGTGTGTGCATTAACACTGCTGTATTTACACAGGTGATAGCGTCACCAATATCGCATGCTTGAGTACCTACTCCGTTACATTTGTTTCTGAGCAAAGATTTCGTGTATGGATTAGAGGCTTTAGTCCGAAACAGTGCTTTTAGCTGAGGCATTTTCGAGTCGTGTTTAAACAAGTCTCGCTGTTGCAAGTGGTTCATCCTTGCGCTAGTTACCGAATTAAAGCATGAAGAGATGCCGACATGATACTCCGCGATCGTTCGCATCATGTGGCGAGGTGCTTGTCCTTTCAATCAGTCTCCCACATTTTGTCATAGCTGGACGTCGGCGCATTCTTTTCTACATTCATTGAATGCTTCTCACAGAGCTAACGCAACTTCATCTCACGCGGCTGCCCCTCGCAAACTGTTGTAAACATGCCATCGGCGCTCCGACGCCCCGTGCTCGGAGGCAGCTTTCGCACACGCTTCGCCGGCGGCGGTGGCGCGACCGTGCAGGGTCGCGGCGAGCGGTTGGCGGGGCCTCCTCGCCGCGACGTCGATACAAGCCCTGGTTATATCGCCGGTGCCTACCACTGTTTACCAACATGGAATAGGTCTATAGGTAGTGAGAGCAGGATTCGCTTTGAATCTTTTCTTTCAAATACTACGCCCGATCACCTTATAGCTGAAATGCACTAAATACTCGAGTCTGCGCCTGGAAAACGACAACTAATCCGTTTTAGTATCCTTATATATAAGAGAGGCTGGGAGAAACGCAACGGAAAGGTAGCCGAGTAGAGTAAGGTACAGTTGTCAACCCTACACTTCGCAAAGGGATTGCTTTTTGTGATCGGCCAGATCCTAGTGATACCATTTTTACCCAATACAGAGGGAAGGGCAGCAGACGGCGTTGTCATCGTCGTAATCATCATCATGCAATCATGTTCATTCTAAGGTACGTCCCTTGCGAACGGGCTGCTACACGTTCACAATTTCTAGTGTACCCGGCAGAACAAGCGTTTCGCTTCATAGCACAAAATACCTGCGTAATATATAATCCTTGAGGTGCTCGAAACGCGTCGAGGCTCGTAAGGTTCTACGTAAATTGAGAACAAAGCACTGCTATCCTGTCGAAGCGTCATAAGTGAAATTTATAAAAATAGCTTTCGGTGACAGCCGTCCTAGCGCCGACGGTCCCCGTCACCACTGCCGACACGCTGCCCGTCGTCATAATCCACGTCGTCATCTCCAGGGGGCGTGTCGATCGGTAGCGGGTGGAGTCTAACCACGCTTTCGCTGGTGGCGCCGCGATTTTCTTCTGTAGAGAGCGTAGACGTGGCCTCGGCGTGGTAGACCGTCCCAATATCGAATTTGTCTGTGCCCGACTCACCCGATGACGCAGTCGAAGGTGTTGGCGGTGTCGCAGACCCACCTTTCTCGATTTCATCGCTGATCATCGCCCTGAAAACGCAATTGAATACAACAGAACCCATCAAAAAGCTGGGAGCGATATTTTTTTTTTTTCATTTTCATCGTAACAGAATGGGCTTTGAAAGTAACGAATAATCGATGGTAACACCACATGATTACTGTCTTTTCTACCGCATTTCCGTACCGTTTATAAGTTTGTTATACCAAAACAGCCAAATAGAGCAGTGTCCTTGCAGAAGCACTGCATGTTATTACGGAAATGTACCTCTATATACGGTACATTTTCAGCGATGAAAACTCACTAAAAGCACGATTGAATTCCTTTCAATTTTTTTTCTTCTACACATATTCTACGGTGATATTTTTCGTAGTTTCTAAATTTTCTTAAAAACATAGTGACAGCAACAGGTCCTTTTTTTACCGCGCGTAGGGGAAGGAACACGAACTAGGAACACACACGCACACACACATTTTCCTGTAGTCGTCGTCTTCGCGCAGTAAGAGCCCTGTTTGCTGCTTCTATGAATCGTCCAGTCCAGCAACATGCCTTACTGCAGAGCATAGGGACGTTACTGGAAACAATCTCTTATTTCACCTCGCCTGTTGGCTTCACGTACAGCCTGTACGTCTGTCGGTTACGTCGATCTTCCAAATGACGGCAACTTAAAGTAACAAGGCGAAAAGAAACGCTTGACGAAGTTCAACGCTATTGCCAGCCAGATGCGCACATAGCATCAATTTAGACAAAGATATCCATCCAGTTACAGCAAAGTCCTAGCCGCAATATATAAAACGGTACTGGCATTTTATGACGAACACGTAGGCGAACTTCCCTCAGGGTTACGTGATAGCAGTACCTATCTACAGCACACACACTGACGTTTTCGGAACGTCACAAGGGTGTCAGGCTTGCAGTCTTTCGATTAGTGCTTGCACATATTCGTTGAACCGGCTATCCGGTTTAACCGGGAGGAAATGGATCCAATCTCGAAAACCGGTTATTCGGTTGTTTGGCTTTTCAAGGAAAAGGTAGCTAGGGTACCCTGTTTAGACAACCGATTAGCCGAATATTCAAATTTGTGGCTTGAATATTCGATGTCGCCAATAGCTTGCTCAAAGAGGACGTCATCGCTACCGTAGCCAAGCCAGCATCCATTTAGTGTATTCGTGAACTCTTAAGAAAATTTGGAGCCCAAGTAATATATAATGGATTACCACTACGTAGTTCCCGAAAACATTTATGAAGCTGTAATTGGTGACTGCCTTCCTCCCGCGTTCTCATGTGTGTCATACAGCACATGTCTGCTGCAGCGTGAATGTGTGAGAGATTACATGAAGTAGAGCACTTGAGAAAGGCAGATTTAGAAACAGGAAACGCAAGGACATTAACCAGAGCACACGTCAGGTTTGCACAAGCGCTTGCAAAAATAACTAGAAATTAAGATTGCAAGAGCGAAAAGGAGAGACAAAGCGATTATTTAGGTGCCGCTACTGAAAGGCACGTGACACCCGGTTATTCGAATATCCGAATATTAAGATAATATATGCTGAGGGCCCCGTCTCCGCTCAGGGGGGGTCAGTGAGCCGCAATTCGCATGACACGAGCCAGCAACGCTGGGAACAAGAACCGCTTTTAATTCAAGACTCCAAAAGAATCACAACCACCTTCCAGCCCGGCACAACACGGCACTAACGTATACAGGAGGGCCACAAGGCCAGAACGAACAACTCCCGCAGACTGGCGGTCCAATGGAACCTACGGCGCAAAACTTAACGGCATGAAAGTAGGTGTAAAACATAACGGCTCGAAAGCAAACTCACGCACAACTCGCAGTGGAGGACGAGCCAACGACTCGCCTTAGCGGACGCCCCAAACCGGCGTGGCCTCTGCAGCACTCACGGAGGAAACCATAGCGCGACCGTCACTGCATCCCATCGTCCTGCCGCCCACCACCCCCGGGCTCGTCTCACCTCCCTTCTTATCGGCCGGCCACCTTCACGCCCCCTGTGGCCTTTCGACGCTGCCGCTCGTCACGCGCATGGGCAATGCGCGTGTGTCCTCCTCGCCCTGCCTCTAACGTGCGTGCTGCAGATAAGGGCCCATCGGCCCGACAATGCCAATTGAATAACCAAACATGCGATCCCTCCGGTTATCCGGTTTTAACATTCGAATATACAGAGAACCGAATAATTGGCTAAACGTCCTGCAACAAAACCAGTGTGGTGCCGCTGCACTAGTCTCCATACTTCAATTATTTAAACGCGAAGAATTTCTTGGCGAACTTCAGAAACTTCTATCTATCTATCTATCTATCTATCTATCTATCTATCTATCTATCTATCTATCTATCTATCTATCTATCTATCTATCTATCTATTCAGCCACCTACGTTTGGGTGCTCTCCTGGCCGTCCGGTTCACTTGGTGTACGCCAAAATTCGCATGGTAAGGCACGAAAGTATGACAAACGCGACTAATTCGTCGTGGCACCACTAACATGATATGCTTGTCATTCACGTCCCAATTAACGATGATGCGGTCACGTATGGCTCATGCCCAAAGTGTTTGGCCTGGAGAATGCGTGCCCGCTCTTGCCATCGATCCACTCAGCTCGGAGTTGCGGGTTCGATCCCCGCGGCCGCGAGTTCATTTCCGCGCGAAATGCACAAGAAAGAAAGACGCGCATAAGTGTATGGTGAGGAATCTCGTACGCGGTCAATATAATGATGAAATGTGGCATGTCTAACATAACTGATACGTTATCACGTCAATAACACGGAACCCTGGTCAGGTACGTCACGACTAACGATAAAAGGACAGCTTATCCGACGACGGTTTTTACGGCGTGAAACTGGCTCTTTTTCCTGGAGCTCACCCGAACTCAGGCTCCTCAAAATTCTACATAGCCGGGCCCAGTACTCCAATTCAGCAATGTTTACCGCAGCCGGGCCCTCCCGGATTCAGACTCCAAGACACACAATATCCACCGGGCTCGCTCAGACTCACCAAAGCCTTGCTCGGGCGGAACCACTCGGACTAAAAATCACCATTATTCAATTGACCGCGGGCTTACTCGGACTCAGACTTACGAATGCCCTGCTCAAACAAGCTCACTCAGACTCAAAATCATGAAAATTTTCCTGTGCTCTACTCACTCCGACTCAGAATTGCATGTCTGCCATTGAGTCCAAAAGGACAGGAAGCTGAGCGAGTTGGTAAGGATCCATAATGAACCCTTAACAACTCGCTTAGATTCCTTGAACGCTCGTGGCCTTCATTATGGCTCGCCGTGGACAACATGAAAGCTCGTGGCGTTCGTGTTGTCCACTTCCCTTGTGTCCGTGTTTTGCACGCCTGTTCTTTTCAATAGGAGTTTGAGTGGTTGGACTAAGTTTGCCGACCTATGGTGAGAACTCACGTGACTCGCGGGTTCTCGCCGGAGCCGACGGACAGATCTCGCCGGGGAGAAGACGGGCTGCCCCGCTCTGCTTCAAGGGGATCCGGGAGCACATCCGCCGTGGTTGGCCGGTGAAGGTTCGCGGTATGGGTACTGTGCAGTCGCCAAGTGTGCGTCGAGACCTTCCTTGCTTGTCGGTGAGAGCCTTCGCGTGGGTGGGCCTGCGCGAGATTGACCAATCATCATCATCGTCGTCGTTGTCGTCTTTAACCCGTCTACGCCCACTGCAAGGCAAAGTCCTCTCGCACTAATCTCCAATTATACCGGTCCCGAGTTAGCTGCGACCACGTTGTCCACACAAACTTCTTGACCACATCCTCCCGTCTTACTCTCTGGCGCCCCCCCCCCCCGCCGCTTGCCTTCTCTAGGAATCCACTCTGTTACCCTCAGTTACCACCGGTTAGCCTGCATTCGCATTACATGCCCTGCCCACGCCCTACTCTCCTTCTTGATTTCTACTAAGATGCCATTAACACGCATTGGTTTCCTGACCCGCTCCGCTATTTTCTTCTCCCTCAAAGTTACTCCTATCATGCTCCGTTCCATTGCTGGTTGCGTTGTCCTCAATTTAAATTGAAATCTTTCAGTGAGCCTCCAAGCCCCGTAGACAAGATAGATCAAGAGAACACGACTAATGTACACTTAGTTTGGGGCTCCTTGTCCGATGGTCTTCAGCAGGCTGGTACGCATTATACATGGCGATAGTCGAGAATCTCATACAAGTGGTGTCTCGCTATGGCGCCGATGTACTTCGCGAGCCGTTCTCATGTCAGATATGTTTAGCGAACCGTAAGCACGCATAGCCAATGTAGAAAATCCTGGAAAAGCCAAGTCACATTGCGTACACATCAACATGAAATCGCAATTGGATTCATATAATATGGAGGGCAATGTTGCCCTTTTTCGCAGGACAGCGGGCATCGTACATTATCCGAAATTATCGAACGCTTGACGTCATTTAGCGAGCACTGTCCAACATTAGCGTGTGCTAAGAAGTGCGAGTGGTGTGTAAAGGAATACGCCAGACCAGGTTACCATCGCTCACCTTTCGTGGGTCATCGAGTTGACTGAGATATGCAAGAGGACCGATAGTTGCGAGAATCAGTTCCATGATTCAGCAGCATCGGCAAAGGACCAAGACGTAGACGAGTTTTTGCACGAGAAGTAGAGAGCGCCTTTCCGGCTCTCTTTCTCGCTTACGTCTTCATCCGAGGTATATGCATATAGATATAACGAAAGTTGTACATATGTACGTAAAGGTCAACAAACCTCGCTTTTTAATGCACCATTTTGCCTGTGGTTTCCACCAGATGGCGAGGAACCAGCTGCGAGGTCCACGTCCTGGACGTGCAGTCCTCCCTGAAGTCTTCCTTGCGCTGTGAGGAGCACCATGCACACCACGAGGGACACCAGGAACATCACGGAGCACGAGTAGAACAAGATGTCGTGGCTGAAACGTTTGAACATACTATATGGCGACGGTTCCACCATCGCCACCGTTGCCAGCACCATCAATATATTTCATGTCCACTCAAAACAAAGGTCAAGCCCAAGGTGCTCCGTTGGTTTCCACTTTATGCAAGCTGTTCATTGCGGAAGGAAAAAGCTGAGAGAGAGGAGCGTAAAGGGACAACCTTGAAGCCTAGTCATAAAACTTCAAGGGAGCAAGTCATGGGAAATAGGCTCAAGCCACGTGATAGTATAAGCGGTAGATTCATGTGCATTCATGCGCCACTAAAGGTTACCGCGTCCAAACAGCCTCGAGTGGTCCAACAACCATGTGGCAGTGCGCACAAGGCGTGAGAGGAGGTTGGCTTTCCGAGCTTTGCGGAATCAACTGACGACGCCTCTTAGCTTTTTTTATTACCTACATATGGCGCTGTTTCCCATTTATTGACAGCGAGCCGCCTGATGTCCTTACGCCAACCAATCATCTGCTGTCCTAGGCTGCGCTTCCAAACCTTCTCACACATGCAGAGGTGCCACATATTGGAGTAAAACCCATCGTATTGGCTAAGCGGCTGCGATTCATGGCCATGGCAATCGCTTACAAATGGACGCCGCAATATGTAAAGACGACATTGTCTTTGCAGCTGCAACAGATAGAAGCAGGACGCTATAGATGGAGCATTACATGTTGGTAACGGGCTATGTAAGTACTAGTAGAACTCGCTGACGGCCTAGTGTGTCAAGCACGAAGTACACAAAACCACAAGAAAGAGAACGAAGACATAGAGATATGTTAGCTCTATCGTGGCTGCGTATACTTCTTCGCGCTCGCTATACTATCTCAAATAGGCGAGTACATTGCCGTTACCCCGTTCCAAAAGGGGGCTGCTAACAGAGATCATCGTCATCATCACTGAGTCGAGTTGAAGTGTAAGCGTCCTAGACTAAAGCAAATTACTATGATCACACACTGACTTGTTGGCGTCCCTGCGGCGTGGAGGCGTTGCAATGAGTAGTCTGTCGCTACGCGCAAAGCCGACGACGCCACGTTGCGACTGGTAGAAGCCGTAGTAGTCGTCACCGCTGGGTGACATGCCCCGGGAGAACATCATGACCCGCCGACGACGGCTGGCGTCCAATACTTCTCCAGCCTACAACAGTGCCAGCCGTGCCTCTACCAGCGGACCACTTCCAGCGGAGTAGCGCCAAGTGGCAGTTGGGTAACTGCACCAGACGCAGCACAAGAAAGAGAATACATGCAAAATCAACATTGAATACGGCTGCATTGTTTTGGTTCGCTGTCTCGTCACGAAATAGAGCATGGAATACGAGACGCAGACATAGACGAGACATGCGCTATCTCGTCTTCTTGTCTGTGCCTGCGTTTCGTATTCCGCGCTATATTTTGTGACGAAAGATGATCAACCAACATGCCCAGACCTCTTGGCTTGTTCGTTGCCTGTCGTTGAAGTGGTCCGACCTGTCAAGTTGATGAGAAATCAAGCGGCGCGAAAGATCATGAACATAAACGACAAAACGACAAATGCATAGAGGACCGTATGAGTGGAATAGTTGGAATTAGGGATTAGTTCGTAGAGATCAGAAACGCCTACCTTGTCTGTACTACTGCTTTCTTCTTCTTTCACAGAGGAGTCAATGGCAATGGCACGTGCCGGTCTAGTGTTCTCAAGCACTGATCTCCACTAGGGGTAGAGTAACTGTATATGCTCCCTACTGCTAACTAGGGGGACCACAGATCTCCACCTAGTCGAGATCGGTGGTATCAAGAAACAAAGAAGACGGATGCAGGCAAGGTGTCTCCGACAATTCCACTAATTAAATTCCCTCCAAATCCTCCCTTCTTTTATCTATCTCCTCCTTTCAATTATTTCAAATCGAAACGTAATTATCCAATAACTCTTGGCCAGTCCCCTCTGGTGCGTAAGCGTCGTACGTCTACAGGAGCATCATCACCATCATCATCAGGTGTCTCCGATCTTCGTGACAGGATTTGAAAATATATGACGATTCATATAAAGGCAGCTACTTGCTGCTTTACCACATTATCAGCACGTGTTGTTGGATCCTCTATTAAGTAATTCCCATTGTGTGTATTCTGCCTCGCCTTACAAGGGGTAGAGATTAATTGAATAACCCAATGTAGCGCGAATAAAGCAAATCACGACGAGCACAGTATGGTAGTCCCGGTGTTCATGTTAACTTCGGCCATGATTTAATAGTACGTCAAATGAGCATTTCTCAAGTTCTTAGAAATACGATTCGTTAAGAAAGTTTTAGAGCGTTTGGTGAATCCTCAGAATCAGCGGTGATTAAATTCTTACCAATTATTCACTCGTACTCCAACGTCATAAAGAAGGTCCCACAAGTATAAGGAAAGTGGAAAGAAAACGATAACAACGATTTGTCGCCTTAAGTCCGGAGTCGTGAATTCAGATGCCAGATTTCTTAGGATCATCATCATCATCATCATGTCCTACACAGAA
Organism: Hyalomma asiaticum; assembly: GCA_013339685.2. Taxonomy (NCBI): domain Eukaryota; kingdom Metazoa; phylum Arthropoda; class Arachnida; order Ixodida; family Ixodidae; genus Hyalomma; species Hyalomma asiaticum. Next base: position 37,620,262 of record CM023489.1, read on the forward strand.
ACAGCTACGTCTCCAGTATGTCATTCAAGTATATGAGAGCCACTTGCACGTTTCCCTAAGATGGCCTAAGTGTAAACACCTTAGAAGTAAGTGACACGTAGTACAACAAAGAGATGCCCGAAGAATCTATCTCACGTTATTATAGACGTTCGTACGATTACCATAAAAGCTGTTGTTCCACTATCGAAACTCGCAATGTTTGAGACGTATTGCAGCCGGCCTGCCTCCTGGGTTCGATGAGGATGATTATAAATTTATTGCCGATTTAAAACGCGGTAGTGGCAAGCCATCACCTAGCCTGTATTTGTCAATTGTCAATCGTTGTCATTACATGTATTTTTGTCTGGCATCTGGGGCTCTCTCTCTTAACGTTTCTTGTTCATTAATGTCTTTCTTCTGGACACGTTGACACATTTAGAGGCGGCACTCTTGAGTGCGTTCCTAGGTCTGTTATCATCAAATTCAAAAGCTATGCAACCAAGTCACTCCTTAGGCGAGCAGTAACTAAGTCTGCCGCGTTGCTACCAATATATCAGGTGTCCATACGGTGCCCCGACGCTTCCTCTCGACCAGCGGAGCGGGACGCGGTTAGCGCACTAGACGTGGTTCTCGCCTAGCACCATCACCAAAGTTCTGTGACACTCTTGCCGTGTCCGTAAAGTTCGCTTGGCGGTGGCACGGTAGAACAACTGACATCATTTTGAGCCATATGACGGAGCTCGGATAGTAGCGAAGCAAGGGCAAAAGTTGTTTTAACAGTTGAACGCTATAGCCGTCGATATACAGAGCCCCGCTGTCATTGCATTCTCATAAAATGTTAAGATTACCGCCTTTTCTATATGCTGGAATTATTTTAGCTTCCTCGTAATAGAACATTTTCTCGTACAGTTAAATTGCAGTCCGAGCTATCATGTGTGTAGGTTTCAGTTTCGCCGTAGTTTACAATTTTTCACGCATTTAACGTGTATAAATTCAACCTTCTTCACTAAAGTACCTGCGCCTTGGTGAAGGGTTGGCATGGTCACGTGCTCCGGGTTGCTACGGCGTTTGTCGGAAGTGATCATTTCCTCCATGGAAGCCTACGCCAACACCGAATTTTCTGCAATACGAGCTGCTCAACGCAACCGCGCTATTACAGGCGCACCTCTGGTCTCCTCGACAACCTGTACAAACACTACCAAATCCAACCATATAAGCTGCTTGTACGCCGCTCTCACATACCATATATGACCTGATTCCTGACAGTGGTTCCAGTACAGCCAGCGTTCGGCGTTGCCTCCGCTTTCCTCAGATTATTGGAGGCTTCATGCTTGTTGTACTCTAGACACTAGTCTTTGGCCTCAGTACTTCGAACCGCCATTGGCGACACTTTTTTGCCATGCGTTTCAAGCTTCTTTGAACGACAGCGCGAGTCACTGAAATCGCTGGCAGGCGAGGTACGCATACATATAGTTTCGAGTATTCGAAATCAGGCTGTCAGGTAAGGCATAAACTTCGCGGCCACACTGATCTCTTGTGCAAGACTTCAATTATACAAGATTGGTGCATCAGTTATTAAACGACTAGTTGCCAAACTACCAATGCAGGAGGGTGCTCAGCAAAAAACTCGCAAATCCAGCACGAGGTTATTGAAACATTTGTTATGACATGCGAAGATGTTGCGCTACTTGGATTGGCCTTCCTGGAAAAGAGTTATTTCTGTCACTAATCTGCTAATATACCTATCATATTCATGGATACCAGTATACTATTAAGCCACTTGACGAATGCCGTAATGGAAGTGTGCGATAACTACCCCTCCCCGCAAATCTCATATGAGTATGAGCGTAGTAATACGAGCTAGTTTCCAGACAGCGCTTGTCCTGCATCCTTATTTCGCCCTGCTCTTTCGCCCCTTCGAAATTTGTACGAAGAACGCTTTCGATTCTTACTTCGGTACGTCAAAATAGAGAGACAGTCGAGTAGAGCCAGTACTAAAAGTCTAACGTACGTAAAAATATCATTTTGAAGCACTACACATTGAAATTACGGATAAATTTTATACTATATCCTACTTTCAGTCGCAACATGCCAGTCACTTTCCGTCGGGTTGCGGGTAACCATAGTCGGCCGACGGTCGCGGCTCCGCAAAGCTCTTGGACCCGCTGGACGTGCTGCAGCGCTTGAGCTGCGAGATCACGTCGTTCGCCGCGTCCGGCAGTCGGGCGTCCTTGGTCTCGGGCAACTGGTCGACCTGGAGCAAGGCCACGACGGCCAGTGCCAGGCCGCACATCTTGCGCACCGCGGGTTCCTGGCCGTCGAAGAGGCGCATGACCGCGACGCCGCCCAGAAAGCCCACGGAGTAGACCGCGGCAAAACCCGCTGCGCGCTCGGCCGTAGAGTACAGCTCGAGGCAGTAGACGCAGGCGAAAGCCAGGTTGACGAGCACCGAGGCCATCACCACTTCGCCAGCAACGACGACCACGTAGACAATATAACCGCCCCTCGAGATCGCTGGCTCGACTAGTGCTAGGAGAGCAAGGGCGGCGCAGCTCAGCGGGAGACCCAGCATCAGGGCCTTCTTGCGCTCGCAGCGTTGCAGAAGTCGCGCCGCCAGCAGGACGCTGACGGTGCGGGGCACCACCAGGACTGCCGTCTGCCACAAGGAAAGAGAGGGCAGCGCCTCGGCAGACGACGGCGGTGCCCCCAGGGACGCGTGTGATTCTTGCGGTCCTCCGCATCGCGACGTCTCGTTGAGGACGACGAAGAGGCTGAGGAAGAGCGCCGACAGAGACGCGGTCCTTACCACAAGCCCGGGCAGCACGATCGTGCCAGCCGCGCTGCTCGCGGGCTGCAGCGACGCATCCGTGGGGCGACGTCCCAGGCCGGCCGCGGCCGCGACAGGCCTGGCGGCGTTCTGCAGACGCAAGATGGCGGTGCGGTCGAGGTCGGCCTCGGAGCGTCGACCTCTCGACGCGGCTGAGGTGTACAGCCTGTCGACGAAGTCCGTGACGTCGCCGATGACGAGAAGCCACCGCGAGGACTCGCGGACCACCTGAAAGCTGGTGAGCAGCAGGGAGACCGGCACGAGGAACGCGAACGCCAGCGTGCGACGGTCAATGACGAGCGCGGCGGCGCCGAGGAGACAAGGAATCCAGCCGCAGATCACGTACGCAATGATCACGCCGCAGATGTAATCTGTCCTGCATTGAACAGCGACAGCTTTCGTTTAGGGCCTCTCGCGGTTCGTTAGTGGGTTCCCGCGAGGCTCGTGTAGGAATGCTTCTGCGAAATATCGTAAAACGCCCAAAACATTTAAGGTTCGCAACGACATAAAGTTCCTAGATCTTTTTTCCGTTTAAAACAGAAAGAAGATCTAAGGACTTTACAACGACATAGCCTTCTTGGAGTGGAAGGATTCAGCGTAGTAGCCAGAATCTAAAGGGTGTACAGATTCAGGTGGTCAGACCTATTTGTTAAACAAAAAAGTGGTGATCGAAACGGCAAGGTTGAAATGTGATTCGCGCTAGAGCAGCACTCGAATTGATAAGTACACAGAAAGAGCGGAAAGAACACTGATCCTTTCCAGTACTGTCGGTCCACAATGAGCGTTTTTCCTATAATCTGTGTCCGCGCCAGTTTGGCCGCTGTTCTAGGATGTATTGAGTACATGTCTGAGTGGAGGTGTAACTGTTAATATCTCAGAGAGGAGGGGAAAGTCGTGCCACGTTCCATTCCACCTGGCTCTGCTAATTGCGATGGATGAACAATGGCTTAGTGAACAACGTGCTCTCAAGCACTATACACACACACCATTTCAGTAACAAGGTGAGACCTTAAGGTGATTTCAATAAAAAGGTGAGGTGGCGTAAGGTGAGACCTTAAGGTACTCGTCAATAGCGTCATGTATGCGCATATCTGCGCCGGGCTTCACCGACTAATAGGCAAGTGTAATACAAAACGCCTGTTTGAAAACTATGCGTTAGAAGTCAACGGATGCTGACGCTCTGGGGACCGGTGAAACAACTTCGCGTTACGAGAGGCGACGTACATCGAACGGAAGCGACGGTGCATTATATTCTTCCTTGCACCGTGGCCAGAACGAAGAGCACACAGCAACGCAGATTAAACAACGCATTTTCCACCTTCCCTGTCCTTTTGTCTGCGCTACAACGAAACCGGTGGTGTGTCAGTACCTACCCTCGTTATAGCCATAAATATGTGGGGTCGGTTTCTCAACTAGCCAGACGGCCACCTTGCTTTTGGCCGGACTGAGGACGATCAGGACAGCTCCAAATGGTATATACAAAGTGCGCGGCGCTTGCATCGTCGTCGGCAAGGCTGCTTCGTGGCGTTGGCGGTCGTGGGTGCTTTTTCTTAGATATTTCGATATATATATATATATATATATATATATATATATATATATATATATATATATATATATATATATATATATATATATATATATATGAAGTGATCGCTGACAAACCAGCGATCACTTCACTTCTCTCCATGCCTTGAAAAAGACCGGTCCCGCGGTCGAAACTGTTGGCAATAAACGATAACTGCGAAGTCGTGTCTGCTACTTCACTCCAAATACGTTTGGCCCATTGAGCACAAGTTCTCATATATATATATATATACGGGGCATGACGGCGACGGCGAAAACCACGTTCAAGTGTCCGTGTACTCGTACAACACCTATAAAACGAGAAAATGCGCAATGACCAACCTGTTCGCCTCATAAGTAACCTCAAAGAGGAGAACGGTGGAGACGACCGAGAAGCCACTCAGCGAGGCCGCTACCAACATGCGCAGCAGGACGAGTTGCACGAAGGAGCTCGCGAACACGGTCAAAGCCGCAGCGGCGACCGCTACCAGGGCGCATGTGAGCAGCACCGGCCTGCGGCCCATGTTGTCGGCCATCTTGCCCAAGAAGGACGTGAACACGACCCCGCCGAGGTAGGTGTAGATGCGCGCCGCGAGCACAAGCCACGCATTGGAGCACACCAGGTCCCACTCGTTCAGCGCAGTGAGCACGCCCGTGGGCACGTCGTAGTCCCACTCGTGGCACGGAAGCTCGTCCCTGGACAGGTCGGCAACCCCGGGCAGCACCGTCGAGGCGAATGGCGATGTCACAGCTGCTGGGTCGTGCGGAGAGAAATATACTATGCTGAAGAGTGGTTGTGTAGGCAGGCACATACAAATTTACAGAGGTGGTACACGATTAAAGGGAACACTTGCGAGCAGAGAGTGTCTGAATTTTGTTTCCTTGCCAAGCCTCTGTGGCATACGTATACTTGGGACACACAAGTTGTGGTTGGCAGTTCTCCCTTAGACACATCTGTACCGTCAAGGGACATTATTTCCGCAGCCACTTGCAGATGAGGTGCCAGCAACAGGAAAGGCGCTATTTCAAGTGTTCCGTTTAACAGTGGACAGTACAGTACATGAGCGTGAACAATGCAGCGGAAGCATGACTTGCTCCTTCTATTCTGGCACACCGGAGAACGCCGGCAACGTACAACGGCTTCGGGCGCTAGCGAAGAGGGAAACTCGATCTCAGCTCCTAAACTCGAGATTTCGCGATAATAAGAGATTGCCCTTTCGTGTAACTCGTCTAATAATGACGGACAGATCCCTAAGACGCTAGGGAAGGCAGTTGTTGCCCTGGCGAAGACAAGTCCGCTTGTCCGAACGTCGGCTCTAGGGACATTCTCTGTCCTTCGTCGTTTTCAACGATCTATTCATGAATTCAATGTCCTTCGTCGTTTTCAACGATCTATTCATGAATTCAAGTCTCCATCAACCCCTGAGCTTCTGTTCTAGTCTGTGTTTCACGTAATACTGAACTTCATTGGAAACTTTGGTGAGACGCGCCCTAGAAGGCGCCTTGCAACTACCACTGCGTAACCGAAATGTACGGCGGCGCCATGGTGAGGTGCTCCTTTAACGTTGTATGTACACGCACCCGCGCCATGCGAGTAGGGAAACCTGTAGACCGTGCATCTGCTGTAGCGGCCGTCGGGACCCACGGGGATGGAGGCGTTCTTCCACGCCTGCGCGCTCTGGTAGGCGAACTCGGCTGGCTGCCTGCACCAGTGGTCCACGGCCGCCGGCACCAGCAGCCTCATCGACTGGTAGTGGAAGGCGAGAGCCCCGATGGACAGCTGGGCGCAGGCCAGGATGCGCAGCTGATGCGAATCCTGACCCAGGATCTCGCTAGTCGACGGCTCGTCCGCCGTGAGGCGGTACGACCGCGCGTCGCCGAATGTCACTGTACTCTGGCCGCGCGACTTGCGCTTGGGCGGCATCCGTGTCGGGCTACGCCTGGTCGGGGCCAGGGCTCTGCAACTGCATATGTTATTGACGTTTCAAAGCTATCAGAGGAAGGGTGAGTGTTCGTGTACCACGACGCTTCCACCTTTTCGCGATACCGAGAGACCTAGCGGATTGCATAGTAGCTGGACGAATACATAGACCGAGGTTCGAGAGGCCAATCGGGCGGGCGCAAGCGTTCGTTGGAGGGTATATTTGCGCTCGTGCGCGTAGTGTGTCTTGCCAATTTTGCGCATTGCGTAAGTCTCCTCCTAATTTACCACTTTATGCTTTACCGATGCGACCCGTAAACTTTACAGGCTCGAGTCAGTCATCGAGTTTATTGAACCATATGGCAGCTACAGGGCATAGGTCGTCATAGTCGAGGAAACTCGCTCAGATTTGCTCATGATATTTACACATCTGCGAAGTGCTCACGGGAAGTTTGAATCACCGAAACCATGCTCGACCAGGCTTACTCAGGGTCAAACTCACAAGGACTGTTCTCTTACTATGTTCAAGAAGTATTGCACGGCCCCCTTAAGCTCGGTGTAGAGCTAAGGGAGCTTACAGGCGAGCCTCTCTTTCTGTAGCTCACCATTTTAAGCTTTACCGATGCGACTTGCAAACTTTACAGCAGTGCGAAGAGTTAGCGATGTCATCGCCACCGACTAGCGATGATATAAACCCCCCTGTTCGTTCACACATGGACCGCTCGTTCGAACATACAAACTTATGTAAGCAAAGAAACGGCTGCACACGCCAGCATTTATGTATGGTTCACAGTATTCCTTGGGCTTTGACACATCATGCCAACTTTACCATATTGACACGCGGACTTGCTCTGATTCACTTACGGGGAGCGTTGTTATCACTTTCTTGTGACGGGCAGCGCAGGGTGCTCTTGCATGCCGCTTCGAGAGCATTACCGACCATTGTACAAACTTTGCTTGTCCGACGCGCACATTTGGGTGCCTCCTCAGTGGTTCACGCCGCTATCGTCTTGCGGTGTGACTCGCTTTGCTTTGCTGGGCACAGGTTAGCCCGATAAACAGTTCGACTGACAACACTTGACTTCTGCTACGTCCTTCATCGTCACCACCACGTGACAATGCAGCCTACTAGCCCCGAAGGGACCGGTGTTCACCTCGGAATCAAACCAAAGATCAGGCGACGGCCGTCCTTACAAATGCGGGTGCATATTCCTGCGTACACTTTGGCGTCATGCTCAAGAATTCCTCAATGCTCGCACATGGACCAATCGCTCCCGCATTCTCGGACATTGAAGCCGCGTAGCCACCCATCTGTAGTTGGCTGTCCTCATCTAGGACGTTGCGTTGCTGTAGTCGGAACAGCAGCGAGAACAAGCGCCGTTGTACGCTTTTACTTGAGGGCCGAATAGCCATCAACGAGGGCGCAATGGCAACCCTACCGCATTCGGCAGTGTATGACGAAGTACGCTATAACAATGGACCGGCGGCCTACCTCTGGCGGGGGCGCCCCCGAAGACGAAAGTGCCACCAGGCCGTTGCTCTTTTCGGCAGCGGCGTAACCGAACAGCGGTCGCTCCAGATCCTGTACATTCTCGGAGACATCCACTTCTCGTATAGCAATGGCCTGTTTCCGCGTGTAAAAATAAAAAAAGGAAAGAAAAGAAATACGAAGAGCTGTACCCTTGTGTTCCGGTAAACGTGTCTATTGTTCTTATTTTTCCTAATGCTTCTAAACAAGTCAGCGGATGGCATAGTATCAAACCAGAGTTAGATGCACATTCAGGTTGCAAAATTCAAGCAACCAATAAAGTGTGTTCTATGAAGAGCCAGGCGTCCCCGTTTACTACTGTTTCTGTCCAATTATATACGTCATCAACCACCATATAAGCGTTATGTGCAGAGTGAGACAGTCAAAGAGAACACATTTACAGATTGATTGATTGATTGATTGATTGATTGATTGATTGATTGATTGATTGATTGATTGATTGATTGATTGAAACAGCGTCCCCGCGAATACCCCTCCTCTGCGGTTGCTTTTAGAAGACCTGCTGCAAAATACCGCGTTTCTAACGCACGACACCACGGGCCACACCACATCAATAGATGGACTCGCTGTTTCAAGAGCAGTAGTGCAACAAAGCAGTGACATAGCGTGCTCACGGCTGCCATGTCCGGGTCCGTGGCGGTGTGCTCGATGCCGGAGCTCTCGTGGGCGTCGGTACCCAGCGCGGCGGGAGCTGTCGACGTCAGTTTCTCGTCCCTCGTGACGGTCTTTACCCACTGTCCGGCAGCTAAGTCGCGCGTCCTGGTAGTCGTCGCACCTTCGGCAAGCGCCTTGGCCACCGCCGGCGAGGAACCGCCGCTTCGGGCGCCGGCCACGTCGTCGCCGAACTCGATCGAGATGGTCGACGTGGCCTCTTGGCGGGGTGTGGGCGCGCTGGATGGCGAGAGTAAGCTGGTCTCGGACGCAGCCGAGGGCGACGGTGTGGCCTCTTGGCGGGGTGTGGGCGCGCTGGATGGCGAGAGTAAGCTGGTCTCGGACGCAGCCGAGGGCGACGGTGTGGCTGACAGCTCTGCCCCGTGCCTCTTGCTCGTTCTTCTGCGACAGAATGACCGAAAGCCGCCGTAGTGGCTTTGTCACTATGCCTTAGCGCTCGCGGAGGTTCTATTCCAAGCAGCAATCAATTCAGATTAATTTACCCTAGTGCCCGCGTTCATAGCAAGAATAACAATATTGATCCCATTTATTGGCTGCTAGTGTGTAAGGCGCTGGGTCTGCGCTTTCAGGGTGTAAACTGTTATGGGCCTGTTACAACGGATGAAATGGGTAGCGGTGGAGTCCAGCGCCAGCGCCGCCGCCGTGTGTCCATTCTCAACGAGAAAAAACACGCCTGTGCGGATTTGAACCTGCAGCTCAACTAGAGCACTGCCACTACCACACACCCCGGACTCTATTTGTGAGATGAGCTTGGAGATGCCCGCCCAGCACCAAACGTGCATTGACAGCCCTGACTATTACCACATGGTTGGACACCTTGTGCTCTAAGCCACGGTTGTGACATGGCATGAATGCTGTTTCAGGACATTGTACATGATGACTTGAAGACGCGACAAATGTACATAGACGAAACTTAAAAACGACAAGGACAAGCGCCTTGTCCGTTTCGTCTGTGTACATTTTTCGCGTCTTCAAGTCATTAAGAATGGTCACCAACTAGCCCAAACAAGAGTTCTGATCCAGGACATTGTACGTCGTCAGCAGTCGGCGGTGGTTTTGTCTATGAAGACGAGGAAAAAAGAGGAAGAAGGAGAAGACGGCAAGGAATAAGAGGTATCAGAGCTGTATATATGGCTCTGGGAGGAATAGGAAAACGACGAAGGAAGGAGACGACGACGATAAAGAAAAAGATGAAGAACACGGTGGAAAAGCAGAGAGGAAGTGAGGGCGACGACAAATAGCAAGATGAGGACAAAAAAGAGAGTGAAGAAGAAGACAGTGGATGAGGAAGGAGACGTACAGGTGAAGCAGGAACAGAAAAAAAAAGGAGTAATAAGAGAGCCTCCAGCAAAAACTAGCTCACGTTGTTACTGCGCAGGCCTGTTCGCCACGTCACAGCCGCTGGCGAGCGTACACACGTGAGCATGCAGAAAAAAAAAAAAGACAGTACGCTTTATGCCTGTTCGTTCCCCTGCCACACTTGCCTTCTCTAGAAATCCATTATGTTACCCTTAACGACCGACAGTTATCTTGCCTTCTCGTTAGGCACGCCCCGCCCATTTCTCGTTGATTTGCACCGATATGTCATCAGCATACATTTGTTCCCGACCCACTCCGTTAACGTTTCGCGGCTTACGCCTATCCATTTCCTTTCCATATGGCTCACTCCAAGGTCAGCCCTTTTCGTGAGGCTCCAGATTTCTGTCCCGTATCTCCTTGATCGTCAGTACGTCCTTTAATTTTCGTGTCCGTTTGATCACAGAGTGGAGCGACGTAGGCAAACGAACTTCGAAGTGATCAAATGCGCCCAACTCGTGTTTTCAATGTGTATATAGGATTGTGGGTTCAGAGATAATCTAGTGGTCACAAGATAGACTTGTTGTTGAGGAGATGAGCACGCATCTCTCGCCTCCTGGAAAGTAGATCTGCGCAGCCCTTGTTAGACGGGCTTGATGGCATTATGATCGAATGACGTGCACCTGCTTATTTCCAGGAGATACGGGTACAACACTGTGCCCCGCGCGCTCAGGAGCGACCCATCACTGTTTAACTCAGCTACAGTAAAACCTTCACTAGAACCATGAAGTAAAACGTATTATCCGAAAGTCGTATCAACCGTATGAAAATACAGAGCGCCTATACGGTATTAGCCGGAAAAAACGTACTAGGGAAATTTAGCGTGTCCACTAAACCCCTATACGCAAGGCGGCAGCCGATTACAGAATGTAAACAGCGCATGCTCAAACATGGCCGACCCTCCAATGCGTATGCCGTCCGCTTCGAATATTTCAAGTGGTCGTCGCGCGCCCTGTAGTCGCCATGTTACTGACTGTTGTATTTGTCTTAGCTTTGTATCATGAGGCTTAGACAGTGAAGTATCCGTGACAATCCGACACCGTTTCTGAGAGCCACACTATCGATGGCTTAGCGAGTGGCTGCCAGAATCTCGGAGGACATGGATTACGAGTTTGTTCAATTTATAATATAGCTGCAGCGCCACCTCATGGCACCAAACAACGCTTTACGCTACTTACGCCTTTTAGTATAGCGAAATACCGGACAGATGAAAACTCCTCATTATTCCGAAAACCACGTTAAGCGGAATCTCGTCAGCGAAATTTCGCTGTATAAAACTATTTAAGGAGATGCTCAATCTCAAGTGCGGCGATTAAGTGGCTGATTGGGCGATTTGGTGATTCATAACTACTCGCGCACGCATATCCACTAGGAGACAGGAAATTAAGTAAATACTACCAACTGAAGGCTCTCTTGGAGAACACTTTGCTTGTCCCAAAAAACTAGTATGCGGAGTGGGCCAAGCGGAGTGGGTCAAACGGAGTGGGCCAAGCGCTAGTATATATATGCGCTTGGCCCACTCCGTTCGTCGTACTTTACATGAACGCTGTTCCAGCCATCATGGCGACTGCTTTAGCCAGAGAGGAAGACAGAACGACCTCAATGTCGAGCCATCTAAGGATCAAACTAAACGCTGTTTCGTAGGAGCTCCTGCGCACTGCCCAAATTAAGTGCGGATATGGTAGCAGGTGACGTTACTCGATAGGAAACCATGGTTCCGAAGGTCCCAGCTTTATAGAAGAACGCTTCCAGTTTCTATAGCAGGGCACCTGTTCGCGTTCATCTTTCTCACCGTTCCAACACGGCACAACGGCTCACCTCCTCTTGACGTCAAGGATGCTGTACGGCTCCTAGGGCGGCTCCCGTGACGTTTCGTTGCCTTGGAGTCTTTTCGTTCAATCTTGGGTTCTTCGCTCATGATGGCAGAAACAAGGGCGCGTTCTCGTTTGTCGGGAAAATCGGAGGGTCCACACGAAAGCTTGTTCGATCGAGCTTCTTCTTCGCCACCTTTAGGGCTCGTGCGCCCGTGCTCAGGCGCCCACGAGCTCAAGCTTAAAAAGGATCTATCCTCGACACAGTTTCGTACAGTAGTCTGTTTCAGGGGTTCCGTGCAGCAAGGCCAAGGCTACAAGGTCATCGAACGCAGAATTCTTCCGAAGCGAGACAAATGCCATTTGTTCTGACACGCACACCCCGTTTCATCTTCCTCCTTCCATGGCTGCAGCTGCCACCGCAGCGCCCGCCATTGGCAGATGACAAGCCGCGGAAGGACACGTTTAACACGTGCTCGCCCTCCTGATTGGCCGAAGAAGGCTGTAGCTTCTACAGTGCTGCACGGAACTTCTGAAACAGACTATACACATTCGTGCATTCATGTTCCCACGCACTTACACTTTTATTTATTTTTAGTTATTTTAGAGATGCTAAAAGGAACAGAAAGGTACCAACGATTTATGATAATCTGTCTTTGGGAGCCTCCTCATTAGGTCATTGTCACGGGGATGTGTGCTCTGCCGTTGCAAAATTCATAATTGATTCAGCCCGGTTCTGTTGACAAATTCGTAATCGTCACAATTAAATTCTTCCTGATTATTCGATTCTGAATGGTATTTCATACTACTTCTGACTTAACTCTTCATATTTCTCATATCTTGGCCAATCCCCCAAGGTGGGTATGTGCCAGAGTTGAGGACAATAACAACGACTTCGTAAAGGGAAATGTTAGCGCAGCCGTAGGCGTGTCTTCGTAGATCTAGTTGGTGCATATATGTAGCTGTCCATACACATACAGAAGCATACTAAGCTGCTCTATATTCAGTAAAATATGCGCCCTTAGTGAGCTAATAACACATAAAAAGAGGAACCAGACAATTAGGCTGTGGCGTATATCCCTTTTGTTGTTGTTGTTGTTGGAAGCGATGACGCACTGAATGGTAATTATATAGCATCGCATAATTTCAAAGCAAGTTCAAATGTACAGCAGGATTTGGACAGTAACATAGTGCAACTTATAAGCGGTAACGTACGGTAAGTTTTTAAATGTACCGTTCTCAGCCTATATAGCCCGCTTCGGGACATTTAAAAATATTAATTGGGATGCACATATGCACATTTCACCGTAAATCGTGGTTTAATTCACGGCAGTGCGTATTTTGCCTTGAAAGGCTGGCTTCACGGCATAGTGATTTCACGGAGCAATGAAACCATCTTTTCAGGCGGATTGAATGTGGAAAAAAGATGCGTCCGTTCGTTAGTTTCGGAAACATCGAAATTTCAGAAATTTTAACTTCGTGTCGAAGCGAACTTGAATCCTGTAACATTCGTTCGAATATTCGCACATGCCTAACTATGAATGTTTCGCAGACAGTCGCGCAGAACCCCGTCAGTTTCCCTGAACCAGGTTTGTTCAAAAATTCCCTCAATTCGCCGACTTTTCCAGACGGGTCCTAATTCCCTGACAATTCCCAGTATTTCCCGACTTCCGTTTTGAGCGAAAAACGTCGTCATCGAGTCGGCAGAGCTGCACCTCGTGTATGCGGAGAACTATATATACCTAGGGGCATGCAGCGAAAACATACAAGCGAGGCGTTTATTACACTCGCCGTCTATAGGCCTAATGCGCTCGTTTGGCGGCGCCACCACTCTCCCACCGCGCAGCGCCACAGGGGGGCAGACAGCTAAGACAGCTCTGCACCCCCTAAACCCTATTCTGGCTATGCCTGCTTCGGCAGTCCAGGGCACGTCCGTGGTCCAGGGTCATCTTTCGTGTTGCTACCAGCAGATGGCGTGACGGCGCCTTTCAATATGGCGGCGCGCAGTGTTGTCGCCATGTTCTGGTCTATACTGTGTGTATGTGCATGTGTGTGTGTGTGTGTGTTGAAAGACAGAGAGAGAGAGATCGTGATGCCATATAAGACTCTTAATTTGTGTCACGGCATCAGAGTAATTGTTCGACAAGCACAGACCCGTGCCCCAGCCTGTTTGGGAAGAACCGAACTTTATTAGCATTCAATCTACATAGCACGCGCTCTGAGAATGTACAGTTTCTTTTTTATTTCCATATCTTTGTGATCTCTGAGTATACACTTAGAATACGCAAAGAGGGAGAGACGTGAAGACAGAATAAAAATAGAGTACAAGAGACAGCTCGCACTCGCAAAACTCCCACTTTTCCTCACAAGGGAAGATGAGAGATTCAATGCGTCCACAACCAACACACAATATGCACAAAAACGGGACACAAGACTCACAGAAGCGGGGAAAGCAAAAGGCTCAACAGTGTCAAAAATAAATAATTGGTGGCGTCACAAGCTAACAAAAGGAGGAACCATCACACTTCAGATAGAGTGACCAGCCACTTACACTCCATCATTCACACCAGGTTGCAATAATCGGCTTGAAAATAAAAAAAGAAAAATCCGCAGCAATCTCGTGTGAACAGCTGCGGGCATCCATCAAATGTGCGTCTGTGTGCACCATCAGTGAACAGGAAATGGTGCACATGTATGTTGCTTTAGGGGCATCAAGCACTGCATTGTGCAAATCCTCCTGTTTATGTATAGCTGACGAGACGACTGAAGACAGTTTCCAGTGCAATCATACTTCCTGCTACTGGCAGCCTACACCAACGGAATTTGCAATTCGAGAATGACTCTGCACAGCTCGCTTCAAGCTTTGAGCCGGTCGAACAGGAGTCATCCACCATTGGAGTGAACATACCAGGGCCTGCCTTTCACAAAGGTGCCCAAACAGGGCTCTTTTTCACCATTCACACTTGGTGCAAAGGAATGAGTAGCTTGTCGTGGAGAATCAAATTTGCAGTTACAGTTGTGCTTCCACAACATACAGTGTCCCATCCCCCTGAAGTATCGACAAAGCAGTTGTAAGCGAGGGAAAAAAAAAATAAAAGCAGTTTCGTGGTAACTCTCGCCCATCTATATGTATATGTTAACGAGCATTTCAAGTTTCAGAGTGCATTTAGATATGAACAGCTTCAATTCACGAGCCACAGAGGTGTGTACGACAAATTCGTAGACTGGTAGCCGGAAGTCCTCACTTCCCAACCACCTCTTACACGGGACCTCACAGACAACACGGGTGATTGTGTTCGCAGAGAGAGACAGAACTACGTGCACACTTCTTTGCATTCCATTCTGTTTCGCATCTGTATATGCCACGACAAAGCACTCCAGTAGACAGCACATCGAGTGCATGGCAATAATAAAGCTTCACGTTGAGTAAAAAGCTCCGCTTGTTGTTTTTTTTTTTCTTTGTACATGAGATAGCTAGCGAAGCCCTCCACCTATAGCCACATTTTCGTGCCATCGCAACAACTGTTCCCTGTTCTTTTAATTGTATAGACACATCTGGTTACAAACCATCACAACAGTAACTCAGATTTGGTGCACCACATCACATTTCACGCTGTGAAACGAACCACGCATGAAACCCCAAGAACGTGCACTCCTACGTCATTTGGGCTGTCAGTTTCTTGTACGGCACATGGTTTCTTAATGCTGAGTATGAGAACTGGGGCCACAGTCTCGTCCTTCCCTTTATGTGAAAACTTTAATACATGCCTGCTAACTCAAACAGTTTGTAAGGCAACCGTCGACAGAAGCTTCTCGTTTGCAACTATTTGCGATTAAAAAAAAAAAGAAAGATCTACAGATATTATCTAATTCAATTGAAGTTTTCAGTTATTAAAGCATTTCTGTCATGTTTAACTATGGTCGATGATGCACATTTATTCAGAAGTACACGTTTAAGAGATATTGCTTGGAAACATGTTAGAAAACAAGTATATGCCACACTGCTTAAAAATCAAATGTTTTTGGAAAAGTCAGTTTTTGGGACATAGTAGAGGATGGTAAGGCGATGCCTAAGAAGTCTAGCATGTAGGAAGCCCACAAGAATAGCGCGAAATCGCTTCCACCTTCCAGTGCAAAGCTGTGAAGTGTGTTCATGTTTCATTAACCTGCCGTGCGGCAACATGCTGCTCCACCTTTAATACTACACAACAAATAAAGGAACATGGCCTCAGTGCTTCTGCTCAGCTGGCTGCAAGTCAGCAATAACTCAAAGTCAACAGTTACAGTGATTCCAGGATCCTCTTGAACAATTTTGTGCGATTCACACACAGAGATATACATCTCGATAAATATTTTGTGCCAATTTGCAAATGCTGTCCTGTAGTTGCAAGAAGCTATGTTTTACTAGTGATCACTCTAATGATAAGTTTATTAAGCTGATAACATACTCATATTAAATGGTCAGCGGGTGAACAGGCATTCTGAGATGTGGCTACAGTTGTGCGATCTCCAAGTTATACTGCTAGGTGTACCAGTACTAGTCACAGCTGCTTCGAAGGGTAGTGCTTTCATCCTGCAATGCTAAAGTCTGTTGATTCTTAAGCGCTAACAGATGGATGTTATGTCACTACAGTACATTGTATGAAGTAGCTAGTGACAAGAGTCGAAGTTCCATTTCAAACATTTTCTTTAGCACAAATGATGTGAACAAGAGATTGGCTCTAAAAGTTCTCTATGCATCTACAGTCCTCGAGGAACTTTCTAGGCTACAAAGAGAAAAATTGGAGTGCTAGGTGTGCAATAAGCAAGTTTTTCTTTAATTTTGCTGCCTCTGGTGGAAGGGTGCAGATAGCAATGCCGCTATAAACAATGAAGTGGCTTGATTTTTCATATTTTGACTATATGCTGCCACTTAATGACCAGCAGTCAAAGATGCCAATCATTCAGATTCCACAAATCAGATAATGTGGAAGTCTTCAACGTTGAATGCATCGCAACGCTAGTTTAGGCCATTCTTCTATGTACATAACTTAAATAACATGATTACAGTGTTAATATTGACATTTCTGTACTCTGTATCAGATCAGGATATCCTGCTATCTATGGTTCAGAAGACTCTAAATAACCAACGTGCATTGTTTTGCAGCTCTCAAGTAAAAAGTTCCAAGAAGAGCTCAACACTACACAAAAATAAGCAAAAGTATAGCGCTGGGCCCTCCCAGCTTTACAGCGGTACTTTAAAAATTAACTGCAGCTAATGACAGTGTGCTTCTAAGAACCAGTACTTGAAATAACTTGGATGTTTCACTTAGGTCATTTATAACGATCCTGCAAAAACATGGACAGAATGTACAGGAGTGTATCGGCTGATCTGGAATTACCCAATGTCAGTCAAAACAGCCCATCAGAAGCAAAATCCTAAGGAGTCAGAAATATAAGCAACATGCATTTAGCACAACCTTAAGAACTCGGTGTTCGGTGATTAAACTACCAGAGGCCATTAGTAGATGCTATTCTTGGGTGAATCTCTGGTAGCTAGTCCTGAGAACCAGGTGGCTTCCATTAATAAAACTCATTCGATATATACATATTGATAACACAAACCTTCACCATTTTCATGACAGAAATGAATCAATAACACAAAGCAAGTGTGCACAAAAACGGCTATGAACATCAGGGTGTCAAAATTGCCCTTAGAGGGAGTAAAACTTACACCCTAATATGGCAAGCATCCATCCAAATAGGATAACCTTTTACCAAGTGGTACTTACACTTTTTTTACACCCCTTAAGGAGCAGACAACACCATCACTGCCAAGAGGCACACCTTTTGTTTATGGCTATCTAGGAAAACAGCCAGTACATTCTGAATAGTTGCAGCCTTTGGAAGAGTCTTCTGGCAAACAACGATATTCACTATCTGGTTTGTTCATGTTTCCTTTAACTTTCTTGAAAACTGTGCACTCATCGTTTTCTGTCAAGAATGCCATGTCACACTGATACTGCACACACTCTTTGTGACTTGGAAAGCATGAACACAAGGTGTTAAAATAAGAAAAGGCACCCTAAAGAGTACAGTGTAAGAGTGGCACAAGATCTGGTTAATTCCACCTCATAATAAATAGACAAAAATGCTTTCCAGATTTCTGTTCGTTTTTTTTTTTTTTCGTTCTGCTACAAAAGTGGAAAACAGCGCAACAGAGCTGGGGTTCTCCCACAAACGACTTAATGAAAGACACATTAAGAAAAAGCTCAGCCATGATTATAATCAATGCAAGATCAAAAAGGCTATTATGAAAAGAAAAGCAGCAGTGTTTCATGTACAAACTTTGGAGATTTGATTTTTGTCATGAATGACCAATACAGAAGAGTGGTGTGCAAGCCACGGTTTTACCAACATTACAGATAAGACTTATCTACTGCAGTCGAATGTGAGCTTTAGTTTCTCACGGATGATGGGCAGTCCCTAACGCCTCTGGAACATACTTCTTGATTTAAGAATGTTTAATAACATAACCTGTTTACGAGCAATAGTACTGTCAAAGATGTCAACGGACACTGCACTAGGCATCAAACTTAAAACTGCAAGGTACCTTAACAAAATAAATGTTGCAAACGGGGCTTTGGAGATGTCCTTGCATGCAAGTAACGTACAAGAGCACAGAGTTTAATGAAATGCCATTAGAAGGCACCCATTAAGCCGAGACAAGCTTGCATGGTGGAACCGCACTAAAGCCATAATGAACTTCCATTCTAAGAATTGTGACAGCTTTCACACAACCCTGAAGGTGCTCCTGGCATCGTGCGCACGAGTTGCAACATCCAGTGGAAGTTCAGAACTGCAGTGTGGGCGTCAAGAACATTTAGTGCAATCTGAAATGAATATAATGCAATACCATTATGTAATTACGCTTGTTGCTGTATGTTCCTGTATTCATTAACTTTTCCGTTACACAAGGGCAAAAGTAACGCATCTAAACTTACACTGCTCTAGAGACTGTCAGATACCACAGCGAAGTCTGAAGCATGTGCAGAAGGGAATATGAAAGCCCGTATGTATACAGCAGCATGAGCACTCACGAATGTCTAATGAATGGACACTTTTTCATTTACTTTCCTTTTTCATTTGAACTGCATCAAGAACTTACAACAAAAGTTAGACCCTCACCTCTAATAAACAGCAATATGACAAATGCCAAACGAATGCCAAGTGAATGCCTCTTCTGGTGCTGCTGTATGTGTTTCTTCTTTGTTTATGGGTAATTTCATCCCTGGTTAAGTCCTTTTTTTTTACAAAGTACCCTGGGCCTCCTCAATCCTCTGTGTACTCATACAGGAGATAATCGAAATGCTGAAACTGGGTGAAGAGGATGACGAAATTCAACAAGTTACAATTACAGCAATGGTGAGAGCTTCGTTAGATGTACAAAGATTGCCTACTAACAGAAACTATGCCAGGGATAATATGCTATCACTATGCAAATGAAGCAAAACGAAGAGAAGAAGTACACGGTAAACTATATGCTAGTGACAAAGATCCACTGTTGTAGAGTCGATGACAAGGATGTACAGTAGGTGTACCTGTGATGTGCACTAACAAGGACAGGGTTGAGAAATGGACATAGAGAAATACTTCAAAATATGCCAACTGCTGACAAGTACAAAGAGCTCCAGCCATTACCATATTCCACATTCTGACGCAACGCATAAGAAGTACTGCCTTAGCTTTCAAATGAAGTGCGCACGTTACAAGATGGGACACCACTGCTTCAACACACTACAATGTCACAGAGATGACAGGAGAGCAACATAACACAAAGGTGACAACTTTCTACTGCCGCTGTGCTAGTTTTGACAATACTGAGATGACGGCAACGAAAAAAAAAAGTTATTCAGCTTTAGTCCGTGGGCTTAATGGCCAACAGCCTGTCTAATAAATCACACAGCTGTACCACAAAAACTCGGCACCAGTGTACGGATCGTGAAAGCATCACTCCAAGCAGGAAAGCACCATGTATCAATATGTGTGTTTCTTTTAACCACTACATCATGGCAGCAATGAATGATACGTCATTTAGTGTCAAGATGCATAGCGCCCATCATTATGTAAACCGAGAGAGATTGCTGACAAGACTCCTAACGTTAATACGAGCTATAGCCTAGTTGCACCATTACAAAACCACTTCATGACATTCATGATGATGTTTTTGCTGCAGTCAGAAAACAGCTGACATGACATATCACGAGGGCAGCTGCATGACACACATATAAAAGGCAAACAATATTTCTTCGTCAAGGTTAGCTTGCACTTCGAATGCGCTTACACAGGTCTGCGCAAACAGCAACAAACTCAACCGTACGTCAAATAAAGCTTTCAGCTCTATGGGGTTTTTATGCAGTGATGAAATTGCAAAGCAATTTCATGCTCAACATACTCAGCACCTGCACATTCCTTATCTGTATTCAGCATACACAATGCGTCGGCCCAAAGTGACAGTCGGCAGAGTCTGCGCAATGTTTGAATACCGTGCCAATGTTTGGTGCTGTTGTACCGCGAATACAACAGCGAAATGTCAATTCAAGCACTGACCATGGGGCTCAAAACTGGCAACTTATATTAATGACAATCTGTAAGTACCACCCTAAGTGACAGTGAGAAGTTGACAAGATGATGATCTTGATGAACGTTGTAAGAAACGAAACAGCGCAAACAACACAAGACACGGGAAGATCAGGCAATTACCTGTTGCATCCATTCCTCTTCCTGAGTCTCCTGTTGATTGCTGTTTTCATTTTCTTACTGTGTACTCCCCCAAGGTGAGCTGTCCTCAGCTTAGTCTTTTCAGAGCAATATGCTCATTTTACAGAAAAGTACACCTACGGAGCTTGTAACTACACAGCCTACTGTAGAAGACATGCTTAATTCGGTACTGTGCTATTTCCATCTAAACATCCAAATAACGCAGAAACGTAAGAGAGCACAGCCACAATGATGGTTCACGACGAAATCCACGAGATGCTGCCTGAAGTATCATCACTTGCGTAAACCAATCAACATGTTTGCTAGCTCTCCTAATGTTTTTCTCCCCACCCAATGGCACCCCTTCTCCACAATCCAACCATAACCACCACCTTGAAAACAGAACGGTCTTTTTAAACAGAATGTGTTGTGGCCCATCAACGTACATATGCAAATACACATTCACTGCTCACCACCTAACCACACCACTGCCACAAAGCTGACATCTGGCAATAAGTACACCCTTCACGAAAATGTAACTTCACCAGCATCTCCTGCATTTCGGCATGAACACACCATGCTGCAAAAAGACCAGCCTAAGACGTCTGCCTATCACCTACCGAGTACAACGTTGAGTAATTTTTTTTTTTCTTCCTTCACGCTTGCACCAACCACGGTACTGAGTGGTACTTAGTACAAAGCCCTGGACGACGCCAAGTGATCTCCGCAAGTGATGACAGCTCACAGATGATC
Organism: Hyalomma asiaticum; assembly: GCA_013339685.2. Lineage (NCBI taxonomy): Eukaryota > Metazoa > Arthropoda > Arachnida > Ixodida > Ixodidae > Hyalomma > Hyalomma asiaticum. The sequence goes on from CM023489.1 coordinate 37,641,435, forward strand.
TGCCTGGAAAGGTGTGCGTTTACTCTCCTTTTTCTCGGCGCTTCCGGGATGCTAGATGGACACGGTCACCACAATGGGCAAGGGGGTTTATACAGACAGCTTGTCACATCGCCATGGTTACTTGCCCTCCTTCATCACATCTTTTTCCACATTCATACGACTCCGTACAAATCATTCGCAAGCAAGTAGCAGTGGTTACGAAGCCAAGTGTGACGGCGTCACAACAGTTTATCCCACACATGATCGGCTCGCACCCGACGAGTGAGCCAATCCTCGCGTACATCCTGCAATAGTTCAAGCTGCTGAAGCGTCGCTGCCCCAATACGACAAACACGACAGAAGAATTTTCACGCACACGAAGAGAGACCATAATGCTTCTGTGATACCAATAAAGAAGAAAAAGAAGATGCACAGAATCTAAAACTTCAACACACACACCATAGCAGATGTACAGGTCTTTATTTCTGCCACAAGGGAGGAAACTTTTATCACCGACGAACCGGGCACACCTTGTCGGTTGGTGAACTGCAGAACGCTATCGGCGTAATAACACACGAAAGCTTCTCAGTGGTGTTTCGGTTCAGACTAGAAATTGCCATCTTAAGGATTCAAAAGAACATGCCCTTTGTGTGCAGTCACTCTGCATTCTGCATACTGTATAACTGCAAATTGAAGGTGGGTGCGTTTGCCTTACACACAATCACACACTGGTTACAGCCAAGCTGAACAAGCACTTCACAACCTTTCATTCGTGATGTATAAATGAAAAGCAAACATCCCCATTTCAAGGTTGCTGTCACCCCTGTTTGGAATAAATAAGCAAGCACTCAAGTATTTCGAGAGAAGAAAGGTTAAAAAAGAACTGTAGTACAGTGCCACAATGCACAGAAAGTGGAGCTAGGCAGGAAGACAGCAGGAAATACTGTTTCATTGGCATTAACCCCCCGGGTGAGACAGACGGAAGCAGTGACTGCGTTCTGTTCCAGACCCAAATCAAAGTCGTAGCCATTAAACCGATTTGTGCCACTGTCCTTCAATTGGCACGTCCCAAGTGTTCCAGCATAATTAGTTATACATGTGCTCACAAACGTCTCCTTGGAAACCATTATGGAAGAGAATTTGCTCGTACTTTTGCATTCGTTCCTGTTTTGGGGCTTTGGCAGCTTTCTGATGAATCCGTGGCTGGACCACTAAGTCGGCAGAATCCTGACATGGACATCACATACTGAACCTCAGCTTTGAAAGGTGTCATCACATACAACCCCTCAATTTGAACATTTCGAGTGTTTTCTAGCTATACTCAGTGAAAGCCCATCTGCTCATAAAAACGTGTGTTGATGTGAGTGCATGTCTTAAATGGGAGTCTGGATTGCCTGTAGTGCCACAAGGAACAGGAATATACCTTTCTTCATACATCCCCGTATTCATGGTAGTTCTGGTAGTCAAGCAGGCAAGTTGTTCTACATCAGACTGCATGGTACTAGAGGAGACTCCCGAATGCTAGCTCATTAACTCATGCTTATTAACTGCCACACACCTAAAGAGGCCTGACCACCAGGCCATCAATGGCACAATCCATTTCCCAATCCATAATGACTGCACAGCCTACAAGGGTTTGGAACAGAATGCTATGTTAAATAGAATTGTTGTCCTGCACATTTAGCGAGAGTTCACAATCATCATAATGGCTTTAGCGTCTTCTTAACGACAATGTTAACCCTGTTGCCCGCGTACATCTGGGTCCAGCCTCGGTTGCGGTGTAGCGCGGACAGTGCCTAACCACTTTTCAAATGAGCTCACTCGCAACACACACTGGTACATGCGTTGAATGAGTGAAGTAAAAACTGAAGCAAAACGTGTTCATGTTTAGGCTTTATCACTACAGACTACGTTGCAGGACTCATACAAAATGAGCATGGCGCTCGTTTCTCATCTCTACTGTCAGACACAATGTTGCAAGAGGCATTAAATGTTTCCACCGAGAGAGCATTTCGGTTTACCTTTTATGTCAGCAATAGCATGATCCCAGGAATGTGCAATCACAATGTGAACACAACGTGAAGCAAAGCGTCAAGTTCTCAGATCAATAAACGGCAAGCGTTACAAAGGAACCTCCCTTAATCAAGACATCGTCACAAAAGTCTGGTCTGCTAGCTACCGAAGCACTGGTGCACATTCTGGGAGATAGTACAGCACAAACGTACGTGACAAAAAGAGAGAAACCACCAGACATTTTTGTGTATATAGTCCAGCACAAGCAATTATTTATAAATCCAAAGCAACACTAACATAACGCTACCATCCTGGCAGCAAACCAGAATCACACATACAAGAGCAGGCCTCTACAAATATCTTTGCACTACAAGTGTCCACAAAAGCAGTGTTGCAGAAATGGGGGTCAAGTCAGTATTCAAAATGACTCAGTGTAGCAGACATGTGGAATAAATGTAAAAAAAGCAGTGCAACAACTTGAGTATGAAAACGCCTCGGGGGGAGATGGGGCACGTGTGTACCGTAAGCGCCACAGAGGTGAACACAAGTGAGGAATATTGTTATAGTTCATTTTAACAAAGACGCAGCAGCGCAAGTAGTGACAAAATACGTGAAAAAGGAAAAGCACCAGCAGTCGCAGAGGCAAGCCACAAGCTTCGGCACTCCCTTTTGCAAAGACGATCGACTCGTGAGATTCAGCGGTGCGCTCGGTTTGACGAGCACCGGCAAGAGACGATAAGGAAGTGTCTCCAAGTTGCACAAAAGGCATCCGATACAAAAGATAATCATATAAACGACTTCCATACACGATAAGAAGACAGAGAGGAATATTACATTTTCACTCAAGACACTGCAACAACAGTGCACCGAGTTTCAAACTGCTGCGAAAACGGCGCATGCATGGATATAGTGGCAAACACGTCAGAAGAACACGCAGCACAAATGAACCAATGCGTCGCGAGTGCTAACAGCACATTGTTGACTTTCATCCCCCTCCCCTAAAGGAAAAAATTAGGAAAGAATGGAAAAACAGCTGGCAACCATGCAAGTTGCAGTGGAAATAACCCGCTTGGATCACATGTGGGGGACACGACTGCCAGAATTCAAAGTAACGAGAGTCTGTGAGTGTTTAAGGCACACTCCCAGACTGCATGCATTACAGGTTAAATCATCTTTCTGTCTTTCTCGCCAACATGATGACGACACGGGGTTTTCGAAGATGGTGCAAAGGTAATCCTATGAGACATGGTTTGGAGAAGAAAGGGGAAAAAAGTAACAGCCGGAAGCATTAGCTCGTGGAACAGTCACACATAGGTCAAAACAGCGGATATCCGTGCGTGATCCAACATGTGCAAGTGACTGGATGACATTACGTAAAAAGAGAGAAAAGTGGAAGAGTGCCTAGCATAGAGAGGGCACAATGAACCGTTAAGCGCGAGCTTCCAGTGCGGAAATCAGTGTGCAGTCAGGCTAGCATCATTGCCTACAGAGGGCGCTCGCCGTACGAAAAAAACGTTAGGACATTAAAGAGGCGTCATCATACAGTAACACCAAAGAGCACAGCCTTTTCCCCCTGGCTTATCTTTGCTCCAAAATTCGAGTGCACTATAACACGCAGTCCGCCGCACAAAACGAAAACACTCACAGACTCGCATCGCGTGTCAAAGTCCGCAGCAATGCAGTGACATGGAGCACTATTTTTGTGTTTGTTAACATCTTGTTCTGCTGTCCGTACACATCGTGACACCTTTTGAGCAATGCCTGGCGCCCACTTCTTGTCTTCTCCTCTTCCCGCCCTTTCATTGTTCCTTCCTATAGTCCCATACCCCGCAATATTTCACGTAACGTCTGCGTCGTCGTACGTCGAGCTTCACGCTTTATGCCCGCCGACGACGTTGGCGACGCTATACAGAGCCTCGTGGCAACTACTGGAAAAACTGCGTTGCCACGCTGAGCCAACGGGAAAGGCGCCATCGGCGCAAACGACCTTGAGGTTGGTGCCACTCCAAGATGAACTTTCCTTCCGTGCCTTCCTCCAAGCCGCGAATTCCTGGTAGACCTTGCAAAAGCGCTGTTTGCAGGTACAATCACCGGGCATCACGCCTAAGGTGCATCGAAAATCATTGAGAAAGATGGAAACGGGTGGGGAGCGGAAGGAGGGTCAATGACTTTCTGAGAGGTCAATTGAATGTAAAAACGTTGCTGCGGTGAAACTAGAGAACACTATTAAGTAGACGCTGGCATGAAATCGAACTGATTGGGTAGTCGATAGCAAATTTCATCCTCTTTAATGTGCCCTGATAAAAAAAGAGCAAGCATTCTTAAAATGTCTTTCAGAAATGACGTTCTAAAACCAAGTCAATTCACTCCTGCACATGATGAGTACAACAAAAACTTGACTCTGTAATGTTCACATTTTCACAGCGACTGCATCAAAAGAAGAAACGGCAAGAGATGCAATTGAGAAAATTGCTATTTCACATGCACGGAAAATCAAAATAAGAACGAGGCAAAAAGAGTGCTAGAGATGCAGTAGCCAAATGAAGTTACGCGTGCTCCCCGCAGAACTTGAACAGCGCTGAAATGTGACTTCTGAGGAGCGGAAACCTGAGCTAAGAATGAGCTACGATGACAATGTGGCCTTGAACTTGATCAGACGATTCTGAAGATATCATCAATGTGCAATCAAAGAAAAGCCATCCGAACAAGCCAGCAGAGTTGACTAATTATTTGAGCAAAACAAACGGGAGCAACAAGGAAATGGAGAACGTACAAACCTTTCACAGTTGGCATCTTTGAAACATTCAAGGCAGACATATTTTAGGGCACTCAAAAGAATGTGCAAGGAGGTGGTGACGCGGTATACAAAACGCAACGTTTCCAAACAAAGGTCATCAAACAACAATCAATGCTTCAACAGCCATCATTTCTGCGCAGCAATAAGGAAGAGTGAAATGCCACACGGTAAAAAAAAATGTGCTTGCAGCTTTATAGTCGCTTAAATGTATTTTAAAAACCATGCACAAAAACGGACCGAAAGCCATCGGTCATTGAGTAGTTCGGTTGCAGCAGTGGTGCAGTCAAACACAGCGCAGCTGTAATTTTCCCACACACACTGAAAAATTCACAGGCTTATGGTGCCACAAGACTGGTGCGGCACCTAGAATGAGCAATGTCCCCACGGGGGGGACGCCAGGGTTGTTTACCCACCCTTGAATGAGCACATAAGCGCTTAAACTAAGATTGCCATTGGAGTAAACCCATCCTCACAGTGAACGCCTGCCCAAGACTTGCCAAGTCAAACAGTATCTGGGAGCATTATTGGCCGCTGATGCATGCTTTCAAAATAAAAAGAAAATAAAGACTTGGTGCAAACACTGGGAATGAAGGCCACACTGGAAATGCAATTGCAACAGTTTCATAGACTGAAAAATTTTTGTTTCTGTTGAAACTTCATAACATGCGTCTCCCTCGCACACAAGAAAATTATCTTAAAGAAAATTAAGGTTTAGAAAAGATGTTTTACAGTAAGAGTTCGCCGGTAGAACACGACTGGTACCAAAAACAATGTCGCGATGTCTCATAACACAGGAACATCATGACTGAACGACAATCTGCTTACACTCTGCAAGAGGACTAGGTACACTGATGTCGCTCTTAAAGAAGCAAACAGGCGGTGCTGTACCCATTTCCTCTGATCATTCCCAGATATGTTAGCTGCAGCAATTGCAGCAATGAAATGGGCGAGCCGACCGTGATACATCACGCATCCTTGCTACCGAAAGTGAAAACATCTCATAGAAGCAGGCGCTAATGCTACGCCAATTACACTACGCCCTGATGCTCACTGCTCACTTTTCTAGCATTTAAAAGATATTAACCTTTATCCAATGGAAGAAGATATATAAAAAAATGGGAAACAGAGGCGACGGTGCAACAAAGCACTTGCATCAAACTTCTACACAATAAAACCTATCATCATTAGATGGTCAACGCTTGCCAAGAGAACACTATCCGCTACAGCATGAAGCAAAAAATGACAGTGATACACAGACAAAAGCCCAAAATAAGTGGAAAGGCTGGCAAAAGGGATTAATAATGGGCCACTGTTGCGTTCACAGAAAGCAGAATTTCTGTGCAGGAACGCTTTTCGTTTTCCTTTTTTTCTTCTACTACATTTTCCGAAGATGTACGACCTAAGTAGTAGAGTTAGCACATGGGCGCGTACGACGCTTAGCCTTTACAATTGCTAAACCACACAACAGGCATAGTTCTGGTGTGGTGCTCAAAACTACATGTAGAGGCAATTGAATATGAAAGAAAAGTCATGTCCTTTGCCATGATAATGAAATCCACAAGCCATGACCCGTCTTCACATGCCACTTTTGAGGGAGCCATTTTCTAACGCAATTTTACAAGCGCAGTCAAATTGTCTCTAGATTGAATCAGCCACTTCCGGCATCCTAACTTCTCGCCAATAAGCACATGTCAACCAAAAATTAATTTCAACGAAAGAGTTAAAAGCAGTAACCAGTGTGGTTCCATCTAACGCTATTTACAATTAAATTATAAGCCATTCTCAGAGAGACATACCATTACAACACTAACCACACAAAGCAATGAAACACTCAGTACAGAACCGACCTTGAGACAAGAACTACCAATTGCTGGCATTCGATATGAGTGGTGCAGAGTGACACGAGAGCAGTGCAATCAGAGCAGTAGCCGCATGCTACATCGGCATACTAGAGACAAAGCACACTAAGCACAAAAAGCTGCGTCACCTATCGAGACACACAAGTGTAAGTCAGAGGAGCAGATCTACCGGAACGGTCATTTTTGTCAACACTACTACATTTCAATGCAAATTTCCGGGTGACGACAAAGCTCGTGCCACCTGTTATATCAGTTATGGCACTGTGTCTATCAGTATTCATAGATTTCATGTGGCATCGTGCATGCAGCTCGTCAATCTAGTGCTGCTATGACACGGCGGCTATGACGGCATAAACGTAGCACGTTCACAGCTACAGAAAATCAGGGTTTTTGTCAGAATAACGGCAGAAGCCTGATGCAGTGCATTCATACGTCAATCAACACACCTCAGGTCATTCAGATTTGCGAATGCAAATAAATACCTACACAACGTCAACTCTAATTGAAGCAACAGTGCATTCATTGACAGGTTATCTGACCGAGTACGAAGCTTTAGCGTCACTGCCTTCAAGTATGCAACAGCAAGCATAATGTCGGCCAAGAACACCATTTATCCATGCAAACTCTCTTATGTAGCAGACGGCCGAGAATTATGACTAACATGCTTTGTCTGCGCTAGCTGTAATGCGTCTTGCACAGCCGGCACTCAATGTCCTGCTTAGTACAGCCCATGTTCGCAAAAGCTAAGTTGCTGTCCTACTGATCATCCCAAGTCAGCTGACAACTGTAGTTTACATCCTCTGTCCTTTAAGGAAGAAATGAATGAATATAAATCAAGCTGTACTTAACTTAACAAGACCGTTAAATCCGCGTATTTCGAGAGCAACGCACAAGCAACACTCACCAATCCGGGATACATCTCCATCTAAGAGAGAGAACACCCCTTTTAGGAAGAAACTCAAGAAAATGTCGCTGTGCTAGAGGCCAATAAAGAGGGAGGAGGCAGGGGGGAACAAAAAGCAAACAGGACATGGCTCGCGAGTAAAACATTAAATGAAAGAGAGAAGACTTTCGTGCTCAGGCATGGTTGGTTGACAACCTGGTGAGGAAGGAGGTAACAGCAGCAGCAGCAGCAGCGGCGGCTTGATGCACCGGTGAGTGGGCGGGGCCAGCGCAAGGGGGGGGAGTGGCGGCAACAGGAGGCAGTGGCGGCGGCGATCAGTGGGAGGACTGAGGGTCGCACTGGAGTAGCCGCACAATCGACGGGTCACTTTTGGCGCCCTCAATAAACTCCTCCAGCGACAGTTTGCCGTCCATGTTCTTGTCCATCTGCCGGAAGATCTTGTCAGTGCGCTTCTCGGGCGTCGACTCGTCTTCTGGCATTTTCATCACAGACCCCACCATCTTGTAAATGGCCTGCACGAAGAAGGTAGCGCAGAGATGGGAGCAAGTGAGTGAATTAAAGTCACTGCTGTTAGTCCGTACTGAGAAGTAATTGCAGGCGATCATTTTTCAGCTTGGAGGGCAACTGGAACAATTTGTTGGGGTGGTCTAGTGACTATGGCACTCGGCTGCTTACGCGAACGTCGCGGGATCCAATCCTGGACACGGCAGCTGCATTTTTACGGATGTGGAATGCTTGAGACCCGTGTGCTGTGTGATGTCAGTGCTCACTAAAGAACCACAGGCGGTCGAAATCTCCGGAGCACTCCACTATGACGTCTGTCATAATCAGATTGTGATTATGATATGTAAAGCCCCAGAAGTTATTATTAGGATAACTGGAACAATATTTCGGACTGTGTCATGTTTGAGTCTCACTTCAGATATTAAAGGAGGCACAACTATGTAAAAATGCAAAGTGCATCTGTCAATTACAGGGGCGTGCGAATAGTAATAGTTTAGTCTCAAGAAAATTTGAAGGACACATGCGTCGGGGTTGAATGACTTCAAAGCAAATAGTTTGAACACTTATACAGCACCTGAAGAATGAGTATAAAGTTTAATTTTGCCTTTCGTAGAATGCACCCCTTATTTCTGTGCTTACAGCATTAAATGTGTTCTCAGATAATCACTTGATAACATGTCCTAGCTTCTTATCCAATAAAGATGTTTTTCACATGTAAATTAACCATGTGCAATAAGAGTGTGCTCCCTTTTATGAAGGTAACCAAGCTATGACACACACTAGGTGCTCTACAACCAGTAAAATGTGCAAGAAGGGAATAAAAAAATTAGGCTTGTGAGGATGTTGTTGTCCTTGTTTGAAGAAACTCACAGGACTGGTAATTGGCACAGTGAATGATTCTGAACCAAATTCGAATATAGCAGTAGGATTTGAATGGTAGCACAGTGCAAGTACAAATGGATGAATAAGCTACGTTTTAGAATTTGTCATACCTATTAAATACACATCAAGTAACCTGCTCTAAACTTCAAAACACATTTATGTTTATGTGGGGTACAGGCAACGTTAATTTTTCATCGCGATATACGACTTCACGGCACTGTCGATTTCACCTGAAAAGGTTGCTACACAGCATAGCATGGCCGTGCTGCAGCAAAACCATCTTTTCATGCACGTTACATGCAAGAAAATATGCATTCTATATACATTGAGGCTTTCTGAAGTATAACATTTGTGTCGAAGTGACCTCGAAAACTCTAATGTTTCTTTGTTTTGATATTCAAAGCACTCAAATGTTCACACATGCCTAGCAAAATAGATACAGGAAGAAGGTCCCTTCTTGCCTAGACTGTTTACCTTAAATGATTACCACTAGGCCGCAATGACCCACGACCCACAGCACTGAGAAACAGCACGGCTCCTACGTGCAGTCATTAATATTAGTGGATGCATACATGCTGTGAAGATGTCTGAATCAATGGTGTTAAATATGTGTCATATCTGCTCATGGTATTCATGCAGGTGTTTAAGAGGGTCCAAGGACTACACAATTTCCAGCCTTGCTACTGTGCTAGGGCTGCTTCAGTAGTCACCATCATCATGAGTCTGTTTTAGGTCCACTACAGGACAAAGGCCTCTCGCAACAATTTATGACATGCCCTATCCTCAGCGAGTTGGTTCCACTTTATGCCCACAAACTTATTAATTTCATCGCTCCATCTAACCTTTTACCTGCCTCTGTTGCATTTTCCTTCTCTGGGATCAATTTCATTGCCCTTACTGTCCATCTGTTACCTGTCCTCCGCACAATATGTCCTGCCCAGGTCCACTTCTTTTTTAATCGATACGAGAATATCAGCTGCTCCTGTCTGTTCCCTGATCCATTCCACTCGTTTTTTATCTCCTTAGCATTACACCTATCATTTTTCTTTCCACTGGACGCTGCCTGCTCCTTAATTTCATCTCTAGCTTTTTTCATTATCCTCCATGTTCATGTTTCTGCGCCGTATGTTAGTACCTGGAGAATGCAGTGGTTAAATACTTTTCACTTTAGCGGCAGTGGCAAGTGACATCGGCAACTGGTTCAGTGGTACTAGGACTATTAACTCCCATTACAAAATGAAATAGCCTTGCAGACAGCCTTTGTTGATCAATTCTCTCTGCAGTGTTTCCAATTAGTCTACAAAGAAAAGATAGGAAAGAATCCGAATTAGAGTATAACAGTGCAATTCTTTGAAACACTCGTATGACAAATAGCATCAGTACACTCCCTGCTGCAGTGGTAGAAGCTACACTTACTTCTACATGACAAGCATCTGCATTGAAGGCCATTAACATGGGAGCACAGTCTTTAGAAGCCACATATGCGGCGACACAGTTCAAGATATATTGATTCCATCGCTACAAGGCAGTGGCATCATCTTCCACACCTACAGTGAATGCATTGCATTTGCAATGAGAGTGAAACATAGTCAACATTTTTTGGACTGCACACCTATGTGCAACAATGTGCACATCAAGCCTATCATGTATGACAAGAAGCAAGTAATGCATTTGGAGAGAGCTTTATTTGACTAGACATGGCAGTTTTGTTAATACGAGAGTCAGTATGCTTTTCTGGAACATCAACTGTCTTTTCAACAAAGTAACTAACAGAGTAGCCTGTACTAGCACTACAGCTTCGCATACGGGACAGCTAACAACCATCAAGGAGAAAACGTGCCTGCGCTTTAGTAATGTTTGTTCACATAAGGCATACAAGGTGTAAAAAGTAAATGAAAAAAGTCCTGGAATCTTTCATTCAAAACTGTGACATGAGGCATGCCCATACTGGGAGACTCCAAATTAATTGTGGCCAGCTGAGGCTCTCTTTCGTATATCTTAACTAAGTCAACATGCACTTTTTCTTTTATTATTTTGCCCCATCGAAATGCGACCGCTCTGGACAGAAACCCAACTCGCATGTTTGTGTTCAGTAGAGCAATACCATAGGCACTGGGCTACTACAGTGGGCGGAAAAACGAAGGGAGGGCTAACAATGGACACGAACAAGTGACAGGTTTCTGTACAGGTCCCTGAGGAGTTTACTTCAAGGAAACCAGTTCAAGATCCCCGCGTCGGTTAGAAAACTGCAGGAAAGTCATGAGATGTGTGTGTGTATGTTGTTTTTTTTACCCCCCCTGTACTACTGTCACTAAGATGCTACCACTTAAAGAGTTGGCATGTGAAATGGTGCCAGAGTCTTGAGCAGTCTCTTCCACAGAAACCTGTTCAGGATCCCCACGTTGATTAGGAAAGTGCAGGATAACCAAGTGGGTGTTTTTTTTTTTCTTCTTCTTTACCCCCCCACCTTTGTGCTACTCTCACATAGATGCTAGTTTCAAGTGGTGGGATGTGAAACGGTGCCAGGAAACAACACTGACCGTGACTATCTCGAGCATCTCCTGGCGCGAGATGTAGCCGTTGCCGTCCAGGTCGTACATGCTGAAGGCCCACTTGAGCTTCTGCTCGAGGCGGCCGCGCGACGTCACGCTCAGCGCGCACAGGAACTCGCGGAAGTCGATGGTGCCGTCCCCGTTGGCGTCAAAGGTGCGGAACACGTGCTCGGCGAACTTGGACGCGTCCCCGTAAGGGAAGAAGTTGCCATAGATCTTCTTGAACTCCTCAATGGAGAGGTGACCACTTGGGCAGTCCTTGAGGAAGCCCTTGTACCACTCCTGGATCTCGGCGTCCGAGAACTCGGTGTTTTGCCGGAGGTCCTCCAGGACCTCGGGCTTCAGCTTGCTGTTCTGCTTGCCCATGGCTCTTGTCCGCTGCCGATTCCACCGCCGGCGGTGTGGCACCCGTCGATGAGGCCGAGGCGGTCGGCCGGGCCTAGCAGGACACGCAATTCCTTCTTCCGGAAGCGGTAGGAGGGGGCGGGGTTCGTTACCGGGTGGTCAGAGTCTGGATACTGCCACTGCGTTCGGGAAACGATCAAAGAGAAGGTTGAGGTTGATTTGCTTACAGATGTCTCTTTTGCGCAGCATTGTAATTCCGTCAATTGAGTTAAACTATAGCATCTCTAGAACCCTAAAAATTGCAGGTAGGACACAGTTTCGAAACTAGTAAAACATTTCCAACTCTTCAAACTGTTTTGTCTATTACATCTGAACTTCATAACTGGAGATCTTGGCAAGATTGCCACTTTGTGAGACATTAGGTTTCTTACTGTTCCATGCCTACCATCGAGCCATATGAAAAATAACGTTATGAAACACTTAAAGAAATTGAGCAAGCTACATGATCACATGCTGACACCAAGATGCACCTACCAATCTCGCAAATAGTTTTACTAAGGTATTTAAAACATTACTCAATATTAAAACACGGTTCCCATCAGGCAAAACAGTATCTGCAAAACAAAGTCCGTTCCACGAATCAAGGAAAGAACAATGCGGTAAGAGAAGGTGGCCTTTCGCTCTGTTTCTGGTGTCGTTAGGGTCACCACCAGTGCAGCATTCAGGGTTCAAGATGAATTGAGCCCTAAGGCTCTACCTTGTGTTCACCTTAGAAGCAAGTTCCACAAAGCAATATACCGTGCACATAGTATGTACGAACTCACTCGATGCTAATTTCTTACCCATACATTCATTTCCTTGTGCTACGGTGCCGTCGAAGGTGCACAGTAGGTTCCTCCATTTTGAGTGCTTCTAAAACAAGCATGTCCAACTATCTTCCAAGTTGAATAATAGATGCACATAGTTGCAGGTGACCAATGACAGTTACCTGCGACTATGCACACAGAATATATTTAAGGATTCGTTCTCGATGACCAAGGTACAGTGCAAATTACCTCTACACAGCTTGTATGCAATACGTGCAATAAGGACATGAGAGCATATGTATCCAGCACTGTCTACCCCCTCTGGTGCCACTCTGCCTCACCACCCAACAACGATTGGGCCAAATTTGCTAAGCCCAGTCAAATTTGTAGATTTAAAAGCATTTATCTCCTTGTTTATTCCTTGGGCGCAGTGCACATACATTTTTTCCTTGCCACCGCACCACTGACAAGCTCCGTTACGTCTTCAGAATGTAGGTGCAGCGCCATTATGTTCATCACGAGCAGGATGCAGGCCACTCTCAACGATTTTCAATTTGCCCTATCCTGAGCGAGTCGGTTCCACTTTATGCCCGTTAACTTCATTTCATCACTCCATCTAACCTTTTGCCTTCCTCTGATGCGCTTTTCTTCTCTTGGTATCCATTCCATAACTCTTACTGTCCATCTGTTATCTGTCCTTAGCATGATATGCCCTGCCCAGGTCCACTTTTTCTTTTTTCTTTTAACTCTGCCCCTTTTTCCTCTCTTAAAGTTACATCTATCATTTTTCTTTCCAGTGCACGCTGCGTGCCCCTTAATTTCAGCTCTAGATTTTTAATTAACTTCCATGCTTCTGCACCACATGTTAGTACTGGGAGAATGCAGCGATCAAATACTTTTCACTTTAGTGACAGTGGCAAGTTTCTAGTCATGATTTAGCAGTGTTTCCTGAATGCGCTACATCCCATTCTTATTCTATGGAGGATTTCCTTTTCATGGGTAGGAGTCCTTGTTAATAACTGCCCCAGATATACGTATTCGTTCACACATTCTAAAGATTCATTGTTAATCTTGAATCCCTGTTCCTTGTCTTAGGCTTAGTTAAATGTACCAACATAATAAAAACTTGTGGGTAATTAGCAAATGCTTTAATTTGATGCACTGAAGCAATGATTCAGTGTTGTGCATTCTTTTATACCATTATACCCACAAAACAAAGGCGTAGTAAAGGCTTCTCAGCTCTAGGGCATATATACAAGACCCAAGTGTTGACGAGGAGTAATAGTGGAGTATGCATTTCCTTTTTGGCGATCACACCTCGTTGCAAGGTGCACAACTGAACTTCTTAATCAGACTTACAAGGCAGCTTCCTTCCATACAGCCCTTCACCAGAAATCACGACAAAATGCATTGGTGCTTTGCCAATAGTTCTTGCAGAAACAATATACTTGGCAATGAAGAAATTTGTGTTGCCATTAACTTTTACAGAGCACCCTCGTTACGACCAGTGCAATTTGACATGAAAATACCTTCGTTTTTCCCAATATGTCGTTCTAAGCAAGCATTCATTATAAGAGCAATAAAATATTTCACCAAGTTTGTTATAACCAATAATTCACTATATCTGCATTTGTTATGTAGATTTCAAACTATACTGCAGGGTCACTCACACATAGTTGTGCCCACTGCCATGATGACTTTTGCCATAACATCATATTCACAATATGCAGCTTTGCCAGTCATTGGTTGTCCTCATATGGTGTACACGGAGCAACAGAAAAAAATTTTCTAGTGTTGTGAGGGTTCCAAAGCTTCACTCAATTTAACAGCTTGCACACGGCTAGGCTACACCAAAGGAATGCTATTGTGCACTCTGTTACTCATTCTAGCACTAAAAGGCAGGCGAATGGGTGCCAACGAGCCAGGCAATGTGGTCTCTCTCCAAGGCCAGCTGAAGAAACGCTTTGCAGACAAGCTGATGCACGCCTTTAGCATCCAGTTTATACAACTGCAGAGTGAATAGCTACTTCACTTGTGCTTGATCAAACCAAAATTAAGAACCTCAAGGCTGTCCAAGGTAGCAACAAGACAAATTTTTACCAGAGTTTATAAATTATGGTGATGTACACTAAATTTTTAAAGTTTTTACGAGTGTTAAGTGTTAGTTTAAAGAAGCAGTGCGATACATTTTACGTCGCTCGCAGATTACACTAGAAACAGAGCTGTAGCGTAGAATGCTGAGCACCAGTGTGCCGTAAAAGGCTAGGCGTACTAGTGCAAGGCGTACCAAGAACACTTCCTTCACACCTACCCTAACCCTAGTAGCACCTCAGCCATTGAAAGCAAGCTTGCGCTACACAAAAACAATAAGCACCAGGGAATGTTACAAGCAAAATACTCTGGTTACTTGTAATAAAACATGTCACCAGGAATAATGAATAATGCTTATTTTGCATGTTGTCACACCAGTAGCGCACCCAGGATTTCTGCCAAGGGGGGGGAGGGGGGGGAACGGGGCGTTAAATTTTTCACGCAGGGCTGGGAAAGCGTTTACACAGTTGTTGTGTGTGTAAAAAAAGTAAGTAAAATGCCAAATAATAGTGACATCAATGATGATGATGATTTTTATTATTTTTTTGGCGTTTTGCAGACATTAGCTCCACATTCTTCTAGGACATAGGAGCAGTTACGGAGTGGGCAGGGGGTTAGGTCTGCTTCAGGGGGGGGGGGGGGTTACAACCCCCTCCCCTCTGCCCCCCTCCCTCCCCCCCATCGGTGCACCATTGTGTCACACTGTTTTATAACTCACCTCTGTGCAGTGTAAATTGCAAGCCATTTCATTGCATTAAAAAAGGAAGGAACTCTCAAACTTATCACTTAATTTGGCACAACTTGGAAAATACAATTAGCAGCACTCATTATTCAGTCTACTAAACCTTAACAGAAAAAGAATGTTCACAATGCATGGCTTATTTCCTTGTAACTCGCCACTCCTGTTGACATTTGAAATACAAAGTTAGGAGTCGACCCTCCCAACTGTGGATTTCAAGTGTCAACAGAATGGGTTGACTTACAAATGCGTAAGTATGGTAAGCGTCAAATACAAATACCTCTGTGCAGAATTTTTGCACACTGCAGTACTGTTTTGCTACTGACTTAACTGGGGGTGCTAACCATGAAGGAAAAATGAAGAACAGCACAAGGACACCAAGAAATAGAGGCACATTTTATTGAAATGTAACGAAAATAGTAGTACAAAGCACATACACGAGAACTGGCACAAGCAACAAAAAAAAGGGGTCTTGTTAAGTTACAACCGCAGCAAAACAGAGTGCTGTTCTAGGGAAAGAATTTGGAGAGAATGCAGGATTTAAAAAAAAAAAGGAGACGCTGTGGGAGGCAAATGTGGGCCATGAAAGTAGGGGCTATCTTGGCTGCAACGTTGTGTTTGCGGTCAGGAGGCTAGCAAGCTTCCGATCCTGCAGGCAGCCGTCAAGGAACTCTTTCATGGTCAGCTTGCCATCACCGTCGGTGTCCATCCTGGAAAAGACTGCTCCCGTGCGCTCTTCCGGAGTGTCCTCATCGGAGGTGGCGGCTCCGGGCCCCAGCATTTCATACAGGGCCTGCAAAACGAAAGAAAAAAAAGACACTCGTCTGATGACTACCATTACTACTTGCTGCCCTGTGCATCACAAAAGCATTTTTCATCACAGCACCGGGTCTGACAATCCTGTGCCCTTAATAAATGCCAAGAAGCTTTTAAGGCTGGAACACACGAGCAGTAAGCACCCCGAGCCGGTGCGCCACAAGTTGGACTGGCAAGCAGAAGTGCCCTGGCAACATATTGTACTGCAAGTGCAAGAGTAATTTCAATATACACTGTCAACCCTTTGACAGGTACAGTAGAACCTCGTTATAACAAACCCAGATATAACGAACTACTGGATATAACAAAGCAAATGCAATTCCCCTTAAAATCCCCATAGGTGAAATGGATACTGGCTATAACAAACTAATGGTTATAACGAAGTAATTACGGCTCCCCATTCAACTTTGTTATAACGAGGTTTTACTGTATATCCGTTGTAGTAACAGCACAAGAAACAAGGAGAAACAAAGAAGGCACACCCATTTGTTGTCTTTTCATTCCTTGGTCTGTTACTACATTTGATATGAGCTACCAACATGCCCTAGTCTTCATTCTCCATGGTTACAGCAGTGGGATACTAAAAGGAAATGCCCAAAGTGGAGAACTTCGAACTGCCTGCACTTGCACAATACTATACCCTCTTGCTGCCTACATGTTTGCACTGGCTCGTAGTGCATGCGAGAACACATCTGCCCGGATGATGCAACATACCCTCCATGACACTGAGACATGCTCCTTCTAGGGCTGTAGAAACTAGAGCCACTGTTTTTATTTTGAAGAACCAATTCTGTTGCAATGGCTACGCCTGTGCAAAGGGGTTGGATGTAATGTCACACATATCAGCATGATGCACGGTCACCACCAGTCCCACCATAGTCAGCAGATATGAACGGCCAAGTGATCTGTGATATGCCAGAGTGTTCTTTCGCTCAATTTAACAGCTCAATTTAACCAGACTTTCGAAGCACATTGGCTGCCGTCCCCCCCCTAATGGATCTGACTATTCTACTGCGCTCTGCAAAGGTAGCCAAAACATTAGACCTCATGACAGCCTGTACTTACTGAACTTTTACATTTAAACTCTTTTTCCTGACCTTTGTGCCAAAACAGCAACTCACAAATGCCAGCCTGATGTCACAAACGTTTTCTTTCTTTTTATTGCAGTTTCATTACACAGAACTAATATAACTTCCCAAGGTTCATCATGCAGTCTTTGTACCACAAAAGACACAATGTACTTTATTCTTACTGGTGAAGGATTATGCAAGCTGTAGCAGATGCCACCCTAATATGCAACATCACAGCAGGCTGGAGTGGTATCTTGAAGGCAGCGGCACCGCCTGTATTTATTTCATGCTAATTCTTGGCTCACTAAGTATCTCCTTGATGAGAGCAGTGCTTTTAGTAGTACAGTAAAATCTCGTCATAAGAGACAAGAAAACAGTTTAAAAATCCCTTTAAATATCTAGTGCAAAAGCAAAGGGCTGGCGCGCGAACACCAGTGGAACGCCGCATTTTATATAGTGAGCTTTTGCCCCTGCCAAAGGCCTCAAGTGCATATGCTTATCATATTTAAAGCATGTTCTAAAGCGCTGCAATATGACTTTGCGCGCAATAGTGTCAAGAAAAGCGGTGTCACATTGGTTTGCCAAGTTGCACAGCGCTTGACAGAGCGCTAACTTGTCTACTGTACCAACTTTATGTCGCAATGTGCAGAAGCAACACTTTTAAAAAAGGTAGAGAGGCAAAGGCACCAAATGAGACGGATACAAGGGGGCTGTAGCTTCGGCAGCAGTCTGCGCCAGCATCGTCGACTTGCGTCAACATGATGTGTGCATTCCGACGGTTGTCCTCACACTGGCAGATGTAGTTCACAACAGCATAGCCTCCGAGATTCAAGCACAATGATGTCATTTGTGTGATGCCAGTCTCAAAGGCCGTGTTTTCATCGGTTGCATCCGACTACAATGTTATAAATGGCACCGTCATCACCAAGATTAAGGATATCATGCTCATCAGTGTTCAATGTCTGTTTCGGCCATTTTGCACTTTGCAAACTTGTGTGCCTCTTTCACTCACGATCAACCTGTTTTTGCATGCTGAGAAGATTGATCTTCTCAGGATGATGCAAGTGATGACTGGTGCTTGAAGCCTAGTCATGCAAACCACCGTTGTCAACTTTCTCCGTAAGCACACCTTGTTATTGCTGCTGACAATGGCGCTGCATGCCTCAATGAATTTCATGAGTGACCAGTGTTCCCAGGTGTACTTTCAGAGGGGCTTACAGCAAGTGACGATGCACGAATGGTTTCTTGACTGCATCGATGACCTAACGCGGCTGATGTCACTGGTGCCAAGGGATCAAACCAAGCAGTGATGAACATGTTGGCCACTGCTGAGCGACCTCGTACCATGCTCAGGAAACTTGTGCCAGCATTTGTAGTCATTTGCCTCTTGTTGTGGCGCAATGGAAGGTGCTGGATTTGCTGATCTGTAAAGCCTCTGTGATACCGAGGATGGCTTGAGGAACTTGACCCACAAGAAAATGAAAGCCAAGCTTATGTATTTCTTATACGAAATAAAATGTGACTGTCCTCATGTTGGTGTTTTGGATTTTGCATCTCAGGAAACAAATCTGAGACGTGTGCGCTTTTAAAATGAACTTCATGAGGCGTATGTTGCGTTTCAAATTATTAATACATTGAACTATATTGCGATCCCCTTTGAGTTAGATATATCCGGAATCAAATGTGCTAAACGTTTCCTGGCTCCCTCGAGCCTCTTGTAATAAGGTATTACTGGACTAACATATAACAGTTATTTACCGATGTGGATGAAACTAGTCTCTTTAGCACTCATTTAGTCACTAAGCACTGTGCTTTGCCGGAAGTCAGATCCTGTCAAAGCAAGAAGAGAACACATCAGAAAAGGGGTTATCTCACCTGGACTATCTTTACCATCTCAGCTTGGTCGATCTTGCCGTCACCGTTGATGTCGTACATACGGAAAGCCCACTTCAGCCTCTCCTCCGAGCTCTGGCTGCCCGTCACACCAATGGCCAGAAGGAACTCCTTGAAATCGATGTGGCCATTGTTGTCCGCGTCGAACGTGCGGAACACGTGGTCGCAGAACTTCTCGGGGTTGCCCGTCGTGAAGAACATGCGGTAGATCTCCAGGAACTTGGTGCGAGAGAGCTTGCCCGTCGGACAGTCTTGCTGCTCCCCGATGGTTTAGAACAGAGAAAACAGGTCGTTAGTATGATGGCTCCCCACATGACAAGTATCTGTATTACAGAAACACAAAACTATGATGTACCAGCTGTCGGCATTGAAGCTCTGCATAGAACAAGGCTAATGCAGACTTACAATATATATTTTGTTAGTCTGCACTAATGCAGACTAACAAAATATTTACTGTATTGCTTTTTCAGTGGTTTCCTTCCTGTACTGTCTTGTTTCACAACAACGGAATTCTCAAAACAGCAAACCTTTTCATTTTCCCCGCGGATTAGGTTACAGCGAGGTTAAACTTTTACCAAAAGTGATCATCTTGGAATAAGATCCCTGCTTTCTATATACAGGTATAGCAAAATATTTGAATATAATGCATGACTGGATACAACAAAGCCTTTAAACCATTGTCTTGCCCCAATTACAGTGAGGAGCGCACTTTTAATACAAGTATTGTTATACGGTTTTCTTGCAAGTTTCAGCCGAACACTACGCTGTCCAACTTCGTTTGGACTACTATAATATCCATTTGTTAGGCTCTCAACATAGCTAATTGCATGCAAGTAGACAAGGTTGAAATCCAAAGAAAGCTGGAAGAGGAAATTTTATGCAGTGTTGCCATATATGTCGTTACGTCTTCTTGTCTTCCACCTTTTCTGGCCTGCCAAGCTTCCTCAACGTACTAACAGTAGTTGTTTTGCTCTGAATAGACCCACCATTGGATAATGTACAGCTCAACATTCTTCATAGTGCTCCTTCAAAGCCCAGGTTTCATGCACCAAGTACTTTACCTTGAATCCAGCATACCAGTCCCGTATCGTGGCGTCATCGTAATCTGTGTGCTTCTTGAGGAACTCAAGGTCTTCGTTGGTCAACTCCACAGCCTTTGTATTTGAGCAGCCCATGTTGAGTCACTCATGAGAGGTCCTGCAATCATCGAAGTGCTCACATCAGCAACATAATGTCGGGACAAGTGACGCGATTTTCGCTATTCATTTTCTGCATTAGAAGAAAGTAAAGGAACCCTAAACAGTAGAAAGAAGACACTGCTCAAGTCTCGGAGAACTGTAAATAATTTATAGCTTTTTCACAGCCACTGTCACTTACTTTTTATTTCTTAGAGGATTACACAATTGCATTAACTTAACACAACAATAACTTCTCATGTTTTATGCCCGAAAACCACGATACGATTATGAGAGATGCCGTACTGGTTGGCTCCGGAAATTTCGACCACCTGGGGTTCTTCAATGTGCACCTACATCGCACAGTACAGAGGCCTCAGCATTTCGCCTTTACTGGAGTACAGCCGCCGCAGCCGGGATTTGATCCCATGACCACTTACATCGGCAGGCGAGTGCCATAGCCACTAGACCACCATGGTGGGGCAAGATTGTGATGATACAGGAGGTTGCCTCATGGTCATGGCACTATGCGATGCTTTGCACACCAGCTCACATGGTAATGTTTGATGCTGCTACATCATCCCTCACAAGTAGGAGGAGAAGCAACAGAGAAAGCCGGAGCAACTGTAAAGAGTTCGTAATTCCTGCACATTGCACCATAATGTCTCAACACAGTAGGTACATAACTTAAAAAAAAAAAAACGTAAGTGGCTCTAAACTTAGAGCACTATGAGGCTTGGCAATGTCTTCTGCACAGTCTCATCAATGCTAAAAAGTTGATGAAATGCTTCAGAGCTCCTTTACACATAATTTCTTATCTTGTCCAGCAAACAATGAAACTGCTTTATAGCTGGAAAATGCACAGATCAGGAACATGCAGAAAGATGAGCAATTGTTGGTAGTGCCTGACATCGACGGGCTCTCATGGGCATCACAGAAAGATGGCTGCAAGTACGAGAAATCCATGGCCCGTCAGCTGCAGCCCGCAACTAACACAGCCAAAATAAGCTATCCTGAAGCATATAACCATAATAATGAATGTATAAAGAATGAGAACATCTAATGCATCCATGTGCTACACAGCTCCGTAATTAATGTGTAACACTACAACAATGTTCCGCTGAATTTTATACATAAACATCAATGTATACTCCCCCCCCCCCCCCCCCCCCCCACTAAAAGCCAACTCAGATATTTCGACATCAATAGATCTCGAAATTTGACACTTTTGTCGTTTGTGCAAGATTACAGGATCCAGAAGTGCGCAGATTGCTTGCAATTCAATTTTTACTGCTTACCTCAAACCGCCCACCTGGCTTCCTATAATTGCTGGCCACACTGTGTGCTGACGTAATTTTAAGCAAAGCGATGGAAGCGCACCGATATCATATCGTGGCCTTTGAGATCTGCGCGCGCCGCCAACCTTCGCGACATAACCGCCAGGGGAAGGGCGAATCCACTGTCGCACCGTGCAAAAGGCGGGCTGACTGACAGGACATCACTGCTGGGTTGGTTTTCGGTTTCGGTTTCACGCTTCTTTAGCGATTTAAAAGTTAATTTCGTATTTGCTGAGCATTTCCGCTATCAGGAGTGGGACACGAGCGCTTCGAGGAAGTAATATTGACACGTACAGTTGTTTCTTTTGTTTAAGTGGAAAGTCGTTATCACTTTCTTGTGACAGGCGCGCTTGTTGACTCGCCGTTATCACTTTCTGTTACGCGCAGCGCAGGCTGCTTTTATCTTGCATGTCGCTTCGGGAACCGTGTCGACCCTTCTTGACACTCAAATGTGCGCCTCAGGCTTGCAAAGTTTCAAGAACGGTCAACACGGTTCCCGAAGCGACATGCAAGATAAACGCGGCCTGCGCTGCACGTCTGCGCGTAACAGAAAGTGATAACGGCCCTCGCCGCAAACAACAAGCGCGCGTGTCACAAGAAAGTGATAACGGCTTTCCACTTAAACAAGCCAAAACAACCATACGTGTCAATATGCATTACCTTGATATGCTAAGAAAGATTGCCGGAGTTGGCCTTTAAATCATTCAGGCTTATCCAGTGCAGCATGTTAAAGGGACGGACAACCGATATTTAAGGACCCTTCTTTGTATGGCGCAATGGAAAGCTCGCCCTCTGTACTGTTTTCACCTGCAGCGGTTACTTCCAAAAGCGCGTGGATATTTCGCACGCGGAATTTTTCGATCTGAGAAGCCTCTAAAAAAGGCAGAGTGCTCACTCTAGCAACGTTGAAAAGTGATCGCGACGCCGATAATCCGACTCGCTTCCGGACATCGTTCCGCTTTCGCAGGCGTGAGCGTAGCTGTGATTACGCACCCACACTTTGACCTGTTCAACTACTTTTCGAAATAAAAAGACGGTGCGACGAGCTGGCATTGTTTGCCAGGCCGATCTTGTATTTGTAAGGCGTTCTTTCGCATGTCCGCGCCTACTGCGTGAATGGTCGGGCTCCGGCGCTGCCACTCTGGCCATAGCCGAGCCAAGCCAGGCCAGCTAGATCCGAAACCACGCTTTCGCACGTGACGGCAGAAGCGCGCAGTAGCAACGCGCGCTGCAAACGAAGCGTTATCTGCACATTGTAAGCGACAAAAAGCTTATAATATCAAAAGTTTCAAGCGGTCGGATACTAATAAACAGATAAAATATTGCGTAAATTTGTAGAAGGTCACGTGACCGCACTCTAACTCTAGTTCGTATGTTTGCCGCTTGAGTTACCAAACGTCAGTTTTCGCGACTTTGCATGAAGAAATAAAAACACAAACCCGTTCTTATTGATGAAAAGTGGCGTCATTTGAGCCAATGCAACACACAACCTTTCCGCCAGTGGGGTGATCTCAATTCAAGTTTTGGGTGGTTGTCTGTCCCTTTAACCGCCTTATCGAAACCGAAAGTGAGTGGTTCAAGAGCGCAGTTCCGCCACCTTCGGAAGTGGTCCAAGCGACAAAGTTGTTCCCTTTGCATTGCCGCGTGACTAGAGTGGCAGCTCGTAGTCACGCTAAGGTGGCGTAGCTAAGGTGGCGTAGCCACCTTAGCGTGACTACGAGCACACGTCGCTATCGAGTGTATTTCCGGCATGCGCGATCAGGTGTGACAACAAAACGGAAAAGGAAAAAAAAATGGCCGCGTATCTGCGTGCATCGCTGCAAATGTCGTCGATAGACGATAGTTTTCTGCCGGCCGTACTACGCTACGTGAAATATGGACGCCATCTGGCAGCGCCGTCCGGAGACATGAGCTTGTGCAGAATCCTTGGGCAACTGCCAGGTGGCAGCACCAAATCGTCGGAAGAGGCCTTCTTCGTGCATAGCGTCGCATTTTTAGCGCAGCCTAACACTAGGGTCTTTAGAATTACGTATCTATGTATTTTCTAGTAATTTGAACACACCACCTAATGCTTACGTATGGATGTTGCGCCTCGGATATGCGTAGTATTTGCTTTTTGATCGACAATGTTCACAAGTATGAACCAGTTCAAGACGGCCGGGCGTTAGGCAAGTGCTTAAACTTTGGCCGGGTGGCTGAATCGTGTGACAGACAGATAAACAGAAAGACAGACCAAAATTTCTGCATTCAAGTATCCCAAGAAAGACTATCGTCTTAAAAAAAATCGCGTCTTGGTAACGCGCTTGCTCATCGTCTTTTGGCAATGCGAGGGGAACAACTGTGTCACTCAGGCCACTTCGAAAGGTAGCGCCAACTACGCTCTTTCGCCATTTAGTTTGGGTTTCCTGGTCGAAATTTCATTTCAGAGATCTGTAGAAATTACCGGCGTTGCTGTTTTGCAAATATTACAATGGATAATGGTATCCCTGTGTAAACAAGGCTCTCAATCATCAATTTATTTTGAGCATCTAGCTGTCCTGTTTCGCAGTGTGTACCACCACTAACAAAGCAATTCCGCAAAAAGTGCACAAATACCCTCCTTTCTGTATTTCTAAGATTTTTTGGACACATCTGAAACACCCGGTATGAATTATCTACACAAAACATGCTACTACCAGGAACACTGCCTGCCAAGATCGAAACTGCATTGGTGATGCATGACAGCATAAAGAGCGCAACTGCGAACACTGGCTATCACGAAGGAATATTAGTTGTTCCACGTGGTCAGACCAAATGCAATGCATGCCCTAACAGCCCTCTACAAAGAGGCTGCTGCGAGTGGAATGGCATAGGAGCTGCACGTACGTTTTGGCTGCCTGTTAAAAGCGTGCAATAAAACAACATAGTCACATGTCCGCCAACAACGCTGCCGAGCGCGTAGCTGAAGATTCTTATCGCGATCTTATAGCATACCGAATATCGGAAAATTTCCAATACATCACCTTCGAATCGAATACGAGTATTAAAAACTCAATATTAAAAAGTATTAAACGAGTATTAGTAAAGTATTAAAAACGAGTATTAAAAACGTAATAACCGAACTCACAAACATCGAGTCTATCACTATAGGGCGTCGAAGCTGCCGGTTCTCACGACATGTCCTAGTTCTATCGCCACCCTGACAGTGGTTGCCCGAGAGGGCGTAGCCGTAGCTCCACTGCTTGCCAATCGGAATGACAAGCTGGCTAAATAATACGGTAATATATAGAATGAGCGTCCCAGACGCGCCAAAAATCGATGGATTGCGATCACCCGCACATATACGAGTCAATATATATCTCGCCACCAGCGGTTTCAACGCACAGGAACACTGAATCCACGTATACGCCCGCGATCAATCAATCGATTAATTTCTCTCGGTAGTGATTTCGCTTTCTCATCGCGTGACGTCCCCCTGCACGACAACACACTGACTGCACGGCGACCGGAACCAAAGCCGAAGGCTAGGCCACTCCGTTCATGCCGCCGCCACTGAACGAAGGAGATATTTCAACATAGTATCTTAAAAAATACCGACCACCGAAGAGCACACGACCGTGCAAGGTGTAAACGATATCCAACTAAGCCAACGAAAGACGTCCGCCTCGAAGTTCCCTTCGGGCCTATAACCAAACTATTCTGCACCTTATAGCTCCGCCTTTCAAGCGACTTATGGAAGGCCCTACGGAAAGGCGTACTTACCGGACGACCACGATATGCTGTTCTGCGTGAAACCACAACAACGAGGAGAGTGCAGACGACAATGCGCGGCAGACGATTACGGTACACGAAATGAACGCGGCCGAACAAACACCACCTGCCGGCAGAGGTCACGCAGTCAGCGTTAGGCCTAGCGCGCACCGCGGGGGCGCCATTCGGCGCTCACACTGCCATTGTTCGGCAGAACGCATTTATGTACCAACGCAGGACGATGACACGACGATCACGGAGACTATCGAGTCAACCACTACATCGTCGATCGGGCGTGTGTGCATGCATGTATGCAAGATAAACAAGCACCGCTCGTGCTATCGACGTTACCGTACACTGGACAGCTATACACAAGGCGTGCATGCGTTTGGTACGTTTTTTTCGCACCTATAGTGTGCAAATGGTCCGCACGCTCCCGGTCATCAAGCGCAACAGCTAGACACAGATTAAACGCACACAGACAGCTGTGCGTGTTAATTCTGTTCGCGTAGTTCTTGAATTGGCTGACCATAAATGTGTTCAGACGCGCCTAAATTTCATTACTTGCACTGTGGAAACAGTGTCCACCAATCTGAGGGTATCTGTCCCACAAGAAGAGCCTGGAAGAACAGAGGGAGAGCGGTAACAACGCACGTAAAGGCATGCGAGATTAATGCTTAACTGTAACACAGCCCGCCATTTTTAGAGTATACAGCCTACGCTCTTTAGGGTGTGCATGGCCGCATAAAAATCAACTCGACGTGGCATTCTTATAGCTTTAAGAAATGAGTACGCCCAATGACGGTTGTTCTGCGACAAAAGTACGCTCCGAAGGTGCGACTGTCGCCAATAGAGCGGCAAGCACTGAAAATCTGCGGCGATGGACGCACCAAAAAAAAAATGGTGCGGTTACGAGGCAGGCGCCGTATAGCGCACGGGGGATTCTTGTTTAATCTTGACCTCCCGAGAGAGTTAAAGCGCACACCAAATTCATGCGCGGTGCACAAGCGCGGAATAAGTGGAATCCACTCAGCCCTGCAACGACGTGACGCGCCACTCGGTTCAGCGTACGCCCATGTATGTTCACCGTTACCGGAGGCACTAATACGCAAACGGTAGATAGATGTAAACTGCTCGTGGCGTTCCACGAAGCAAGCAGGGCGTACAGAAGGTCGGCGAATAAAGTGGCGCGATTCCGCTTCATTCTCAAAACATCCGGCGTTCACTGGAGTGAGCACAGCCTTCGATGATGACCCGTTTTGGGGGCCGGATTATTGCAGGGATCGAACCAGCGTCATTCGGACCAGCATCGACCGCCGCGGACAGGGGAATAAAAGATAGCGAGTACCTAGCGGAGTTTGTTGCACGACCCACACCCTATTGTCCCTTTTTGGTGAAAATGTCGCAGTCTGGCACCTTGCTGTGTACATGCGAACATCGTTTTTAGCACAGTTCACACTGCACCCTTTTCCGCACGTGGCTCGCACCTTTCTTCGTGAACGTCCATACTTCCGCACCATAGGTAGAGGAGGCTACGGTGAGAGTACCGGCCAGCATATTCCAAGCACTATAGAGACATTTAACCGCGAGGACACCGCGCGGCTGATATACCAACATCTTTCCCGGAAAGGAGGCTTCTTTCCATTGTCACGATTCTCTGTGCATGCCCTGATCGAACATTCCAACCTTGGCACGCTATAGGCCAAGGCGCTCGCGGGAAGGCCGGCAGACTGCGGGATCTGGACAAGGGCGCGGCACACGTGTATTCTCGAAGAAAAGAAATAACGAAAGAAAAAAAGTGCGCGCGGAGAGAGGACTCGAAGACGGTGCACGCCTACACTTCCGCGATGACAGTCGATCGAACGACGCGACACGGAATGTACGTACCACACGTGCCCGGCGTCTGCGTACATGTACGCCCATCCGTACAACTGTGCACGTGCATGACCAAGTCACGCGATTGCAAGCGGGTCCGCGCTGCTTTCCACAGTTTCCCTCGCGAGGGCGCAAGCAAATGCGTGACGTCACTTGAAGGAGGCGGTGGCACTGCCCTCGTATAGTTACACTCCGTCAAAACACGTGCACGCACCCACATAGCACGCGACATGATGCCCTCACGCTCGTGGCCTTACGGAAAATGGGTACACACAGATATTTAACCAAAGTAACGCAATACGTATGCGTGACCGCGTAAGAAAGAGGAGAATCTTCGATCGGCTAGCTACGCGATAGCACGACAAGAGAAAAACGATACAGTGATGGGATACAGTGACGTTTCCGCCTCCCCACGAGATGACGTGTCGCGGCCATGGTGCCAGCGTCAGGCGGTGCGCCACCTTTACAACGAAGTGGCCTGTGTAACGAAGGGTCTTGAAGGACCCGAGCTAATTCGTTGTGACGGCGTTTGACCGCGCATAGCTGCCTATAACGCACTGTTTCGGATTACGCAAGCTGCTACCAGACGCAGTGAAGCGTCCGTATGAGGTGAACAAAAAGTGAGTGAGTGAGAAACGATGATGGCGCCGACATGACGACAGATGAAGACTGGCTGGTTGAAGGGCAACTTCGGCGATTTTTCAGTGTCCACGGATCTCAATGAAATTTGCAATATGTATTCTCCTCGGCCCTGTAACAATATATGCCAAGCCAGGCGGTTGCAAGTTACTTAGTTTTCCTGTACATAAACTTTAAACATTTTTAGCGAACTCCCACGCGGGCCACTCTGTGCGTGCGTGTGTGTGTGTGTGTGCGTGTGTACGCGAGCGTGTGTGTGTGCGCATGTGTTTTACGTCATCACCTTCAACACTGCCTACCCGAGCCAGCGGGCCGCCAAAAGCAAAACGGCCGTACTTCAGCGTTCAAATCGTCGCTGTCAAGTTCAGGAAAGCTGGCATAACTCAATACGTCGGTGGATGACCTCGCCACTGTCATTTTTATGGCACCAGCTCAGTATTTCTGGTGGCGGGAAGGCTGTGACGTCATCGCATAGGCTGCACGAAGCACCTGCCTGTTTCGGTTTAAATACGCCTTTCAGTCAGTTATTTAAAATTATTGGTGCGTTTCTTAGCAAACTGAGCCATCCTGGCTCACACAGGATCATCGGTATCATTGGAAAATGTCGCTATCACAACATGGTGAAAAAAAAAAAAAAACCGCCGGAGTTTCCCTTTAAATATTGGAAGCTGTTTAGATACGTCCTGCCCACGCACCGCCGGCGGTATACCGTCACGTATAAACAAATAAGTCAGTAGCGAATAACGTTAGAAACGAGCACCATATCGTTTTTTTTATAAAGGCAACCTGCGACGACGGTAAATCAAAGGGCAGCCCTGGCATATGTGTGGTTTGGTGAACGCTGTGGGCGCAGGTTAAAATTGCGTTTACCTTTGCGTCTCGTCCTTTCGAGAGCCTTATTTGCGATCACAAACGATGTTTAGCCGTCGTGAATAAGGATCACTGGAATTTTCAACACGTTCGAAACTGATTAGAAGAACGTTTTCTAAGCTAAAAGGTACTATGCAACCATTGCGGTCCGAAGCCATCATCACCCTGTCTACGCCCATTGCAGGGCAGAGGCCTCCTCCCACAGATCTCCAATTATCCCTGTCGTGTGCTAACTGGGCCCAATTTATCCCCGCAAACTTCCTGATCTCGTCTGCCCACCTAACTTTCTGCCTCCCCCTGCCACGCTTGCCTTCGCATTACATGACCCGTCCATGCCTATTTCTTAATTTCTATTAATATCTCAGTAACACGCGTTTTCTCCCTAACCCACTCCGCTCTCTTCTTGTCCCTTCTTTCGGTCAGAGGTTAATACTGTCAGAGGTTAATGTCAGAGGTTAATACTGTCAACTTTCAAAGAATCCAATCTTCAAATAGTATGCGCATCGGATAGTGAAATCCATTTTGTTAATTCGAATGTTCGCGCTCCGTAAGCTAACCAAAACTGCTTGGTCAATCCACACTGCTCAAAGGCAGCAAGTCACGAATACGCGGTTTACCAAGACCCGCTGCTCATCAGATAAGGCAGGAAAAGAAAAAGATCTAGAGGCAATGCGAGGAGCTTCAGATTCACTAGGACAACACAATGTCTCTGCCAGATCACTGGAAAGCACGCAAACGCGTCCTTTTTCTTCTTTTTTTCTGTTCCTTGCACGCACGTGGTCGTCGATATTGATCACTACACTAATTGGGAAAGGAATGCACGAAAAGGCACTGTACATGTAAGGGCCGGGACTGCCAAGCTAACCAATGCACGCTATCCTACAACCTGGTAGCGCAGGTCCCGCATCTCGATGCATTTTAACCGCGACTTGCGTTATATTGCGATATCAACAAAGATTCCCTGCATTCAACTTTGACTCTCCAGCGCCAGAACCTTATAAAGAAACACGGTGCGCTATATCACATTTGACGATGGTAACTACAGTGCTTTACCACGTTTGAGGAGGGAAGTTTTGTTTCACTCTCCCGAATAAGATTGCGTGTGCGAATGGGCGGGAGTGTGAGTGTGCATTGATTGAAAGGACACTAAGGTGCAACACTGTAGTGGTTTAGCATGATTGATTATTATTGAGCAGCTCCACTCTCGTTAATTTCGTCATTTACCGTTCAATATTCGAAAAGGAAATCAAGATCAAAGTTTCATCTTGGTTTCATCTTTGCATCTGGCGCCAACTATATGAGGAGACGTCACATAACCCACTCTTGTCTTTTTAAAGACCGATAGTCCTTCTTGGGATACTTGAACGCAGAAATTTTGGCCTGTCTTTCTGTTTGTCACACGATTCAGCCACACGGCCAGTTTAAGCACTTGCCTAACGCCCAGCCATCTTGAACTGGTAGCTGCGTTCATACTTGTGAACATCGTCGATCAAAAAGCAAATATTACGCATATTTGAGGCGCAACATCAATACGTAAATATTAGGTGGTGTGTTCCTTTACTAGAAAATACATAGGTACGTAATTCTAAAGACCCTAATGTTTCTTAGGCTGCGCTAAAAATGCGACACTATGCACGAAAAAGGCCTCTGCCGACGATTTGGTGCTGCCACCTGGCAGTTGCCCAGGGATTCTGCACTAGCTCATGTTTCCCGACGGCGCTGCCAGATGGCGTCCATATCTCACGCAGCGTAGTACAGCCGGCAGAAGACTATCGTCTTTCGAACACATTTGCAGCGAAGCACGCAGATACGCGGCCAATTAGTGTGCTTGTGTAGGTGTGTGTCCCCCAATGTGGCCCAGTCAAATTTCCTGAAACGCACTATGTTAAGATTCGCTTCCTGCGATCGCAACGTATATCTCTTACTTACGAATAGTTGCGTAGAGGACTTAGAAGACGCCGTCAAAAAATATGACGTCACGCATCTTAAAGTGGGAGCCTCCGAGCGAGTCGCCACTATAGTATTCCTTTTCGCATTTTCTGGATAACCACGCAAGCGTGTCCTCCTCGCGAGAGTGGTGCTTTTGAGCGCCGCAAAACCCGCCCTGTGTTCCGGGGTTCGAACCCGGAACCAACGCCTGTCCGGGGCGTTCGCTACGCCAATTGAGCTATACCGGAAGGCTAGCGATTTGACAGCGCGAAGGCGAATCCATCGACAACTCGAAGCCACCATGCCGTGTGCAGAAGCAAGCTATGCCGCCAAGTTGTCCAACCTAATTCCCAGGAAGTCCTATAAACACAGATGAAAGTACGGAAATGTGCCACGCCACTAAAAGCACCGGCTTCAATTAGTGAAACCCACAAACAAATAACGAGCAAAGCCAGGCCAGCAAATCAACGTATTGCCGAAAACTAATTACGCAACTGCAACTAAGCAAATGCATCCTTCTCTCCCCGCCTCGACTATTCTTACGCCGTTCCGGCGACAGTTCAGCTACTCCGTACACAATGCACCGAGGAATACATACGAGACAACTGCTCACAAGAACTGCGAGCGCCTACACTAGGAGTCCCCGTGGGCGCTCAGCAAATGATCATCGATCACAACTGTACAGCCTCCCCTCCCAGTGCACACACACACACGCTCCTGCGAGAAGTCAACAACAGGTACCGCTCTAGTCGTTGATCGCCAGGGCAAACGACGCCGAGCTTTCCCGCAGTACAAAGAAGGTGAGAGGAGAGACAGTGGGAAGGAAAGAGATCGAAGGCCAATGTTCGCCGCCATCGACCGATCTCGGAGTCGATAATGTAGACAGCAAAGCTAATCCTCCCGCGCACCTCGCAGACGTGAGACTACAGGCAAAGAAGAGCAACCTGCAGCCGTATGGGGGAACGGCTATAAGAGATGTATGTACAAGAACAGATCGGCCAAAGCCGAGTGCACCAACGATCGAGATGTGGGGAGATAGCACATACCGTATAAACTCGTCTAAAAGACAAGCTTTTTTTTTTTCACCTTTCCATTCTAACGACGTGCGGCACTTGCACGTGAACTGGGCATTTCTTTTTTTTTTTAACAAATACGTCGAAACCACTGCATCATTACGCATAAGTGACACAAAGTTCCTTCTTCAATAGTGAAAATCAGACAGCCATCATTGTTTCACTCATCAGTGCCCAATGTTTTTCTGTGAACCCTAGTGTTTTAGCACTTGCACTTCTATGTACTGATGCTTTCACCGCATGTGTTATCCGGACAGTGTTCTCTTTGCTTTTGTCTTTTGTTGACCACTTGTGTATCTTATTTTGTGCTGTATTACTGTATCAAATCCCACTCGCCTCTGTAATGTTTTACGTTGATGGTATCAATAAAATAAAATAAATAAGTTAACGCTGTCTTTCGAAGAGAACGTCCTATCAGCCTCTTTCGCCCACATCTCAGCGGCTGGGCACGACGACTGCTGAGCGAAGTGAATTACCGCATTTAATCGCTTACTATACACCACCACGGGCGAAGACTGTTGGCTAGCGTTCGCGATTGTTAGGTAATCTTGGCCAATCTTGCCTCGTCCTTGCTAGTACTGCGCAGTTTCAGCTAATATTGGCTGTTAGATGGCTTAATATTGGCCGGGCTTAGCCAATAATGGCTAGCGCTCGCCAACATCGGCAAGTGATGGCCTAACTGCTGGTACATGCTCCATATTTAAAGGCCCAGACAAGTTTTTCTATAATAACGATCGAATTCATTCGTCTCTGCATGCGCACAGTTGGTTACTCTGTCTTGCCAATCGCTACCACTGCTGCTCGGGCTCAGTTCACCAGCCCATTGGAGGACGAAAATTAAGTCACCTGCCAGCCTACTGCACTACACACTGCCATGTAGAAGCACTTTAGAGCAACTTCGAATTTGATATATAGCGTGGTTACTCGAAATATACATCACTGTGAAGTCCTCTAAATTTTGTTCTAGGTTTGTGTGTGCGTGCGCGCGCATTCTGGGCTGTCAAGGGTAGGGCCCTTACACGAGTCTATACGGTATATCGAAGACAGCGTGACGAAAGACAAAAAGGAACTGTGGCCGGCCATGCGACGACGACAGCGACTGAAAGCTATTGCTAAATGTCCACGAAAAGAAAAATTATGAACAAGATAAATGGTAAATTACCGTAGTGGAGGTATAGGCGGAGTCGAAGCAACAGCCATCGACAAATTGCGTCCATTATTAATAACCGGCTGTGGTCGCTGGGAGAATATGGCATGTGGCCGTTCTCGAAGCCAGTCAACCGCGACTCGCGGAACGGCACCGTATGGGCGCAATCGTGTATCGGAGCCGGTCGAGTGCTGAAGCACGCTGTAGCACCGAAGACGACGTATATCGTACATATAGCGGTGTATGGTACAGAATAACGGCTGCGTCGTCTGTACGTACGTCGTTATAGTGAGATATGTGGGTTTTGGTGCTGGGTACCCGAGCGGCTTAAGGTCTCGGGATCTGGCCGCTCTCCGCTTCGGGGTAAGGAGACAAAAAAAAAAAAAAAAGAACGCGGAGCCCCTATAGCGCTTGGGGTCCCGCCAACACTTTAAAAGGCTGTTGATATTCCTCAGAGGCAAACATTTAGGGCGTATGGGGGAGAGTCACCCCAGACAGCTCTGACATCACACGCACGTCCGCTCAC
Organism: Hyalomma asiaticum; assembly: GCA_013339685.2. Lineage (NCBI taxonomy): Eukaryota > Metazoa > Arthropoda > Arachnida > Ixodida > Ixodidae > Hyalomma > Hyalomma asiaticum. The sequence continues at coordinate 37,674,985 of CM023489.1, forward strand.
ACCGCTAACATAAAACGCTAATATTACCCGTATACTCAGGGCGATTCCTTTGTGCACACTATCACCGGCAAAACAGCGATCCAAGGTGCGCACAAGCGGCGAATCGCACGCATACACCACGACCATGCGTGCAGTGAAAGCGGGCGTCTCCGGAACGAGGCCCGCCGGTGGTTCCGGCGGCCGCCGCTACGCGGCTTTCAGTGGCGCCCCTATAGGCGCTGCGCAGTATGCGCAACAGCACACTGCCCAAGGCTTGGTACTTACGGCTGTATTTAATAAGGGAGAGAAAAAAAGAGAGGGAGCTCCAACGCAGAAGAGAAGCTCATGGGAGGAAGATGGAGGCTTGAATCGATAAATACATCGCTAAAGAAAAAGATGGAGAACAGGAAATGTCGTTGGAGCAAACGTTTCGATAAGTGGACTTCGTCTTCATCAGGAGTTTCTCAGCTCAAGAAAGCACCCATCGCGCTGTCGTGCGTCCTGTTAACCGCAGCTTGTCGACATGTTATTCTAAGATGGCGGACACGATGGTTCTGACAGAAATCCCCCACCCCCTCCCTTCCTCCTCAAACACAAAAAATAGTAAAGCCCTGTAGAGAGGTTACTGTCTAAGCATTCGTAGAACTTGATCCCGCACAACAGCCCGTGGAGAGAGAAAGCGCTACCCACATCCAGTGTTACCCATGTCCAGTGTCCCCCACGTCCACAGTGTTACCTAGGTCCACACTGTTACCCACACCCATATCCTGTGTTACCCTCGTCCACAGTGTTACCCACGTCCAGTGTCACCCACATCCACTACCGAACATCAAATGTTACCCAAACGGCCTGCGTCGTGGCGGCGCGATATGTGACGAGTTTTTCTCGGAGTCAAAAACAGAAGCATGACAAAGCCACCTCAACCTTTTTTTTTTTAAGCTGTGCATCCAGGGAGGCACCAAGCAAAGTGCATGCACATCGCGTCAGGAGTCGCGGTGTGCTCTTTGATATACGTAATTATACCGCACGCCAACTAGACGGCCACATTAACGCGATTACACGCAGACTGAAGCGGTAGAATAGAGCCACACACAAAAAAAAGTCCCTTTGATAATACCTACAGCGCACACACGCCCCATGGCTTTCACCGTACGAACAAACAAACAAACAAAGTGCCAACAACAAAAGCGGGTCGGAGCTATAGTCTGTTTCAGAAGTTCCGTGCAGCACCGTGGAAGCTACAGCCCCCCTTCGGCCAATCGGGAGGGCTGCCACATGTGAACCGTGTCCTTCCGCGGCTTGTCATCGGCCAATGGTGGGTGCTGCAGTGGCAGCTGCAGCCTTGGAAGGAGGAAGATGAAGCCGGGTGTGCGTGTCTGAACAATGGCATTTCGTCTCGCTTCGGAAGAATGCTGCGCTCGACGGCCTCGTAGTCTTGGATCTGCTGCACGGAACTCCTGAAGCAGACTGTAGAAGCTTCCTCCCGTCACCATTGGGGTCACATGGCGGGCAAAACTTCGTATACCGCGATGGGCGTAGCCGCGAAGAAAATAATGAAATGATAACAGTCGCGTAGTTTCACGAAACCCTCGGGAGAATGAGAGAGCAGCTGAACGAAACGTGCACGCCGCTCAGCCAACGCCCGCGGCCCTTTAAGCGCACGCGCGCGGCGGCGCGCTCGTCAAAACAATTCGGGGCAGATTACGAGCGAAAAAGAAAACGCCGCTGCTTTCCTGACAGGCCGAGCCATATATGAAAAACGCAGATGCTTTGAGAATGCACAGAACGAGGCCTTTCTTTGCGCGTGTAATTAATTACACGACGCGCGTTCGCGAAGAGAATTCTACATGTCCTGTCTCTACCGATCGAACCCGTCTTGAGACAGGTGGAATTTGTTATAGGTATAATTATAGCATATAGAAGCTTCGACTGGATGATGGCATCCGCTCGGCAAATTGAACGTGCCTCGACAGAACGATGGCTATTATAACAACAGCGTGTATTGGCATCTATCGATACAAGCCGACAGGAGTTCGATCGCAGCAGTTATCGCGTCGAACTGTGGTCCGCATGCGAGGCAGTTAACTGTGCAGTCGGCTGTCGGCAGCCGGGCAAATCGGAGAATTAACTTATTTAGCATTTTGTGATTTTGTAACTCTGTAACGTATATTGTATTTCTCCACTTGCTGTTTTTATGCAATGCTTATCTGTTCATATTTCTTTTTGGAAGATCCGTCTCGTTTTTGTTATATGCAAATTTCTTTGTCCTGTGCCAATGTTTGATTTCTTGTAGCACCATATCTTTTAATCGATTGTAGTGTATTGTAACATATGCCCCCCTCACCCTATGCCTATTCGTAGGCCTGTGAGGTCTTCCCAAATAAATAAATCAGTAGCGGGGTAACAAGACGCCAGCGAGTGCTACGGCCGTCTCACAAGCTACACAAGTCTGCACTAATAAACACGTGTGTGTGTGTGTGTGTGTGTGTGTGTGTGTGTGTGTGTGTGTGTGTGTGTGTGTGTGTGTGTGTGTGTGTGTGTGTGTGTGTGTGCGCGCGTGTAGCGGGGCAGGTGTTGGCGTGATGTGGCCAAAATTTGCATAAAAAGGTTTGGTGAAGTGCAAATAAACCTAGTTGTAAGTCGGCGCTCATGTGTGTGATTCATGTGTCTCCTGTCCTCGTCTTGGTCGCGCTGCGATTTTATGAACCATCTCCCCATCCATTCTCGAAATTTTGACAGTTCGCATATACATCTATAGACACGTCATGTACGGTGGTCTCATGTACATAAGTGGGAATGACACCCCCCAGCCCCTCAACGAAATGAAATCCAGCCTACGCCCCTGCTTATAAAGTATCCACAGGCAGTATCGTCGTGACAACATGCGTCATCCTGTTGCACGATTCACGGCTTCCATTGTGTAAATGGAGATAAACGGATATCGAGACAAAAGCGCAGACGAAATGGCGGCCTCAATGACGTCAGTGCATACCCCTTCATGTACGTTGGTAACCGCCGTTTTTAATCCCGCAATCATGGGTTCGATATTGGATGAGAAAATGACGCACGAACACTGATACTGAGCACCTGGGTGTCGGTGACCACCAGGAAAGAAACTGCAATATAGATGCAATGAATGAACAGAGGGACCCTGAAATGGGTTTCGCGATGTGCAAATAAATTGCGCCATAGTTATTTTTGACGACATTACCTAGAACGCTGCCTACCCGAACACGCAGGCGGTCAAAAGGAAAACGGTGACGTACTTCAGCGCTCAATGTCGTCGCTGTCAAGTTCAGAAGAGCCATTGACTCATGCCATGGCATAACTCAAGACATCGTCGGATGACACTACCGCTTTCATATTTCTGGCACCTGCTCGGTATTGCTGACGGCGGGGAGGCTGTGACGTCATCGCATACGCTGCACGAAGCGTCTACCCACTTCGGTTTTGGTTTTTGACCACACTGTTCATTCGGTTATTTAAAATCACTGGCGAACTGGCAAATTAAACCACCCTACCTGCTGTGACTGTCAGCACCATTAGAAAACATCTATGTCAGAATATGGTTAAAAAGAAACGCCGGAGTTTCCCTTGAAGTAGCGTGAATTTCCTTGGTAATGTGCGTATTAGCTGGGTGTTCTTTTTATATATTTGCTCTTTTGCTGGCCGATCAGGCATCTTGCCAAAGTGATGAGATTTTTTTTTTCTTTTTCGTGCATGGAACACAATCGAAATTTCCACATATCATCAGCCTATTTTAGGTCCACTGCACGACGAAGGCCTCTCCCAACGATTTCCAATAGTTGGTTCCACTTTGTGCCCGCAAACTTCTTAATTTCATCGCTCTGTCTAATCTTTTGCCTGCCTCTGTTGAGTTTTCCGTCTCTTGGTATCTATTCCGTCGCTCTTACAGTTCATCAGTTATCTTTCCTACTCATTACCATTCGAATAGACGGAGAATATCTCAGCAATTTAAGATTTGCAGACGACACTGTGCTCTTTAGCAATGATGATGGCGAACTACAAAACATGATTGATGACCTCAACCGGGAAAGTATTAAAATTGGACCAAAAATGAATAGGCAAAAGACCAAAGTTACGCTCAATAGCCTAGCTAAAGAACAGGAATTTAAAATTAACAGTGAACGCTTAGAATGCGTGAACGAATACGTATACCTGGGACAGTTACTAACAGGAGCATCTACCCACGAAAAAGAAATTCCACATGTAGTCGGCCACTAAAATTGGGTTTGTTGGCGCAAAAGCTTCAGCTAGGTAACGCCGCACCATCCAAATTGCAACGCAAATGGCGTGACATGAGAACTGCACCTGATTAGGCCTGGACTCGGCGAACAGAAAGTATAGACATTGCTAATAATGTGCTTTGCGAAAACAACCAGACTTGAAATAGGGCGCACATATACTTCACGCACAACTATCAATTTGCCATTGAACAGGTCAGGTGCGATACTGCCAGGAGCAACTAAAAACAAAGTGCATTCTAATTGCAAGCTCACTAACGAAACACGCAGACACAAGTATAGTCTCGAACTACACAACGTTACACGTGCCTCTACAGCCCACTTTCATTGTTAAGGATGATACACCCATCACACTAATAAATATTTCAGATACTAAAGGGGCCCTGAAACCATATTTTACTCGCTGAGTTTGCATCGAAACGGGTTCTTTGTATTGTCCTGACGTAAATGCAAACAATATTTTTGAGATCGATGCAGGCCAAACCCAAGTTCTTCAACTTACAAATTCAAAATAAAAGCAGACGACAGATATCGGCATCCCGAGACGTGCACGCTGCTTCCAATCAAAACGCGGCTTACATCTTGCAGAATCGGAACCGTGCTGCCCTCTGCGGCATTTCTACCACAACGACCACACCGGGCCCCACAGCGCTCCTTGTGTCATATCCAAGCAAAATCAAACTGTAATGCACAAATTTGTAGCTTTTAGCAGCTTTAGCAAGCATAAAACACGTTCTCAATTTGAAATTTCTTATATCCGATGCATTGTAAGCATGCGTGAGGCATATTTTTATCCCTACTGTTCCCGGCCAATTAGAAGCTGCAGCAAAGCCAGCATGGTGACGTCATATCCGCTCGGAGAAACTGTTGATGGCGCGGCAGTCAGGGCAGAAACCGATTTCAGGTACAAATTAAAATATAATACGATTCGATTTCGGCGCTTTCACTGGTGTTTCGGTCATCACCAGGTCCCACAAAAAGCAAAGGTACAATAGAAATCAATGTGCGTAAAATGCGTTTCAGGGCCCCTTTAATGAAATTTGGACAGCGTTCGTTGCTATTTACACCGATTTTTCAGAGACCCTGTTTCCATTCTGTACACCTTTATGGGGGAAAGGGTGTCGCGATCTTGGTGAAGCGGTTGCGGTTCCTCTGTTGTCTAGAATTACGCGGGTTCGATACCGGCCACACTTCGATGGAGACGAAATTGCCGAGGCCAACAAGCACTGCGTGTTGCCGGTGCGCGTTAAAGAAACCCCAAGGTTCCGACAGCTTCGGAACCCTCAAATGCGATGTTCCTCATCACCACATAGTAGTTTTGGCTCGTGCAGCTCCAGCAATCATTTGCAAGGCAATAAAGGAGTAAAACTTCCTACTGAGAATATATGGCAAATTAGTTCTGCGGAAACCCGCAAGGTGGAGTAACGTTTATGAAAGGGAAAGCATCCACCCGTTTTGCAGCACAAGGCTACAGGGAAATCCATGCGAATTTCTCAGAAATGAAAGCTTCCTAATAGCCGAAAAATTCGTCCTATTCCGGGGTTCGAACCCGGGACCAACGCCTGTCCGATTTCCTTGTAGCCTTGTGCTACAAAACGGGTTGATGCTAATTTCCCTTTCCTACTGAGACAAGTTAAGTATTGGACGATGGAACATGCGGGCTCATATCAGGGGCACATTACAGAAACAGGTATACATGCGGAGCTAGAACAATAAAAAAAATTTAAAAGAAAAGCTAGAAGAAATTTATGTGTAACGGCGGCCTATACGGTATGCGCGAGGAAGGAAAAAACAAAACGTGGCGATCCAACTGGTTCAATGAACTCACAGCAGGCGGCGCCGTCGCCCTTGGGCCACACTGAGTCGCTCGCCGAATGATTTATTTGACAGCACGACAGCATATAAGGGGATGCTGTCTGCATGCTCGAGCGACCAGACAAACGACGTACGCTATTTGCCGTACAGACGTCACTTAAAAAAAAAAAAAAAAAAAGACTCACTGGATGCCGAGAGATGACGAGCTGTCAAGCAGCGTCTAACCACGCCGTTTATTTTTGGTGACGTTGTAGGTATATTTAAGCCACATTCTGCAAGAAGGTATATGGTGATGTGCGATTTACGACGGAAGGTATATAGGGGCCCGTCACGAAGGCACTACATAGTCACTTCAACTACCCCGCATTTACTCGCATATACTATCAGCGTAAGCAAACACAGGATAATGCATGTCGTAAACGAATACGTATGCCGGGGACAGTTGATAACAGGGACCCTTTAATGGAACTTGGACAGCGTTCGTTGTTATTTAACTATACTGATTTAACTATACTGAGGCACTACCCATGAAGGGAAATTCTCCGTAGAATAAGGATGGGATGGAGCGCATTCGGGAGACATTCCCAAATTATTACTGGAAACTTGCCACTGTCACTAAAGTGAATAGTATTTAATCGCTCCGCTCTCCCGGTACTAACGTACGGTACAGAAACGTGGAGGATAAAAAAAAAACTGCAGAGATGAAATTAAGGAGCACGCAGCGTGTAATGGAAAGAAAAATCATAGATGTAACGCTAAGAGAAAAAACGAGCGGAATGGATCAGAGAACAGACAGGAGCAACTGATACTACATTAATTAAAGAAGTGCACCTGAGGAGGAAGACATGTCATGAGGAGGACAGATAACAGATGGACAGCAAGAGCGACGGAATGGATACCAAGAGAGGGAAAACGCAACAGAGGCAAGAAATTGTCAGATTGACCGATGCAATTAAAGGTTTCGCGGGCATTATAAGTGGAACCAGCTCGCTCAGGATAGGTGGACTGGAAATCCACGCTATCCTGAGCGAGATCGTTCCGCTTTATGCCCACTTAATAGGCTGATGATGATGAGTGCACGTTGTCTAAGCTCTCCTGTTGGCTAAAACAGTGGGAAGTTGTTATTAGTCTCACATTGGCTATAGCTCTCCAGTGTTACAAAGCTACATGCTGTATACATCCGTTTGTTTGGTTTTACAGAAAAGCTGTACATATGTCCGACAGACATCGAACTTCAGGAAACCTTTTAGAGCGACAGAAAGCTGAGTCAGCTGGTGAGTGTTCACAATAAAATAAGGCTATAACGACCCCTGAGCATGCGCAGAGCATGCTACTGTAACCGCATTGGTGGTGGCGTGATTAGAGATCATAGATGAGTTTACGAAGCGATCGATACAGCTGTCTATTACAAGAGGAACGTTGACAGTTTACTCTAGACACAACAGGGATGAACGTGCAATCCCTACAGGTGGCGACGCTGCCCTCAGCGCTCGGTAGTCGGAGCAGGTACAGTAATGGACTTTTCGCGTACTCACTTAGAAACCCATTAGCCAACAAGGCTCGTCCTTTACAGGTGCGAGCAGTAACTGTGGAACGAAAACACCCTGAACGCGTCACCCCACAATGTAGCTGAAAAAAAACCAGCAAGCGTCAATATCGGTACACACATCTGAGACGCATACCGTAACTCGTACACGGTATTCAGAATGGTAAACACCGCCAGTCATAGACGGCAAGGGAGAGAATTTATACCGCTGTCTCTCCACCGTGCCGCGATCCGCATTGGGAGGCCGTTTACCGTACACATCTGTGTGCAAGAAAATTCAAATCACCTAAGCAACTGTTTACAAAAAGAGTATTACTGTAACTACGTTCTGTCAACTATCACATGCCCGTCGGTGTCACTGGAAGGGGCGCAGTGACAGCGACGGGCATATGACAGTTGTTGCGTAATGGGGCACAGTAAAGCGTTCAAACGTCGGGTTCAATCAATTGATGGGCTTTTTACGCGACAAAACAACGATGTTATGAGCGCGTACAAACCGAAGCGTTTACGAAAGTACGCGCGCTGTGACGTCACCGACGAAACTAGACTACGCCACAACAGTGGGTGTGTTCTTGGCCGACGCAAGTCGCTAAATCGGACACGCCCCGCACGCGCCCCCAGACTGCCCGCCCGAACGTTGCCCCTTTAATCTTCCTAGAGTACTTTCTCAGCGGCGATGCGTAGTGTTATCTCATACATGTTCGGGTTGCGACACCAACCCAAAGCTGCCAGAATGTGTGTCGATCGTCATCACAATTCGACTGAATCAACGAAGGCCAGATCCGATTTGAGAAGCACTTAGACAACATACGCATGAGAAAGATGACTGTGTGTGTCGACTTCGCGCCTTTCACCTTGGAACATGCTAAGCAAACAAGCCCGCCCTGTCCTGTTCTAACTACAAGCCAAGATGTCAGAATGCGTAGAAGCTGTCAGCCAATACGGCGCAGTCGCTTACGCACTCAGCCACTGAAGCGTAACGGAAAAGTTAAAACGTCTCCCGGTTGTAAACATTCAAAGGGCTAGCTATAAGCTATACTTATTTTAGAAAAGATGCTACGGTCGGATCCACGCGGAAGTACTCGAAGCTTTGCCAATCTATACTATCGCGAAGTGTCCGTTGACTCGACGCCGTACGAAACGTCATACAGCAATCTCTGGAGAATAAACGTGGTCCACTTCGGCTTCCTCGAAGACGCAGCTATTTACGCCGCCAGCCAAGGACACCTTTTATACAAGACGACTTCGGTACGCCGTCGTACAGGCAAGACGACCTGCTAGCACGCCAACCTGCCTTCACAATCTCGAGCTACACCGAAAGGACACAGACGGGCCAAGACAAACAAAAATCGAAGTGGCGCCGGAGACCACTTATAAAAATAAAAGATAACGCTGAAAGGGGTCTGTCATAAAACTAGCGGGGCGAAAAAAAAAATTATTCATAGGCTTACCCTCGAATAGTGAAATGCCACTGCGTCTTGCGGGAAGCTGGAGGTTTAGCGTAGCACCCAAAAATCACAGGAGGAACACAAAACACACGCGCACGACGACACAGTTGGCAGGTTTCAGCCGTTGGGCGCCGCTGCTGAAGTCCGAAGCATGGGCGTGATCTTCACACGCACGCACACACCCCGACGGCGACACGATATCAACGTCACCAAACTGCAACCGAAGCGACCGGGAGGAAGTGAGCAGGGAGACGAGGTTTGGCCTATATTACGCAAGCGCGTAGATGACGAAGCCCACAGAAGTGGCGGTGGTGGGTGCTGCTGCGCGTTGGTCAGCGAACGCCACGCGAGAGCTGAGCACAGATTACGAAAGGCTGGCCGGAAATCTCTTTCCCATGCACGATGAACCGCCCGTCTTCCTCCTTTGTCGTCTGCTGCTGCCGCTTCTTACAGACCGCTGCGCCATCTGAATTACAAATCGCAAACGAATGAGAAAGAAAGCGCGCGTGCTGCCACCTGTGGGTGCGCTATGCAACTAAACATGTCCTCCGAGACTTGGACGAACGGCGCGTTGCAACTTATCCTCCGTAGAGAGCGCTGCGCGAGACTGAAGCGCGCGGATCGTAGAGGCTATGTAGCGGAAGAGAGCGCGCATGAAAGCACTGCAGCACGGGTTTTCGAAAAAAAATGAAAACATGTGCGCCGTGCTGCCGAATTTTTGAAAAGGCGGACGCGAAACGTAGGTTATAAACCATTTGCCGTTGTTTTTTGTAATGGAACCAAGGCGCAGATTATCCGTGATTGTCGTTAATACGTCGGAATGCGACGAGTTCAATCTTGGACGTTCTATTCCCGTGGACTTGGCGATTGCAGGAACAGTTGCTTATGAAAGTTTTCGAAAGTACAACATTTATGACGCACCAACCTTCACAACAGGCAAACATGTTCTAGAATGTTGCACCATTGTTCTGTAGGAAAGTATAGAGAGCTGGTAGTTTTCGAGAAACATTTGGATCGCAATTAATCCGGATGAATATTACTGTGCGACAGACAAAAAAGGCTTCAACAGTATTTAGCACGTGGTTACTACATTGCGCTAGAATAATGTCCATTATTCTAGTTGACTCTAAGTGTGGATGACCGTTTGGAGGCAAATTCGAGACAGTTATCCAGCAACGTATCCCGGATTCTGTCAAACGACTCTGCATTACTACGACTACAGAGTCGGAGTGCCTTTGTATATACCGCTTTTTGTAGACTTTTTGCAAAAGAATTTGGCCACCGCATCGCTCTGCGACATTATGTTTCGAAGACACCCGATGACATTTCGCCACCTTAATTACCACACCTCACTCAATTACTCACTTACTCATTTAATGTGAGTGCATGTAACGATCATCATCGATATTCGCTTATCACAGAGCCTGGTCAGGTCAAATCATCACATAGTCACCTCAAAAAAAAAAAAAGAAAAAAAAAGAACCATAGCAAACGGATGAGTCTCCAGGAAAGAAAGGCAACCAAGCAAACAGACACGGCGCCTTGATTCGGCAAGACAACGATCCATTAGCAATCGTCTCATCGTTTCAGCGCCTTGTGTGCTCATCGCAATAGCCTTACAGGTGAGCTTGGAGGAAGCGAAAGATCATTTGTGAGCAGATGCTAGACAATCAGCGGATATAGCGACAACGCGGTCATCACGAATCATTTCGAACGCGGGAGCGCCATGTGTACACCAACCGCCACGAGCGACAACGCTACTACGTTTATGACGATGATGATGATGATTGTGGTAACCTCGCGTTTAAGTAGTCTTTCCTTGCGTGTACTACGAAACGCGAGCAGCTAATCATCTCTCTCTCTCGCTCTCTCTCTCTCTCTCTCTCCGTGTTTTTAATATATATATAATTCACATTCAGGCTATCCCAACATCACGATATTGATATGAAAAGACATGTGAAAAAGAAACAAAAGACAGAAATAATAACAAAATAAAAAAAAGCACTATCACTGGGTCAAACGCTATACCACCGGAGCACCGGCTCAAAGGATGTCTCTGCGGGTGGAGTCCGCAGGACATATAAGTGTAGTCGCCCAAGTCACTATGGATACAGTCTGCACAAATAATGTTTATGCACTTACAGAAAACGCGATTATGAGAAATTCCGTTAGCATCTCGGTATGACCGAGATAAACAATAGTGCCAGCTACAAGCAATTAGTCAGGTTCTGTCTCTTCTTACACAGAATTGCTGGAGCGCGGTAAAGAAAGAAAAAGAAAGAAAGAAAGAAAGAAAGAAAGAAAGAAAGAAAGAAAGAAAGAAAGAAAGAAAGAAAGAAAGAAAGAAAGAAAGAAAGAAAGAACACCCTGGCGCCTTGCAAGAACAAGCAAAGAAAAGAACGATACATGTCAGGGATATCGCTCTGATCGGTCCCTTGGGGAAAGAAAGGCATCCACCACGTAGGGCGACGTAGGCGTCACAGCCGTAAGACCTCTGGAAAACTAAACGAACGAACAAAAAAAAAGCGAAATTACCAGGATCGCCAAAAAAAAAAAAAAAGTAAGAGGTTGGGCGCGGAAACGCCTTTTGTTTTTAGCACAATAGAACCAGAGCACTTCGTCCCAAGCCTGCCATCGTCTCCTCTACTAAGGCGCCCTTTTCAATCAGGTTTGACCGGGTAACGTTTTGGTCCTGCAGCCGAGGTGTCTTTCTTTCCTTTCTTTTTTTACTTTTCTTCTCTTTTTTTAAATACCAACGCCCTAATAAAATGAGCCAATGGAAGAGCAGCAGCACGTTACAAAGGCACGTGTATACGATAATAAACAAAGATAACCGAACTATACGCCGCTCGTTACGATACGAGCGTATAACCATAAAGAAGCCAGCCGTTTAAAACGAGTTCCTTTTTTTTTTTTTTGTTTCAGGGACACAGAGAAAGGCCACACCGCCCAAAACGAGCCCATACATCGTCTGTGCACTCTCCATTGTTTCGTATACGCCCTTTGGTGATTTCTTTCACGAATGTTCCGCAAAAGTCGAGCCGATGTGTATATTCTTGGGAAGTGGCGCACTACCTAGCCGTTGGATTACGGCGCTTTTATTTTGACGCGTCGCTCGTTAACGTTGTTGTTGTTGTTGTTGTTGTTGTTGTTGTTGTTGTTGTTGTTGTTGTTGTTGTTGTTCCGGGAAAGTAGCGTGTTATTGCTGCACATAGGTATAAGCCGTTTACAGCGATTGCTGACGCGTGTAAGCAGTTCGTTGTTTGTTGTATAGTGACAGCTTGTGATTTATGCCGATGTAGGTAAGACGTAAGTAGTAACCGTTCTTGGTAAGTAGATCATTGTTGTTGCGGTTGTTCTAGGTCAGTAGCCTATACGGCCGTTGCCGCTGCAGGTGAGCAGTTCGTACTGTTTGTGAATGACACTGTTGCCCCTTCATATTGCGCGTTGGCTTGTCGCATCGACATTTCCTAGGCCGGCGCATGGAAATGTTTGTGGGGACTGTGTCGGCGGTGGTGTGTGTGTGTCCACTCTGCATGCATCGAACTTAGAGGTGTCCTTTATATGCTATTCATCAAACTTGTACATAGTTTGTACATACTCTTTTTTTTCTTTTCTTATGCTTTTGTCCTTGCTTGTGGCGTTTTTTTATTTTTCCTATGTGCGTTTATTGTTCTTCTCAGCTTCAATATTACGATGATGCGATAGCCGGCTCTCACGTAGCCTACATGCCCATGTTCCCACATTTAAATAAAGAAAGAAAGTTTCGACGAAGGTAACTAGCGTATGGCTGTCGCTGTATAGGTCAGTAGTTTTTTCTGCCTGCATATCAATACTGGTAGATGCAAGCGAATCAAGCAACGGACCTGTTGTGCGTAGCGCACCAAGACGTGTGGGCTCCTGGCCATCCGACGTCGGCGGCACGGTGTCGTCAGCGACACAAACGCGGGCGAGACATCGACTCGTCACGTATTATAACAGGACGTGACTACAAGCGCGCACGGGAACAGGCGCGGCCGTGATGTCGGTCTCTCTGCTCTTCTCAATGACTCACACACTGGAAGGCCACGCCTATCAATACCGACCGCGCTTCGTTACGTGGGAAGAGGCCCATATAGCACGTATACGCGCTTAGGATGTACCGCTGGGCGAGTTTGGCAATGCACTGCTAAATAATAATAATCATAAGTTCCTGGGTTTTACGTCCCAAAGCCACGTTGCACGATACGAGTGACGTACGCCGTAGTGGAGAGTTCCGGAAATTTCAACATCCTGGGCTTTTTTTTTAATTTTTTTTAACGTGCACTGACAACGATCAGTGTACACGGGCCTCGACATTTCGCCTCCATCGAAATGCAGCCGCCGCGGCCGGGATTCGATCCCGCGACCTTCGGATCAGTTCCATAACCACTAGACCACCGTGGCGGGGCATGTTTGTTCTATAGTATACATATAGGCGCCCTATATAAACTTTCGGTTACATCTCCGTTCCAACTCTATAGATACATTCAAGGTAAAAGGCTTCTACAAGCGTCCTTAACCTCACGCTGTTTACACCGTTCGCTCAAACAAATGGACGAAAGGTAAACGAACGCGCTGTCCACGAACAACAAACACGTACACCCGACACGCGACGAAACCGCGCGGTGACACACACACACACTCGACGAGCGTGGTGGGGGCGACGACTTCCGAGTCGACGCGCGGCGTCCTCCACCCACAACCCCTTAATTCCCCTCGATGGCCACCACGCACTGCGGGGCGTGCGTGCACACGGTGTACACACAGCACTTACGCATTCATCACTGTCGCAACGAAAGAGCCGCAGCAACAGCGGTGGCATGCCATGGGGACAGGCGGCGAGTGCGAAGTGACGGCACCGGAATATACCTGTGCAGCGTGTGCGTTGGGTCCTCCTGCCCTATATAGACCTTTTCACAGGAGGCATGGAGTGCCGCCATATTGGGCTGTGCACGGTAGTAAAAATGCTTGTGTTGTCCGTTTCGTTCCCTTTATCTTCGTCTGTGTGCGCTGTTTGATAATGAAGACCTACCAAGTCACCAAAATTGCCACTACAAACCCCCGGCAGTGCTTTTTTGGGGGACCACGCATATTTCACACAGCCCAGCGAGCGCTGTGGCGGCGCCCAGGGAGCCTTCTGTGAAAAAGTGCATAGCTTCTAACTTGTGTGCGCAGATGTATAGAGAACGCACAAGACCCTTTTCACAAATTGTAAAGCTAGCTTTCTGCAATGCAGCTTGCCCTACTAATGGCGACAGCTGTCTTTATTTAAATTCTGTCAAAATTCAAGTTGCACATGCTGCGGCCCGATTTTTTTTTTTTTGGGGGGGGGGGGGGGCGGAGGGGGGAGGGGGGATGGCTGTATCAGGAGTGCGTCGACATTTTACATGCCCTATCGCAAGCAAATTGCGCTTGCACACGCTGTTTGCCGGATTTCCAATGCCGCCATTAGTAGGGCAAGCTGCACTGCAGGGAAGGTAGCCTTACAGTTTATGAAAAGGGTCTTATAGTAGTGCTCACGAGCTACCCTTGTACGCACGCTCCGTGCATGTACCTCATTGGGGTAACAGCAGGACAACAACAACGTTGCGGGATATCTACAACCCGCGCAGGGTATCTACAACAATGCGTGGGCGTTGGCGGGGGAGTACAAAGGGGGGGCACACCCTCAAGCCCCACCAGCATCCCTCCGAAGGCACACCAGCAACTACAACACCCATGTGCTGCAGTGCTGGTGTGGCTTCGGAGGGATGGCACACCAGCACTATACAACACATGGGGCACACCAGCACAATTAACAACCATGTGCTGTTGGGGGACTGCAAATGGGGACACACCCTCAAGCCCCACCAGCATCCCTCCGAAGGTTCACCAGCAACTACAACACCCATGTGCTGCGGTGCTGGTGTGGCTTCGGAGGGATGGCACACCAGCACTATACAACACATGGGGCACACCAGCACAATTAACACCCATGTGTTGTACAGTGTTGCGCGGCCGTGCCACATAAGGCCTGTGTGTCTTATGCGGACGCGTGATACACATGCGCCTGATGCCTCTCGTGCTGTGGCACCCTTGCTAAAGGTTGGCAATGACCCTTGTCGAAAACGCAGCACCGCCGCGGATATAGCGTGGAAACAATGTCATCGAACAATGTATATAGGAAGCCCGTAATCGTGAAAAGTGAGGAAGAGTCACACCAAGACGTCGCGCGACCAAGTGGCGACGTCATCACACGACCCCTCCTACGGGTCTTCTTAAAGGGTCCCTGAAACGTTTTTTTGACATTGCGTCACTGATTAGGCAACACAATTGCGAAATCATTCACACCATAAATAAAGCGAAGCACAATGCGCTAAGGCAGCTATGGGCTTATTTCTGTCGCCTTCCTCCTTACCACTGCTGTTCCTCCTCAACTCGATCTGCTGCGGAGTGCGCGCTAGCGACGACAGCGCCTCCCGCGTCAGCCGCTCTGCCGAGCCTCCCGTAGTGACATAGCGCCCCGATATCCTCACTGAGGTCGCCCGCCTCGGCAGTGCTAGCCCTCTGTAATAGAGCGCCGGCGACTCGTGTGACGCCGCCAGATGCCGCGATGATACCGTTGGCTGAAACGAAGGAGTACGTTGTAGAAGCACGTTGTTCGCAGCTAGGTTTTGAAAATTACGCGCACGTCACTTGGGTCGGGGCCAATCAGCGACCTCTCATTCGATCGCTCGATGGCGGGGGCGTTTGAAAACGCTTTTTGGCGAGCCGCTGCGACCTTTTGCGATACGCGTGTTCAAAACCTTATTGTAAATTACATACTTTACGCACAGCGCTAAAATCTGTCCTGTAATGGTCCTAGTGACCCGCTCTACCGGATCACCATGTTTGCACAAAATCGTCAAAACCGTTTCAGGGTCCCTTTTAAATGAACACTTATGTTGCATTTACGTGTATCTACATGAAAACAGCTTCGTTATACGGACAATTCGCTATAAACATACATTCGCAACGCCGTTTATGCGGGCACACTATCCTTCAACAAACCGTTATTGTCGATAATCCGTTACATCCGTATTCGTCATATCCACTCTCGACTGTATATGAAACGCACCGTATACTCCTCATTTACGGTAATATAGCCAGACACGTATGTACAGTACAGCATTCACATTTACAGCATGACACGATATTTCCAACACGTCACTGCGCGCATT
This sequence comes from Hyalomma asiaticum, assembly GCA_013339685.2. Classification (NCBI taxonomy): domain Eukaryota; kingdom Metazoa; phylum Arthropoda; class Arachnida; order Ixodida; family Ixodidae; genus Hyalomma; species Hyalomma asiaticum. Next base: position 37,691,258 of record CM023489.1, read on the forward strand.
AGTGAACAGTCAGACGAAACACTGCTGGCAGTCCGTCGAAAATTTCCCAAAGATCTTTTGTCGGAAAACGTTTGGCAGTCGTATCCAAGTCGAGTCTGCAGACAGTCACAACCTCCAGCCACTGACCCTCAGTGAGGCTGCAAATAGTTCCTAAAGTCAGTGTAACGAAACTAAAACGATATATAAGTACAAAACTAAAGTTATAAAATATCTTTCCTTGTTTTGACACGTTAGAGAGGAATACGGAAGCTCCGCCACGGTGGTCTAGTCGCTATGGTACTCGACTGCTGATCCGAGGGTTGTGGGATCGAATCCCGGCCGAGGCGGCTGCATTTCCATGGAGGCGAAATGTTGAGGACCGTGTGCCTGTGCGATGTCAGTGCACGCAAAAGAACCCGAGGTGGTCGAAATTTCCGTAGCCCTTCACTAAGGCGTCTCTCATAAAATATCGTGGTTTTTGGGACGTAAAACTTCAGGACTCAATCAATCATTCACAATACGCACAAAGTCTGGAGACATGCAGTGGCGAACTGCGTATATAAACAGCGTGAACATCGCTCTATAACGTAATTCTCGATATAGACCGTACAGGTTACATCGCTATACAGGTCACTTCCCTGCAAGCAGAGCGCAACTGCGTAACGTACACCGCGCAATATACAGCCTCGCGACGTATATAAGCCCTGTTCGTTGTGCAGCCCTGTTCGACGTATGTCCTGTTCGTTGTATACATCGGTGTACGCTATATGGTTCGTCTCGTATATACACACTGACAGTATACTGGACAACGCGGGCACAGGATTACAACCCGCTGCACAGTACTAAAGGACACATCGTGGCGTACATACATAAATGTCCCACGGCGAGCGAGCAGAGGACGCAGCGCGTCAACAGTGGCGGCAAGCCGCTAACAAATGACCACGCCTGCACGAACCCTTCTTTCACGCGCTTGTCCTTTATTTATTTATTATTTTTCTCGCAGTTCTCGCATCCTTACAGAAACATGCTCGCACTTCCCGACAAAATGCGCCGCCCGGAAGGAGGTCTCAAGGGAGGCGTCATATACGCGCGTTCATAATTTACCGCTACATCGCGAGAGGCGGCGGCATCTCCCGCGCAAAAAAAAAAAAAAAAAAAAGGCGCGAAAACAATGAACCGCGCGCACCCAATTGCATGCATCCGCAATGAATAAAAAAAAAAAAGGCGGGAGAACGAGCGCCCGCCTTGATGATGACCCGCTACCGAGTTACCGACCACCGTATGCATACACCGGCCCAACCTATCTACACACACACACACCAACACAGCCCCAGCTTCGCCAACAGAGCCCCAGACATTACATGTATGCATGCGCCCACGAAAGCCTATACATTATTTTGCTGAGTGTTATCTTCATTAATAGGCGTTCCGAGCCACATATAAGGTCGTATCCGTAGGCGTTAAAGGCTTTGTTGGAGTGCTTAAAACAGCGTGTGCGTAGGCATGCAGGATAATGTACGCGCACACCGTGTAAGAGTGACAAAGGAATGAAATAACGAAGACTGAAAGAAAATCCATAAACCTTTATATATGCGTCCCTCCTAACGTCGAGGGACGCATATAAACAGGACAGCGCGCATATACACACATATGTGCGTCCCTCGTAACTTTCTGAAACTACGGCGCAGTTTCGGGAATTGAGTAACGCGCGCAAAAAACAACGCACCGTTCGCGCGGATCCCGAGACCTGGTGCTGTATCGCAGTTTCTCACGGTTAGCTGTAATCTCGCGGACAACTTGGGACGCTTACTAATTAACAATAGGTATACAGTTGACAATCGATGTTGTTGCTTAGTGCAAGTGTATAGTTTCTCCTTCGTTTCAAATAGCGTAAGTGGCCTTTTTCCGCCGGCCGTACCCGCTCTCTTGCTATCGTGATTATTTGTATAAAATAAAGGCTATACAATACGTTGTCCGCTACGCACCACTGCTATCTTCATGATTAAAGTACCGCATATAGCCATAAAACTTAGCCACAAGCTCTCGTTTCCTGGATATAGCCAGCATTTTACGAAGGATCTAAGAGTGCATGTCGCGACGCATATCCTACGAACTGTATTTATTGAGAGCCTTTGAAAGTGTTGATCAATCCGAAGAGTTTATTTTTGTATTCATCACAAAAGGAATTTGACTAACATTAATAATATTATTAAGTTTCAATGACAGTACATCAGTCAAGAGCACTGATTTGGAACGGATATGTATGGTAGCAGAGCTGGCTACCAGACATCCGCCAACGTTAGCCAGCATTGCGCCAATATCAACCGCTCTAGTTGACACTAGCCATCATTTAACCGATGTTAGCCAACAACGTTAGCCAATGTTAGTGCAGGGTTTATGCTATTAAATGAGCCAGTTAGAATTCCGTAAACAATATTCGACGTATCCCATTGTAACAGAGTTGGTACAGAATATGTCCAGCGAGGAAGTATAGCATAAAGAACTTCGCATCGAATTTCACGTGACAGGAACTGTCATGTGTGTGCGAAAACATTAAATAATGTAAAGCCAGCACTAGTCAGTGTCCATTACATGAGTCACGCAAACAACAAACAGTGGCTTATATCGGCTGCGTTCTGAAGCCCGTAACAGCATCGTAACGAAGCTTTAAAAATTATAGAATTTTCTACTTCGTATTTAGTCTCTGTTATACATTCAGATGAGAGTTTGCACAGGCTAGGTGTAAGGTAAACACACTATTTGTTATGTTTTTTTTTCAGTCCCGGAAACATCGTTTTATTTATATTTTTGTCGTTTTAAGGCGAAAGTAAAAACTGACTATTAATGCAACTTCGCATCAATAAGCAGAACGCAATGTTAAAAATGATATAGGCGCGTGAAACAATAACGAACAAAAAAATAGAAACCTTATCGACCGTACGCGTTCATCAACAATCGCCGTCCCCACCACCGATAACGTCCAATATATAAACAACACTTCCTTTCTTTTCCTTTTCTTTTATTCTCCTTCCGTAGCAAAAATGCAGTGAGTCCTCATTGATATGGAAGACAACAACAGCGGGTTAGGGAAACAGGTACACGTTTATTACGCACTGTCAGCCTAACTATACAGTCAGACAGGAGGCCACAGTATTGACAAAGAAAGAAAGAAAGAAAGAAAGAAAGAAAGAAAGAGAGAAAGAAAGAAAGAAAGAAAGAAAGAAAGAAAGAAAGAAAGAAAGAAAGAAAGAAAGAAAGAAAGAAAGAAAGAAAGAGGAGAATCTCTCATCGTCCAATCCATAATGTAAGAGGCGATATTTACGGTCGATCCGTGACGAGAAGGCCAAGGCAACGATGGACCATGGGTTCTCGCAGAATGCCCACGTAGACGGGCACAACCACCAAACGTCGAGACCGCGCTTGAGATGAGAGCATGAGCGCGGCGCGTAACGCATACAGCTTCAGCACACAACTCGCATTCCCTTTTTGTTGTCGTCATTTCATTATATCTGCGAAAAGAATGGGAGCTAACGGGGACGCATATAAGCGGGACCGAAGTAAGCGTGACAGAAACAGGGTGATGAGGAGGAGGTACGTATACAGGAAGGCGCAGAAAACCATAAGAACAGTGCCTGAAACAAACACGCCAGGAATCGGAGATTCGGCAGGTCGGAAGCGAGCCGTGTATGTATAAGGGGAATGTTGTGTCACGCATACAGGCTTATCCAATCGACAGTGCCGGGAGTGGGGACGGAATGAGAATATCAGGCGGGGGAGGGGAAGGTGGGAGGGTAGCGGTAGTTCATGGTCAACTCTGGATGCACGAGAGCGCGCCCGAGTATCCTTGGGGAGAATGGAACTTGCCAAGGATCCCGGCAGTTTTTTTTTTTTTTATATGCCAAGAAGCTGATGGCGGAGTTCCATCCGGTGGCGGCGGTGTGCGGCGTAACCACCCTTACTGCGCATGCGCAAACCCTCTCCACACACCCTCTAATTTTCGGCGCGAAATTCAAACGTGAAACTTTGACCTTCATTTTTCCTCTCCGATATTGAACACAAAACGGAGAAATTGACGACAACGCAGCTCGCGGGAAATAACTTATCAGTCAAATCCGCTTCAGTGTTTCACATTAGAGCGACTTTAACCACAGTATCTTCCTTTCATTTAATCTCGCTTCTCCGTCAACCTCGCTCTCTATACATAATGGCCCCTTCTGTCTTTCACATGCCGCCTGAACTTCCCCCTCACCCCTTCCGTTAGCGAACGGTGTATTGATCGGAGTATACAGCCTTGAGTGCTGCTGCAGAATGATCAATAGTCCTTCGGGGTGTTTCGTTCGTATAGGCGAAGCCTTGTTAGCCCAAATTATCATCAAATCACGATCTCGAATCGTGCCAATGGATTGCCAAGAGAACGGAGATTTGATTACGGAGCACAGTACTATCCGTGCTGGAGACACCTACGCTCACGAAGCAATAAACACGAAGCCGTGATTGGAGACCTATCTGCCACATATACAAAGCGGTAAGCGCGCGCCATAGGCTTACGACACCGGGCGGTAGCGCTACCGCACAATGTACGCGGCTGTGAATATTAAGTAGTCTACCCCCGTCCCTGTCTTATTAATGCGGCTGTGAGAAGGTCAGGGGAGCGTTGCCTGTTACGTGAAATGTCAAGGACATGATTCGATCATACTGTGGAAGTAGATGGAGTGTGGCTTCTAGCACCGGCAGAGCACCAAGGCACCGCTTACCAGAAACCGTGCTTGGACAGAACTAAGTGTGCAAGTCATACATAAGCATTGAAAGGGTCTTGCGACGCTTTCACCACTGTCACCGTAGTTGCTTTGGATAAATGTCATTAACATGTAAAAAGGCAAAGAGCGAGATGAATTATCAGAACGACGTCATGCAAGCCTAACTTACCGGTCGTGGAAATTTCACTATAAAAGCAAAACAATCAGTGAACCATCTTCCGCGGTTCGAGATTCCTCCATTTTACATTCGAAGTCTAACGGCAGTTAGCGCAATGTGGCGCGCCATATAGTTGCCGACCCTCATCCTGCCTGCGTTGGCGCCCCCATGTCCTCCGCGATCAGAAAGCGCGGCATCAGATCACAGAGGCCTCGGTGTCCCATAGCTGCTTTGTATAACAGTAGTGTACACGAGATGGCTCTATCTTCACACAATGCCCTTATGCTCTAACGTTGATGTCGTTCCATCAGACGCAACGCCTTAGTCTTAGTAACGGTGAAAGAGTAAAAACATTTTTATAACGTACAATGTCATCGTTTCTTCTCCCGTCTTCTAGTAGAATAACTCACAATACAGAATGCAAACTGCACGTTATAGTTTTGAAACAGTCACCACATTCTCAATAAAGTGACGTCACCTGTGCGAGAAATAGCCGCATCGCGGTGCTATGCTCGCCCAGTGTGCGTCCCATGGTGCGCTCCTACAATCATACCGTTGCCCTTCTTTTACGATGTCATGCATTGAGCTTATATATAATTGTACAATTATATAATTACTGTATTTTGCCAGTACTGACATATGGGGAGGAAACTTGGAGAATTACGAAGAAGCTTGAGACGAAGTTAAGAACCACACAGCGGGCGATGGAACGAAAAATGAAAGGCGCGTTACTCTAACAGAACTCTAAGAGATAGCAAGAGAGCCGAGTGGGTTAGGGAACAGACAGGGGTAGCTGGCATAATAGTCGAAGTAAAACAGGAAAAAATAGACATGGGCAGGTCACGCGATGAGAAGGCTAGACAACCGATGGACAGTTAGAACGACTGCAATGGACTACCAAGAGAGGGTAAGCGCAGCCGTGGACGACAGAGAGCAAGATGGAGTGACGAAATTAAGACATTCGCAGGCGTCAAATGGAATCAGCTCGCACAGGACAGGAAAGGATGGAGAGCATTGGGAGAGGCCTTCGTCCTGCAGTGGACATAAGATGGGATGATGATTATGCTGATGATGATGATGCATTGAGCTGAGAGCGTTCAGAGACGGCCATCACAGAAAGCTCCTTTTTTTTATACTACGTTTCACGCTTCAGGTGCAACGCTGTAAAGGCTAGAGCTCTTGTTTGTGCTGTGCACCTCCGCGACCATAAAAGTAGTGCATTGCTTGCGGTCAGCGACAAACAATAAATGCTTTGACTGCAGCCTTGAACCATAACACATTTGTCATCAGCTTGACAAAAGAAACGCTCGCACTGCTGGAGAAACAATCCAGATACTCGAGTTTGCCTTTTATGTCTGTCGCTTGTTTGTCGGAGCGATACACCTCTTATTTTCTTTTCTTTACGGACTACTTGCGACAGCTTTCACACGTTTGCAAGGCGAGGTTGTAGAAGAGCGGCGCAGAGGACGTGGACTATACGCTTTCAGCTAAGTAACGGCTTATGCAACGTAACTAATGTTTTTTGCGGAGCAACGTCAAAACAAATAAATGCGCAACAGTGTGCTCCACGTCAGCGGTATAGGTTTCCGCAAAGTGACATAGTTTCAGCAGGAAATCAGTGCATCTTTCACGACAGCCTTGGTTAACGGACGTCTCACGAAAAAAAGCAAACACCGCGCGTCTCAAAATGGGTCGCAGCAGTTTATATAAACTATAGCGCGCTCTTATGAAACGCTAATGTCTTTCTCGTTTGTCGAGGCCCCATGCCGACGTTATTTGCCCAACCGTGTTTTTAGACGAGGCGGCTGTCGTACTTGGGCGGATTGTATAACGTCCGACAGCCGAAGCGAACATCGATACAAGCAAAGCACGAACACAAAACTCGTGGTCGCCGTAACTGCTGACGTCATGCATGACGCACGCGGAGATGCTGCAGCATTGGCCGAGCACAACGTATACGAACCGATAGGCAGACTATAAGTTCGCGGCTCGCTTATATTACCTTCCGATAAGAAGGCACAGATCTTATAAATCGCACGCGGCATGCAGTGGCAAGTCCCGTAGAATATTTTTATTCAAATCACCTACGTGGTACAATTTCGCGGAAATTACGATAAACTGTCAAGACACACACGGTTGCCAATGCGATATTAAGGAGATCTGGCAACCGCTCTAAAAAGAGAAAGAAAAAAAAAACATGTGGTCGATCTCTCTGTCATAGGAATCGGTACAACACGAAAGCGGAACCTATAGTCTTGCCCCTCCACGGTGGTCTTGTGGTTATGGCACTCGGCTGCTGATCCGAAGGTCGCGGGATCGAATCCCGGCCGCGGCGGCTGCATTGCCATGGAGGTGAAATGTTGAAGTATGCGTACTGTGCACGTTGAAGAACCTACAGGTGGTCGAAATTACCGGATCCCTCCGCTGCGGCGTCTCTCATAATCACGTCGTGGTTTTGGGACCCCAGAAATCAATCAATCAACAGCCTTATACGGATGCACACCTTACACCCCTAAGGGTGTCTGGCATGCAACCCTTAAACACCTCCAGGGGTGGGTGTACACAACCTTAGGAGTGTACACGTTCCTGCGCTCCTAAGGGTACACACCTAAGCTCACACTCCTTAGGTAGAGGTGTACACCTAAACAGTGTACGTCATAGCCGATGCTACACACGTAATGTTTTGCCATGGCTTCTCCACACTTTTTCCCACAATGGGTGTAAATGTACTACACACCTCAGTTCACGCCCCTTAGGGCGTACACCACCTAACTACTGTACGCCTTAGGAGGTGTTACATCCGTAAGAGTTTCGCTGTGGTTCTCCCCACACATCTCTCATTGTAGGGAAAAGTCCATTCCTGACACTATACTGCCGCTGCATGGCACTAAACGTGAGCTGCATCGGGCGAGTTCTTAACTCGGGGGAAACTGACAGCGGCCAGACTCGATTCGTTGCGGCGTGACGGTAACGTTTGCGTGCGCGGTTTCATTTGACACCGTCGCCGCGACACGGCGTACTGATTGGATGACCGCGCGGGATTGCGCGACCCGATCGTTCGAACCGCGCACGCGCACCAATCGATCCATCTCCGTACGACGACGACGACGCTCAACGACGCTTGTGCGCATTATGTACGCATGGACGCAGACGTCGCGTAACCCTACGAGAGACGTGTGTATACTCTGTTTCACTAGTTCCGTGCAGGAGAGTCAAGGCTACGAGGCCATCGAGCGCAGAAGTCTTTAGAAGCGAGAAGAAATGCCATTGTTCGGACACGCCTATCCAAGGCTGCTGCTGCCCACTACAGCGTCCACCATTGGCAGATGCCACGGCGCGGAAGGATACGTTTAACATGTGTTCGCCCTCGTGATTGGCCGAAGGGGGCCTGTAGCTTCCACAATGCTGCACGGAACTACTGAGACAGACTATATATAGTTTGCCGCGATCGCCGACCTTGTTTGCGCTGGCACTGCCGGGTTGCACAGCGGATCGTTCGCGTTTAACGCGAAAAGGCCCAACTGGTGGTGCCTTGTACTAATTACGTTTACGAATGAACGAATGTAACCCCCTCTCTGTCTCTGCTCTCTATGTTCAAGGTAACACTATATAACGTGAAGAGCTATGCCGCTTTCAATTAACCGATAAGTATATCATTTCAGAACTACATTGGCGATAATTTTGCTCGCTTTTTTTATTATTAGCAGAGAAAAGGAAGGTGAACAATCCCATTTATTTTTGAGCGTCGTGACTACCCGCACCCCTTGTCAGTGTGACGTGAAAGATTTCAGTGTTCGTACATTGGCCATGACATGCTCGATACACTTCCTCCAGATCAATTAAAGCACAATACCGTTAATTTACCAATAACTATTTGCTTGGGCCGCATGCAACAAGTCTCCATCAAAAATCTGTGACGTCAGCACGAACAGATGCAGGAACATATATTTATATATTACAACTGATGGTGTTTTACGTGCCAAAACCCCAATATAATTATAAAGGGCGGAGTAATTTGAAACACCGGGTGTTCCTTAGGACGCACCTACCTTTAGGTACACGGTTGTTCTTTCTTTCTTTCTTTCTTTCTTTCTTTCTTTCTTTCTTTCTTTCTTTCTTTCTTTCTTTCTTTCTTTCTTTCTGTGCATTCCGTCCCCGTCGAAATGGGACCTCCGTGGCCGGGATTCGATACCGCGACCTCGTGCTTGGCAATCGAACACCCTAGCCTGCTTGTACTACGTCGTGTTCAGCTGGAACACCTGTATTCGCTTTTCGCGCATTTTCAAACGCTTACAAACATTTATGCGATGCACTTGTCAAAATTAGCGAACCGCAGTCAGGAAGTAGCCAACAAATCGCGAACACAACGAAAGACGGCGCGCTGGTACTGCGGAAGCAAACACGGTATAGACCAACCAGAAACAACCGGTAAGCACTGATATTTTTTAGTCGATTTGTCCCTCATTACAACGTATAAACACATTAAATATTACCCCCCCCCCCCCCCCCCACCGTGGACCACCACAATATATGGACAATGCGGGAGCAATTTCGGGCGACAAATTTTTACGGCGCACAGTTCGCTCACACGTCTGGTTAAGTGACGGCAAGGGGCATATATACGAGCGCATAAGGTCATTTCACCGTTTTTACGCGGTCGAGCAAGTCATCGGCGAGTAACGGGCGCCTGCGCTTCGCCTCACGACTTCTGTGCAGTGCTGTGAAGCCCATCATTCGGGAAAAGAGGCGACCGCCGCGAGATTACGGAGAGCGTCTCGTCCGGCACTGTCCGACATCAATGGTTCCGCGATCGATTGATGCATTGACTGAGCGAATGTCGAATTGATTTATTGACTGATTCATTCATTCATCAATTCACTCTATGACTATTGATTGATTGACTGATTGATTGATTGATTGATTGATTGATTGATTGATTGATTGATTGATTGATTGGTAGCGCGTCGGCAAGTGGACACAATGGTACACTGTGTGGTACGGTTATCAACAACACTGTTTTATCAATGAAAAGCGACGTGAAACAATTACCTTGAAGATTATTATAATAGGGTTCTAAAACACGAAAAGCACAAAATATGAAGCGTACAACCTTCCACGCACGTCTCAGAGACAGGCAGTAGGGAAAAAAACATTCTTTGAGCATTTGGGGCTGAGGCATTTCGTAAGCGCTTTCGTGGGGAGTTACATAACCAGAGCGAGCAAGAAAATAATTAATCGAAAATGCTCACTTCGCGCAATCGTTCACAATACTTAAACGAAAGGACACGACCTGCCACCAAAGCCAAATGCGCGAACGAACACAATATCTCCCCTCAGCAGCTTGCAAAATGAAAAGAAAGAAAGAAAGAAAGAAAGAAAGAAAGAAAGAAAGAAAGAAAGAAAGAAAGAAAGAAAGAAAGAAAGAAAGAAAGAAAGAAAGAAAGAAAGGGGCGAGTGAATTACAATATACCGCAAAAAAAAACTGTCGCAATATTATAACCACATCTTAGTTGGGCTAAGAGAGCAATATAAGCATACTAAAGAACATAATCTGAAGGTCATAGGTTAGGTCACCACCAAAGGCAGGTGCGTTTTTCGTCCACTTTAATTCATTTCTACAACATATTCCACAACTAGACTATACTACAATTAATAAACTACAATAACTCCCCCTATGCTTTCCTAGGCTTCACTGTTTGTTGATACATTAGGTTGTTCCTAACAAGTAAACGAGCCCCTGACCCATCCCCTTTCGTTATTTCATTAAGTTATAATCGGATGGAAGAATTCTTGGACAGCAGTGCACGCACGTAACTGCAGGCTACCGTATGATACGAGTCCTCAATATTGCAACGCGCTGAGGAGCGGTATTTATTGCACCACTAATCAATAGCAATTGCTGTGAGCACATTGGTCACCGCAAACAAAGACGGTTTCTTATGTTGAGTACCAATGTGGTTATTGGCAGTTTTCTTCGCGTGTGCTTTCTTTTTTCAATTGTTTTACTGCCATTCCATGCTCACGTGTATTTTTATAATCCGCTTCCCGTATGAGCCTACGCTAATCCTCAGAGTAATGATAAATAAACAAAAATAATTTCGAAAGCAATCAATAAATAAAGCTTCCACAGGTCCGAGCACCGATGTGGCGCGTAGAGCTAAGATAAATGCGGACAACGATTCGCCCCTTTTCTCACGGTTCACACACGTCTCGTTGATGCTGCAGGCCACGACCTTGGGCCGCACTGCACGGAACTAGACGTAGCGAGCGCACGTGTGTGCAGCGCCCCGTCGGTTGTAAACTCTTGGTTGCCATGGCCACTGGCTCGACCCACGCGAACCGTATCCGGCGGATATATAGACTGCAGGGATGGAAGCTAGCAGCGGCCAATATTACGACGGCACTTCACTGGGCGCTTAACTGGCGAAAGGATAAAGACTCCGCGAACCGGCAAAAGAGACCGTGGGCAGCTTACCGAACGCGCTCGTATGTCGCCAACGGCGGCTGTCCGAACGCGGGATGCTACGGCGGTCTGCGAATATTGGAGAAAAAAAATTTTGGATACGAATCGAATAGACGTTGTTCATAAACACGAATACTTTCCGCGTATAGTTTACGGATCATTCAAATAGTTTGTTGACTGCACCGAAAAAAGACGGTCAGTCCTTCCCCTGTCGTGAAGAAGGGAAAAGGCGAAGAATGGCGACTGCGTGAACGAACTACCACTTCTCTTTCTTTTTTCTCTTCCTTCTTTCTTACCTATCTTTCATTCCTTCCTTCTTTCTTTCCCGTACTGATTCCTATGTTGCTCTTCGAAAGTCTTAAAGGGACCCTGAAACGGTTTTGGCGATTTTGTGAAAACATTGTGATTCGGTAGAGCGAGTCATTAGGATCATTAGAGGACAGATTTCAGTGCTCTGCGTAAAGTGTATAATTTACAATAAGGCTTTGAACACGCGCATCGCAAAAGATCGCAGCGGCTCGTCGAAATGCATTTTCAAACGCCCCCGCCTATCCAACGATAGAATGGGAGGCCGCTGATTGGCCCCCTAACAAGTGACGTGCACGTAATTTTCCCAATCTAACTCCAAAAACGTGTTCCTACAATGTGCTCCTTCGTTTCAGCCAACGGTATCGTCGCGGCATCAGGCGGCGTACACACGAGTCGCCGGCGCTCTATTACAGAGGCTAGCACTGCCGAGGCCGGCGACGTCAGTAAAGATATCGGGACGCTATGTCGCTGCGGAGGGCTCCGCAGGGCGGCTGACGAGGGAGGCGCAGTCGTCGCTAGCGCGCACTCCGCAGCTGATCGAGTTGAGGAGGAACAGCAGTGGTAAGGAGGAAGGCGACAGAAATAAGCTTATTAGCGCATGATGCTTCGCTTTATTTATGGCATGAATGATTTCACAATTGTGTTGCCTAATCAGTGACGCAATGTCAAAAAAAAAAACATTTCAGGAACCCTTTAAAGGGCAACTCCTGCGGTTTTTCCACCATATTCCGATATCGCTGTTTTCCAATAGTATTCACAGCGCTTAAGCAGCCAGGGTCATTCAATTTGTTCAGAAAGTCACCAATAACATTATATAACCGAATGAAGGAAGTGTTCAAACCGAAACCGAAACGGGCACACGCTTCGTGCAGCGTATGCGATGACGTCACAGCCTTCCTGCCATCAGAAATATGGAGCTGGGGGGCTATCGGAGATCGGGTGTTCGCTCGAGAACGCTTTCCGAACACTGACGTCAAAAAGTGGGTGGTCCGCGATAGCTTTGAGCAATACTTTGAGAATGGGAGGAGCGCGGCCGGCGCGGCCAATGGGGAAGCGGCGCGCTCCTCGGATGATGACGTACTCCGTTTGTCGTCTGCTTCTGAAAGCCAAAACGTTTCTCCTGAGAAATTAAGAAATCTGCTCCTTTTAAAAACGGTGCTTTCTTCTTCTCAGACGTAAACACGCTCTTAAGCATCGATATCGTTCTCTGCAGGTTCGCTAAGCGGTGTCGCGGGCGCGAAAAACAAGAAGCGTGCGCGTAAGTGGCGTCATATCTAAATTTCGTGTCGTCGTCTGCTGCTGCCATGTCCTCGCACAAAAACGTGCATCTCGGCCCGCGGGTGCTCAGAGGCAGAGGGAGCTCCTTCTCGCATTTTTGGAGGTGCACCCCAACTGTGAAAGCCCGACAAACTCTTCACTACCGACAGCGCGCTGGAAACTTCCAGGAGCAATTAAAGAACATCAACATGCGCAGCTCTTTTCTCTCCGTCGAAATTACACGGGCTCTTTGGCACCCGATTTCCGATCTCTTTTACCATTCCCTCGCCTGGAGCGTGGGACACCGTTCACCGCGACTCAAGCCTGGAGAAACAACTCCAGGCTATCAGACGAGCAGAGGAGGTGGCGGCGAGGATTTTTTTTTTTTTCCTAAAATAAAGTTGTTCTCTCTCTCGGGATCAAGTTCGGCGCACAGCCAACGTACTGTTCGCTTCGACAGACGAAATTGAGGCCGGAATTCACTTCCTGTCAAATCCTCAAATACATCGCGAACCTCCAGCTGCTCCGCGTCCTATTTCAGCGACGACAATGCGAGGACTCGGCGCCCAAGTGGACCGCCATTTCCCTCTGTGACGCAACATTGCGCAGCCGCAGCCGCCGTTTCAATCCAAGCGGAGCCGCGGCCGCTGTTCGCAAAGTGTTCGTAAATCGTTCGCTGAGCGAGCGGCCTCGGGAATCGTTCTCCGCGTAGCAGACGACACGCTCGGTTTGAAAATGATTGACAGGGAATTGACGTCAATTTGACGACACCGAAATCTCGGGGCCCCGGAAGGTTCGACCTTCCACAAGTCGCTACAGGTGGCGAAAAAAACCAGCCGTGGCGCGTTCCATCAAGTTGCGCGTAGAGTGGAACTACTAACCTAGCCCCATATTTTAGTTTGAAATTTTCCTGCTAGGGGCTCTCAATAAGGCCAGAAGGCGTAGGCGTCAAAAACAAAACAAACATGTTGCATCTAAACAATAATGATGATAGTACATGCAGTGCCATCTCTTGATCGTGTATCTTAGTTTAGGACGCCACCGCTACTTTTATTTTTCGTTGCACTGTCAACGGTACAGTTTCTCTTCTCTAATGTGGTTATAGGTAGGTTACCGTGGGCACGCCCCGCGGATGACGACAGCGGAGCGGCGCTGGCCAATCGCGTGCGGCGATTCCGAACGCTCTCGCTAAAATGCCATCTCCGATAGCCCCCCTGGTGCCAGAAAAACGAAAGTGGCGATGTCATCCAACGATGTCTTGAGCTCTTCTGAACCCGACAGCGACGATTTGAGCGCTGAAGTATCGCCGTTTTGCTTTAGACGGCCCGCCTGCTCGGGTAGGCAGCGTTGCAGGCAATGACGTCAAAAACACAGGGTGGCTCGCGTTGAAATCCGCTAAAAAATTCTAAAATTCATTTTGAGGAAAGCTTAATTACTTGCAACCGCGTGGCTTGGCATAAATCATCACCATCTTCTTCATAATCGTCATCATCAACATCAACTTCCTCCTCTTTTTGTACTACCTGGCCATTTTCATCTTCGTCATCTTCTTCCGGTCACGTGTCGTTGTGACGTCATGTTACGTGATGTAGCATATGATGCCGAGGGCTGGTAGGTGCAGCCTCGCTTGGTCGCTAGGAAAGGTCATTTCGAGGTCATATTTCGTGGCACGACGACAAATTACGAAAAGCTTAAGTAACTTCGCTGTTCATATAATAATAATAATGATGATGACGATGATGATAAAGTAGTTCATTCAGTTTGCCCAAGCCGCAAGGTCGAGATGAGCTGTCACGTGGCAACCAGACAGGCAAATAGCTCCGAAAAAAAAAGAAAGCAATCGCTCTCTCGCGAATGCAATCACGTCTTTGGAGCGAATTTCAGACAAACTGTAGACAAGAGATGACACAAGATCAAAAAGGAGGAAAAAGGAGTCAATGAGAAAGACGGCGGCAAGGTCAATAAAACGCCCCCCCCCCCCCCCCCCTTCGTCTTTTTCATTGGATGTACGCGGCAGACTCAGAAGAAGGGAGTTATAAAGCGCCCCCAGGCGGTTTCCCACCGCACTGTCGCGAATACGACCAATCACAGCGCGAGCTATACTCTGTTTCAGGAGTTCCGTGCAGCAGAGCCAAGGCCACAAGGCCATCGGACGCCGAATTTGTCCGAGGCGAGACGAAATGTCATATGTTCTGATACGCACCTGCGAATCATTCCTGCCAATAGGGTGCCTCACTCCGTCCTCCTGCTCCTCCTTTTTCCAAGGCTTCTCCTGCTCACTGCACGGTTCGCGAGTGGCGGACGCCATGGTGCGGAGGGATACGTTTAACACGTGTTTGCCCTCCTGATTGGCAGAAGGGACCATGTAGCTCCCACAGTGCTGCACGGAACTATACTGAAACAGACTAGAGATGCGGACAGACGACACACTCTGTGGGGAGCCTATATATATATACTATAGAGCAGAAGACGCAGCCGCCACGAGCGGCGACGTGAGAATGACGAAACCGAACGCCGATCGAGTGACAAAACGACAAAAAACAAGAAAAGAAAGAAAGAAGAAAAGCGTTTGGGAGTTCCGAAGACGATGAAAGCAATGGAGGGGGGGGAGCAAAGAAGAGAGCTAGAACTGGATCAATAAAACCCTAAGTCATTCGAGAATCGCGCTCCTATAGCATTCGTTGTGAAGCTGAGAAAAAGAAAAAAATAAACTAAGAAGAAGAAGAAGAAGAAGGCAAAAGCGAGTTACAGAGACTGCTGGAGTATACATATAAGTGTGCTATATGCCACCATTCTGATGACGCAGCTCCCGATGAACTCGCTATACAGCGGGGTATAGCTCTTTTTACGCTGCATTAGTAGCAGACGAAAGGGGGAGAGGCGCAGCAGACTACACTATGTGGTTGTAAGGATAAAAAGCGAGCAACACACGACATTCTTTTAAAAAAAAGAATAGGAAGAAAAGGAAAGAAGAAGCACGAACAAGATGGACGTTCACAGTACAGCTCGCATGCAGCGGCAAAGTTTAAATTCTTGCCGCTGCATGCACAGCTTTATACAATTGGCTAAAGATGTACATGAAGAACTATCAGCGGTAACAGACGGGAATAACATGGAGTGGAAACTCCCAAGTGTCTAATTGTCAAAGAGGGCGCGCACAATCGTTATTTGTAAGTTCGTTACTGAAGCAACATATGACACAACTAACCAACATTATAGCATACTACGCTATCTGACGTCATTTTTAATTTGTACACCCGGCCCAAGCCGCACTGTTGTGATGACATTTTTTCCGGGGGGGGGAGGGGGGGGGGGGAAGAGGTGGGCTCGACCTCTCTAATGTTTGCGCGTGCGTGTGTCTGTATGTGCACGTGTATGTGCATATACGCATACTAACAGAACATGTAACAGGGGGGGGATCCCCATTTCATCTGCCTACACCTATCACTATTCTACAGTCCTCATAATTAAGCCAGCAGCAGTAGGTATACTTAATAGTTATAATCACCAGCAGTAGGTATAATCACCATTCATTCAACTGCACTCGGCCTTATAGGAATAATTTAGCCAACAGCTGTGAAACGCAGCTTTTTTTCTCTTTGCAGCAAACGACGCATACAGTGTATTTTCGTGTACTTCTCACGTGGTTCAATAAACTCAAACTATAGCTGCGCGGGCTGCGCTGTCCCGTCTTCTTTCCTTGCCGACTGTACGATACGGTCCCTTGCTGCACGCTGCACTGACCTGTTTTCTTTCCGCGCCCATGTATACTGACTGTGTAGCACGGTTACTTGCTCCGGAGACAGGTCTGTATAAAGTCACGTGGTTGCGACCATGAATGACGCAGAATACAAGGAGTTACGATGCTCAAACTCTTCACTGGGCAAACCAGTGCCCCAGCGCATATAAACAACGCAAACAGCAACAAGAACATAAACAACGAAAGCAGCAGCAAGCACATTCGTCGATAAGTTATCGAAGACTTATAAAAAGTTAAAACGCAAAAAATAATAATAATAACGGGGAACACACCCTTGCATGCAGAAAAGAACACGACGGGACAGGCTGCACAAGCAAGCCTGCAGTTCAACGCCTCGTTGCTTATAATAAAATAGGCGCGTCACAGTACACGCCACTATTATACCGCTGACGCTCGCGTATGGGCTCTGGAATGTACTCGACCATACCCGTCCTGCATGCCGTGTTAGCAGAACACTCGAAAACATTCGGGAAGCTGCAAGTTCGGACGCGGCCTGCGCCGAGAGCGATGTACACACGCGAAGCAGCCATGAAGGAAAGGAAGTCTGGGTGTCGATACAAGAACTTCTTGCGCCGACTGTATAGTAAGGTAAGGTTACTTCGCTGACACCCCACTCCTCTTCGCGACATAAGTGAAACCGCGGTCTATTGTACAGATCTTGCGCGCCGCATGCAGTAGCGTAAAATCGAAACACGCGGGAAATAGTTACCTGTATCTATACGACTGTCCCAGCTTCAAGAACATTTTTTAAAGCCGACCGTCTTTCTTGGGATACTTGAACGCAGAAATTTCGGTCAGTCTTCCTGTCTGTCTGTCTGTCTGTCTGTCTGTCTGCCACACGATTCAGCCACCCGGCCAAAGTTTAAGCCCTTGCCTAACGCCCAGCCATCTTGAACTGGTAACTGCGTTCATACTTGTGAACATTGTCGATCAAAAAGCAAATATTACGCATATCTGAGGCGCAACATCAATACGTAAGTATTAGGTGGTGTGTTCCTTACTAGAAAATACATAGATACGTAATGCTAAAGACCGTAGTGTCTGTTAGGCTGCGCTAAAAATGCGACGCTATGCACGAAACGAAAAAGGCCTCTGCCGACGATTTGGTGCTGCCACCTGGCAGTTGCCCAGGGATTCTGCACAAGCTTTCAGGGCGCCAAATCAACAAATCAGAAGAGAGGTGTGTCCCCTCTCTTCTGTATGTTGTTGATTTAGCGCCCTGTAAGCATGTTCACCAATTTGGACCAACTAGCCCCAAGAGGAAGTTTTATTAAGATTCTGCACAAGCTCATGTTTCCTTACGGCGCTGCCAGATGGCGTCCATATCTCACGCAGCGTAGTACGGCCGGCAGGAAGACTATCGTCTTTCGACATTTGCAGCGAAGCACGCAGATACGCGGCCAATTTTTTGTTCTTTCTTTTTTTTTTCAGCAAACCACGTACCAGCTTCGATTCTTCTTCTAAGAGGCTACTGAGCTACAAAAGACGCACAGAGAGACGGGCGTTGCGCATTCGGGAGCCAGCCATTAACGCTACACGCGCCAAAGAAACAGCGTCGTTAAGCGACGTACGCGCTACAAAGAAAACCGCAATTAAGGTTCCCACGCACACTATATAATCTGTTTCACTAGTTCCATGCAGCATGAGCCAAGGCCACAAGGCCATCGAGCGCAGAAACTATTCCGAGGCGAGACGAAATGCCATTGCTCGGACAACGCACCCGCGAGCCACTCCATCCAATAGGGGGACCTCCACTTCGTGCTCCTCCTCTTTTCAAGGCTGCTCCCGCCACTGCAGCGTCCACTATTGGCAGATGCCGTGGCGCGGAGGGATACGTTTAACACGCGTTCGCCCTCCCGATTGGCCGAAGGGACCTGTAGCTTCTACAGTGCTGCACGGAACTGCTGAAACAGATTATATTACGGAGGGGCGTCGCGATGCCGACCGGGCGGTGAGAATCAAAGCACGATTGAAGGTATATAGGGACCGACAGTCCGAACGACCACAGTTCGATCGGAGCGTCGCCTCGTGGCGCTTGCGGCAGTCTTAATAATAACAAAGTGGTTTGGCGCGTTGCATAAGATGAAAGAAAAAAAAGAAGCACGGAAAGGAATTGGAAAAGCAGAGGGAGGAAGCGTTTACGCCCCCCCCCCCTTTCCGTCCTGTCGCTCGATAGGCCTATTGATACCGCTGCTCCATCGTGCGTGACACAGAACATGCAGTACACGAAACACCACTCCTCCTTCCGCCAAGTGAGCCTGTTGTTCAGCGAGTGCTTCCGCACCATGAGGTCTGCATATATACTATTAAGTGCTGACGGGTGTGTGTATATATATATATATATATATATATATATATATATATATATATATATATATATATATATATATATATATATATAAACCACCCTTTACAGCGATGGTGCAGACGATGCTATAGTCTTATTTTAACGGATCCCTAACGAGGTCCGCCCATTGGCAATGTGAAAACGTAATTTACTGATACGAGAAAAATCGCTTTTTTTTTTATTTTAGTGTCCCGTTATAACTTGACCCGCTGGCCAGTCAAGTCGCTGAATCGAATCCAATGCCGAGCCCGGCAACTAGTAATGGGAAGAGGGGAACCAAGATACGGCGCTTGGAGGTCACGACAGGGTGACCTCCCTTGCACTTATCAACCCCTAACCCCCCATCCCACCCCTCCGACCCCGAAAAAAACTACCGCTGCGTTATGGTCACCCTATATATGAGTCGTTAAAATAACCGTTCTCTCCCCCTTTCAGAGCCCCATCACTCACTGCGCGGGTTACATCCGCTTCAACTTAAGCGGGGCGCGGCATCGGGAGCCGACGCGAGCAGAATGATCGGAATTGTCAAATAAACAATAAGATCGATGACAGCGCGCGCAGCCAACCAATACGAGAAACGATTTCCAAAGCAAACGAAACCGAGAAAGGGGATGGACAGGTTCTACCCGATTGACGATAAGTCTTTGTGAACGCACAGCGTTCAAAAGGAACACTTACGGCATAAACAAAGAGTTCGCTCCACTGATCTTGAGAGAGAAAAAAAAAGAGAAACAACAAAAGGGAGTTAAACGGGGGAGTGGGGGGGAATATGTGTCGAACACGCCTTGGCCAAACATCTGTGCGCACAAATACCTCACAGACATTTTTTCACCATAGGCCGGCAGCTGTGCAATCGACCTCACCCCTTTCTTAGAGAATGTACATCACCGCACCTTAAACACACAAAACTCACAAGGCCGAAAGGAAACACCGACCGCGTGTATATATTTAAATTTACTTGCATACAAGCGTGACGCGCACAGCACGCAATCCAGCTAGTAAGCAAGCACGCACGCCGGCAACGGAGCTCGCGACAAATATAAACAAAATCGCTCTCGGAGCGAAGCAGCAAGCGTTTTACACATAACCCGTATGTGGTATATGAAATATGCGACCAGCGCGAGCGGACCGAAGAGCAAGGGGGCGGCCCCTAGCGGCGGTCGGCGACGACGGGCGTTATGAATTATGTAAACGACTCGTTGCTCGAGCCCCTTGTATACGCTCTTCCATTCCCGCGCATCTGCGTCCTAAACTGTGCTCCTCCTGAACCTCTTCTCCTCGGGGCTTTTCTCTGCTCGAGTTATGTGCATGGGACACTTTCGATGGAGGTGAAAATGCCAGAGGCCCGCGTACTGCGCGTCGTCAGCGCACGTTAAAGAACCCCCCGGTGGTCAAAATTTCCGGAGCCTCCACTACGGCTTTTCTCTCCTTTCTACCTCGCTTTTCCCTACCCCCATGGGCGCTTAGCCGCGCTCACAACATGGGCTGCAGAAATTAGCGTCCTTTGCTCAACCGAACCACAATCATAATCATCAAGAACTGTGCATTTGCTCTATCCCAGAGGCTAGGTGAACAGAAGCTTATAGGTGGGCAGATGCGATCAAGAAGTTTGCGGGGGGACAACAAGGCCGCAGCTAGCACAAGCCTGAGGTCTATGGGAGAGGCCTGCGCCCTGCAGGGGGCGTAGACAGGCTGATGATGATGATGATGATTCCAGGGGTCTGAGGCTCACCCGTGTTAGCGGGCCGCAGTCCCAAAATTTCAAATCCCGGGCCGGACCAGTCATCAAGTTCTCAGCAATCAGAAAGAGAAGAGGCTTCGAACAAAACGTCAGTTAACGTTGCCATCTACAAGAACGGCATTTCCGACGTCAGGATTAAAGAAACATATCGATGCGGATCTCCCGAATGACTATAACGTGAACGCCGCTTTGACAGGACAAAGACAGGGTCACGTGTGCGCCCCGGCCCGCACATGGCCAAACATATATGACCCGCACAACAGCCTCCCACTAGGATTCCCTAGAGGCAGGCCGTTGCAACCGCTGGCGGTACCCACGTGCGGCCAGCGGTTACGACAGCCTCCCTCTAGGAAGTCCTAACAGCAGCTCCTCAGAATTCAACAAAGTTCATTGTCTGTCTGTCTTGAGACGCCTGCTATATCCTGATGTTCGTGAGCAATCGCAGCGGGGTATACTTTCTCTCCGGCTGGAACGAAGGAGAGTGAAAGAACGCCATCTGCGACGCACTCTCGTGAAATGTGTACAGTGGTGCGTGGAACCAGCATTTGCGGACCACAGAAGGGAATCATCCCTTCTGATCCCTTTGTTCGGTGTGTAGCGTTACCGAGAAAATGTACTCGGTGCATTTTTTGTGCAAGAAGAATGGAAGGGCCCAGCATGCTGCTCTAACACGCTGTTCGAGTGACACATGAAAATCTCAAAAGCGGGTTTAGCACATTACGCGCGCCGCACTAGCAAGGATATAATATGCCTGACCGCTGCTTATCCTAAGCTGTGACGGTCCTACGCGTGCTTGTGTAACTATTCGTTCCTACGTACTCGAGAATAAATCGGTCCCTATGATCCAACCTCTCTCCCTGTGTGTGCTCAGCATAGAGAGGTTCTCGTCAAACCAGACACGGTCACAGACGCGCGCCACCGCCCGAGCACCGGCTCTTCGACGGGACGGAGGAGGAGGAGGAGCGCATGCGCAGTCGCCAGTGACGTCACGCATTCGTGGAAGAGCGGAGGAGGAGGAGGTGATGCGCCAACTGTGGCGTTGGTGGTTGCTAGGCGACGGCTGAGCTGTGTTTTCTGCGGGGAACGGACATTTTCATTCCATGCTTAACAGCGTCGCTGTTTTGTTTTCCTTTTGTTTTGTTTTGTCACAGGAGGGTGGAAGCACCGCCATGTTGCGCTGTAACACTGTAGTAAAAAGGCTGACGTCACAGCCACGGTTGTGGTCACAGCCTTGGCAGTGCCTTTTCAAGGGGGTCGCGCATATTTAGCTCAGTCCAGACGTGGTCAGGCGGCGTTCAGGCAGCCACCTGTGACAAGGTGTATAGGAATCCAAACTAGAAGAGAAGCTCAGGGGAAGATGGATGCTTGAATCGATGAACAAATCGCAAAATACGATTTAGAACAGGGAATGTCGCAGGAGCCAACGTTTCGACAAGCGGACTTGTCTTCCTCAGGGCGGCAACTAACGTGTGAGTTGCCGCCCTGACGAAGACAAGTCCGTTTGTCGAAACGTTGGCTCCTGCGACATTCCCTGTTCTAAATCGTATTTTGCGATTTGTTCATCGATTCAAAGTGTATAGGAGACCTACATATACCACCCGTAAAATGTAGTACCATATGAACCAACTCGGCCGCCAACAGGACGACTGACATGTTGTATGCTTATGCTAGCGTTTCTTCTCCGCAAGAGAGATGGTTCTCGAGAACAGGAAAACAACGCTACAGACTCTACTCTGCGAAGCTTCCTTTTAGAAATGGGCCCTGAGCAATGAACGCCCTCTCGCAAGCAATGCGTTGAACCTAATCCCGAATCGAATGACAGTGGGCGGGACGTGGCAAAAAAAAAAAAAAAAGTCGAGATGCCACGAGAGCTATAGCGTAGCCATACACACGTACGCCTTGATAGATAGTACATAATGCAGCAACGCGGTTGGGAGTACTACGTATACGTAAAGGCACACAACACACAAACACGTCTGACGGCAGCACACGCCCACGCGCACTGGCCGCGGACACTGCGACGTGTCAGCACCTCCCCCATCACACGTGACGTGAAACGAGGCCAAGACGAGGCGTAACCCGGGTCGGGGGTGGACAAACGCTGGAGTCAGCAGGGGCGCCCCCCCCCCCCCTCCAACGGGACTCCGGCTCGCGCGCCGAACAAGAGATGGGTGTGGTCCGCCCCGAACCCTCTATGAGCGTGGCGTGGCCTCTGAGCTTGCCGCCTTCCTCGCTGCTCTTTGGCAGTGTCGTCGAACGACGTGGAGGAGGAGTGGGCGGAAGGAGTCACGTTCGACCACGGCGACGACCCCAATAAAAGGCACGAAAAACAAGGATAAAAATAATAAAAAAGATATCTCAAGTGGAAAAAATTTCTATTTCTAGCTGGATTATTGAACCGGAAATCCTTCCCAGCTGGAAATTTTCCATTTGGACAGGACATTTTCCAACTTGAAATGGAACTGCTAATCCAGCTGGAAATGGTTCCTTTTCCAACTGGAAGTTGATCGTTTTCGAGCTGGAAAATTAACAATTTCCAGCTGGAATATGTTCCTATTCAAGCATGAACTTGTTCAATTTTAGCTGGGAAGTGTCATGCTTAGTAGGGGCACTCGTGTACACAGATAGGAGGGCGTCCCAAAAGCTTTTGTCACGTTATCAATCCGGAGGCATTAAGGTAGCATGCCCGCCCATCGGACGAAAAAAACCGGGCGTCGCGTCTACGGCTGCTTTTACCAAAAGTCACGTGGCCATGCATGACGTCATTTGACAGAATGTGATGTGACGTCACCACGCAACGTCAGTGACGACGTCACGTGCAGTGTCGCGTGAAAGGGACGTCGAAGTTGTGCGTGGATGCTGATTGGTCGCCACAAAGCGCGCGGACCACCGCGCTTTCGTATTCCACGCACATGCGGTGACTGTAACTGCGTAACTCTTCCCCTTTCTCCAAACCATGCGAAGGGTGCGTGCAGCAACAGCGGCACTCATGTGGCGCCTCCATAGCCTTTCAACTATAATGGAGTAGTCACATGACAATTCCCAAAAGTAACGGAGTATTCATAACTAAATGACTATAACGGACTATGATGACTAATGGAATAAATTAAGTGCAAAAGCAAATTCACAGAACACGACCTTCTTCTTGCATCAAGTAAGTGTCATGAACCTCAAAAACCCAGAAAAAGATATCGGCCAGCCTCGCAGTGCCAAAAATAATATACTATAAGACTGTCAACTGGCCCGGTGACAGGCCTAAGTATCATGGCGACAAAGAAAACAAGTGCAAACACGACTTTGACATGGATAGAAAATAACTAAGTACCGGCACTGCTATATCTGCTACATGTCCCTTTCCTAAATGCTCACTTGTTTCACTAAAGAAATCAACTGGCTTTCTGCCATCACTACGATAAGTTTTTCTTCAAATTGGTGTTACTATTATAAGTTATTAAAAGATCATGAAATCACCGGATGATACAAATATCTATCTTTTTTTTTCAGTTGTGGGAAACTTCCTGTAGAAATTTGCGGTGAGAAATTTTATTGTACTTGAAATGGAGGAGTGTGTATGTACGTGCACTTAAGCTGTGAACAAACCTGCCTCATCACTCCTTCCTATTAAACAACATACAGTGGTTATTGTACAGTCAACCATAATCTCGAGCAAGTAGTATCCAGGTCAAAAATATCCTTGTTAAGTTTGAGAGCACATATTTACTGCTAACTAATATCGCTGATGAAGATATTAGTATTGCCTCATCACATATGATAATTCATAGGGAAGACGGTAGTGCAGAAACCTGGCCTATGGAAGAAAGGTAGAAAATGTGAAAACTATAAAATTGCAGCAAAAGGTGCAACTAGTAAAACACGCGCAGATCTCTCAAACAGAAATCACATGAAAGTTCTTCAGCAGCAAGGCTTTCTATAAAAAAAAAATCATAAAGATGCCACAGCTAGGTAAACAGCGAGCTTCTGATACTTTGTTACATTCAAGCTGAGTCGCTGTAAGTTCTTTAGCTTAATGCACTACTTGTAGCAGACAGTAACAGCAGCATGTGTTCGAACCTACAAACTACTGTGGAGCTGAAGGCATCAAACATCTCAGCAAAACCAGCCTATCCAATAAGGCAGAAGTCATGGCTAAGCCTGACCCTAAATATCCTATAGCCGAAAAACCAATCTGACAGTTAGTTGGCAAACAGACTGTCCCACTGATTACATGATGGTTCAGTTCTGAGTGAAAGCATTACCCGAGGCAGCCGCAGTGGACGGTGCCAGCAAGAAAGGTGCAAATGCACTAGTAAGCTGTATGGACTGTACCTTGTGTGTGTAAACAGGTCACAATTCTCAAAGTTGTTGACAAGAGTTGGTAAGACTGGTGAGCATTATGTACACACATGCTTCAACAATGTGCTGAACTCCTCTACACGTTTTCTTCAGAACCTCTTAAACCCAACCCACAATACAAAAGTAAGCCTCAATTAGTGTTTCCATTTTCTTCAGCATTCTGAGGTGCTTGCCAGTGTAACGCTTGTATTTCAACTTCTATTATGACAGAAAGCACAAAGCACGCACCGCAGACAACCCCATTCATGCATCTTAAATACTGCTCTGACTTTCACGAGTAAAATTTCACACACCTATGCAACCATCATTCTGTGATGCAACAACCGCAAAAGTCTCCCTCTGAGTAGGAGACACAATACACAACGTTAAGAGTGTTGTTGTAGGCTTGCGCAGTAACAAACATGTTAAACCCATGTCACGCTCATTCAACTATACGTTACTTATGCCTACTAAAAATCAAGACACACTTACCTTGCAAGCAAGCGGCAGGCAGATCCGGGATGACGCCAATCTTCTAACGCAACGGCGATGTCGGTGTCTTCACAAGCGTATCCACAGGCAAACTTCACCGTCGCATACAGTTGCAAAACTCAAACCTCTTCGTCAGGGGGACGAGATCAGCGCACAAACTAGTTTGCTTCGGAAATGTGTTGAAGACCACGGAAGCGGCAGAAATGGAATGGTGTCACTCATACGCTCAGGCTCTATCCAAGTTATTTGGACAGAGCTTCACGCCAGGCCTGCCGTTCCAACGTTGCGGAGCTACGGATAACCGTAACCGGAGCAGTGAGGAAACAGCACGGACAGAGGGTGTGGAAAGGATACAACAAAGGGGAAAAACATGGGTGAGGAGTTGTTGAAAGAAAGGGAACGCATTGTACAAAGAAACTAGGGAACGTGGACAAAGCACTATGCAACCAAGGAATTGTCGCTGAAGGTTAGCCCACGACTGAGCGGACACAACTGCTAGCCCGACATGCGGCTGCTCTGAAAGTGCGCCCCGATAAGAGACGGGCTCAGACACTGGGCAAGATGGGGGAGAAAATGAAATGAAAGGGAAGCCAAGAGGAGAGAAGGAAAGGATACGTAATGCCAAAAACAAAAACGGTAGAATAGGGAAAAAAAAAGAACAAGGGAGAGGTTGGCCAATGCCCGTCAGACGTGAGAAGGCTCTCTGGCGTGCATAAAATTAAGCCCCGCGCCGCAGGGCAGCGGGCCACCACCTCCATTACCCGAAGTGGCCGCGCAGCCCTTGTTAGGTAGGAACAGAAAACAAGACCAACTGGAAGAAAAAAAAATCCCTTTCCACCCACACTCACCCTTTCTTCGTTACCAGCCCACTTACTACGCGCAGCTGACATTTCACTAATCTCGCAAACAGCACCTAGTTCTGTTCGCTTCTTATGTAGGAGCACTGTATTGCCCTATCACGTTATCTGCACTCTGTGTACTTTTTGTTTCTCACATATGCAAACTCCATAATGGGGAAGGCAAGAACTGAAAGGTCAGGGCACGTGTACTGCAAAACGAGTAGAGTGCGGTGCCTGATGCTAAAAATGTATATTTTCCAGAGAAAATTATGGTTTTGCACACAATTTTTTTTCCTCTGTGCCTTGCATAACACAAGAGAGAGGCCAGTTAAAGGACAAATCAGGGGGAAAAGCAGGAGGGAGAACGTTAAAAGAAACTGCGGGAAAAGTGAGCAACAAGCAAGCCCGCACTACAAAAAGGTTTTCATCAATAAAGAAGGGAGCACACCAGTAGCAGTAGGTGAGTGAGTGGACAAGCAGTTTGGACAGCTGGGAACTAAAGAAAAAAAAGAGTGGAGAGAAAATGTGGAAGCTGGGGAAAGGTCAGACAGGTGTGAGTGCAAAGGGAGAAAGCTCAACCAACAGGGAATGAAGAAGGCAAGGCACATAGGGAAGGGAAATGTAGAAAGAGCTAGACAAGATCATGGGGAAGAAGGGATGAAGGAACGAAAAAGAAGTGAACAGACAAACAGAACGAAACGAATAAAGTATTGCATGGGAGGGGTCAGTCCCATCAGGGAAAAAAAGGTCAGCACGCAGCCAGGTCAGGAGGGAGCGGGGATGGGACCGGGCAATGGTGGCGGCAGCGGCGGGGCACACCCGTGAAACGGCCAATTTATACAGTCGACCCCCGCCCACCTAGGCCGTTTTCCCTTCCCACCTCGATTCCCCAATCTACCATGTCGGCGAGAATGTCACGGGAGAAAGCAAACAGCTGGTATAAATACAATAACAAAGGCGTACGAGCGAAAATAACGAGAGAAGCTCTTCAGCGAACAAGGTCCCGTGCTTAGTGGCACACCTCTGCCATCGTAGATGTGCCACTGCTGATGATCCGAAACAAAAAGGTCACATAGCATGTGCTTCGACAGTCCGACTATGCGAGCACGTTTCTCATGTACTGTGCTGCCTAGTGTCACAGCCATCCCTTAACGACAGCTCCACCTTTTCAACCATGAAATGAGGGAACTTCTCAGAAATCTATCTTCATTGTAAAACTCAGTCATTAAAGAACTATGCAAGAAATAGAATTGGACTCTTCCAACAAGCCATGTGTCAGCAATGAGACCAGCTTAAAGGTATTAAGAGCCTGCTACAGTAGAATCTGCTTCAGTTTGTTAAAGGAACAGAACACTACGTGCCATATGCTTACATCAGAAAAAAAAATATCCTAAGTGTTGAACTTGTAGATGCCAACAGTATGGCACAAATAAAATAATGTCTTGCTTATGGCACATCTGACCCACAATAAGCGCTCTTTCATCATCAAAACTTCCTATTAAACTGTGCACATTTATGTGTACACACCACACCAGCAGAAGGCAGTTGAGATGCACTAAGTTGTACGAAACAATGCCCAGATTTCAAAGTTGAGGCAAGACCATGAGCCCTGTAGGAGTCTATCCCTGGTGGCAGCAATTCATGGAGAACTTTCTTGTCTAGCATTGGCGATTAACAAACAGTTCGGAATGTCTTAGACAGACAGGAGACGCTGTAAACCAGCTAATTCTCCATAAAGTTGCATTTTTAGGGGCCTCTAGTTGCCTTCATGTATTCATAGCTTGCATTTAAGCAATTTCAATATAAAATTAACTTGCGTACATTCGTAACCTAATATGATGCGTGCATGGTGTCACATGGCAGCTCTAATACTAAATGCTGCTGGGAAGAAGCACAGCTAAGTTATTCCAAACTTGGCAACTACTAGTAGCAGCTTAACCAATAGTCACTTGAGGCACGTAGCCAATTCACTCTTGCTGGCCTAATGCTTTACTAAGAACTGTTCAATAAATCCTACAAAGTCCGCTCAACCCACGATCGCACGGTGGCACAGGAGCTCTTGTGGCATGAAGCACTAGGAACATTTGGTGTAATGACGCAGCGTGTGTGAAGTCACTGCATGAAGCAGTGCACGTGCACACAGTGCACGAGAGAGCATGAAATGAAGACATTAAGAAGTGAGGGAGGGTGGCCAGCAGACTTGCCTACGGGGTCTGTTTCCAGGTGCCACCAGGCCCCATGGGGGTGGGACTTCATTGGGGAGCGTCGCGGCGGGGCCCAACTCCCAGGGCCCGGGGCCTCCTGTGCGGGACGCGGGGCCACCTGCAAAGACAAGGAACAAGAGGATCAACTGGTGGGCTAGTTGGTAAAGCATAACTTTCAAGTAATAGCGCACAGCAAACACGGACGAAGAAGAGAACAAGACGAGTGTGCCACCTCGTTCTCTTCTTCGTCCGTGTTTACCGTGCACTATTACTTGAAAGTTAACGAACAAGAGGCAATGAATAAAGAAAGAATCTCAGGCTTCAGATGCCAAAGTGAAATATGATATTACGACAAGGTACACCAGTCAGAGCCAAGAAACAGAACGATATCGCCAAACTACCATGAAAAGCAATACAGAAAAGCTTTCTGATGGTCATTCAAGATTCTACATGTGCTTGCATATACAGTTGCATATAGCTGTGCTTTCTTAAGTATCACACGATAACTTTCATTTTGCTATTACAGCCCGCACGCAAGCCTGTGCCTGGTGGGACATAAGTGCCTTTTCTCTTCTCTTTCTTAAGTGCAGTTAAAAAGATGAGTACAAATAAATTCAGTTCAATATGCGGTGTTTAGCGGCATAAGGGCAGAAATATTTGAAGAGCACCATAACAGCAATGAGAACACCTCTCTCTCAACAAATAAGGTTACCGATTCTTTGCGAAAATCATTCCTGGAGTGATTGAATGCTGCAATGCCTGTTTGTAATAGAATCACTCATTACACTTGCATTCCATGGCACTTAAAAGATGCATAATTTGTGAACTAGATGAAGTGGCCAAGAAAACTTTTAATTTTGTGTCCACCACAATTCTATGATGTGTCGTTTCTTGCTACTATTGTTGGCAAAGCAGGGAGAGTCACCTTGTCCAGCATCATGTATTTCTATAAGCCAGCTTTTAGTGACTGTCCCATCCTCCTTACTTTGTTGTTTTTATTTTAAAATAAGAATGATGCACCTGTGCTTATGTTCCTAATGAAGCACGCCAGGTAAATTTTGATTTTGGCCAGCAGGGTCTCTTCACAAGTGGTTGTGCACATTGCCTTCATCAAAAAATATGTGGCTGCAATGCCGAGGAATCGATTTCTCGACCTCGTGCTTGTTAGCACAACTCCGTAGCCACTAAGCTGCGAATGCAAGGTGCTAATTCAGCAGGTCAGCTGCTATTCAGACAGTGTGAAGTGTTAAGAAACAAAGTCAAGAAGAGCAAGCGCTAGTTCATGAGGGAAGAAATAAATGCATACAGTCATCAGCCAATAAAACACAGCAAGCTTTACTGCAGTCTCGGGTGCAGCAATGTGAATATCAGTCAGGAAGAAATACACAATGTCACATTCACTAGACATGATACATAATGATAAATTAATGCAGCTATCACCACTCTATAAATTTTTTTTCTATACAGTAAACGTAGCGCACATTGTCAAACACAACAGCTTCAAACCACATCTTCTCCACACAGACGCACCTGGTGGTAGAGAGACTCATGAGCACGGCATCAAGTGGCCCAGAAAACAACGCACATGTGATGCAATCCAAGCAGGGCTACTAATCACGACTTTGGATGTTTTGATGCTGGACCATGCGGACTGGTGTGAAGCAGGCACATGAATACGGTTCACATCTAGCATGTCAAAATAGGAAAATGTCTCCGTGCTGCTACAGTTATAGGAAGCAGGGCCTGACATGTTTGACTATAATCAATGGTATTCTTCAATGACAGCTCTACTAGGTTACACACAGTGTGCGATGAACATTAATCTGAAAATACAGAAAATAACTGTGTAGCCAATGCCCACTTACTTGGAATGCACATTTTCAAGATTTGCTCCCTATGGGCAACAAACCTGCTAATTAAATGCAGCGCCCTAAGCGCATCCAGATTTAGTCAATTTACGCTACATAAACACATCTTCGCATAAACCACACCTACCAATAACCCTCAGGAAAAATACCGGCCTAAGACATACAGATCTCAAATGAATGATCTGCAGCACAGATTAGCATGGAAGACTGTGGAATAAGTAGCATCCAAAAAAAAAAATTATTTCGAACCCCTTAAAAGCTGAACACAGGAGCTCAGTTACACACACCAGAATAAGGCCACAAGGTCACACAGTCAATCCAGATACACTTACACACAGACCAAAGAAAGAAATTAGCCATCAGCTCCGCACACAAGGGATTTCCGTGGCAAGCCCGAGCGCACCAGTCAGCACAATCGTCACCTCTTCCTTCTTTGAGAGATTACAGCCGATGAAAGGCCTGCTTACGCAAGCCCCGGCCCACTGCCATGGCTCACGCGGAAATGCCAAGAGACATAGCGGTGCAAATGGAAAGGAAGTAAACGTCTGGAGGCCAAAGGAAGGAGAAGGGAGGTGGGGGGTAGGATCTATTTCAGTCCCATTTCCCCGCCATTGTCCGGTTGTTTGCTTTCATCCGTCAGCCGACCCCAGAAAGATGGGAAGCATGGGAGCGGCTGTAAAAACGGCAGCGGCAAACCGGAACGTCAAAATCGATTCCACGTGGCACAACCAGTGTTGCTTTTGCCAGAAGGCCCAAGCTGTGAAACAAAGCAGCAGCTTGAAAGCGTGTGATGTGCCGCTTTTGGCCTCAGCAACACCAGCTATGAAAAGTGGCTATGTATGTTACAATTCAAGTAAGTAAAAGCTGGGAACATTATAAACTTTGCAAGTCAATGGAAATAGGAGCAGGAGAGTTTACAGGCTTTGCGTTTCAACAGAAATTGTCAGAACGGGAAGACCCTGAGATTTATGTAGTTTCATAAAAACAGCTCTGTGCCACAAAGTTTAACAGTATTCATATAGAGCCGTACAGATGCTTTGCTGGTGTTTAAACATGGTTCTGGTCATGGCACATTGCATTCTTGGAGATCAATGGGCCGATGAAACTGCATTCTCACCCTCATAGTTATGGCTGTAAATTCATTTTAACCAAACTTTTAGGCTAATCTGAAGTAACTACTGCCATCCTCACCATAAACAGTACACTGTTGTAACAAATGTATAGATGTGGTTGAATAACGCAAGTCTGACACCTCAAAACTCTTCGTAAAATATGCCTACTAATGTGCTAGAGCCATTTCTTGAACTTTTGTACACTGAGTAACAATTGTAAATAAGATATCGTGATTCATCAGAAAAACTACTGCATTAAGTGCCGTTGTTGCAGTTTTACCACTTGAAACAACTAAGCTCCACATGGAGTAGAATGTTTAGATGTACCAATGGCATCACGAAACTGAAGTCCTCAGTCTCTATTTAGTGGTATTAACTTCGCGTACTAGACATTTTTCAATAACAGCACATGCTGTCCGGGTTACTCAAATCACAATTATGTACTGAACAACAGCAGTAGAACTGTCAACACGTCACAATTCCAAGATATTGCGAGGCATCATACATGAACTATTGTAGGGTCATATGCCTGCATAATGTGTTGCGAAATGTTTGTTCAATATCCCATGTTTGTTTGTACAAGACTCTTACTTTTCATGCTAGCTGTCAGAACTCTTACATTTTTACTTGAACAATCACTGGCTATGCATATGTGTGTGTGTGTACGTGTGTGTGTGTGTGCGTGCATGTGTGCACGTGCACATATGCGTCAGTGTGTGCTTGCAACTACTGTAATAACTAACTGCAGCTGCAGTGTAGCATCAGCACTGAAAGATTGCAAATATGCTGATTTAGGCAACAGCTGGTGTCATCTACACATGCGAGGTTCCGATTCAAGCAATATGCTACAATACTGCCATTAAAATTCAGCAAAATCAAAATATCAGTCTTTCACCAGCACAATCACTTACACACCTACAGCTGCATGACAACTTGCATTAAGTTGTTTTTCTCTTTTGCGCATTATTCTTTTTGGCGTTCCTTGTCTGGTCCTGTATGCGCATGTGTGCTCGTGCCCAAAAGTGCGAATACACGTACACATGCTATGGTACGTGGAAAGGCAGGAAGTGCAAGGACCTTTTGCAGGTGCATTCACCCGGCAATGACTGTCGTCAGCCAGTACAGATGGTGCCTCAGTAAACAAAAGTGAGCTAAAAATACACCTTTGCTGCCTTAGTAAATGTATCAAATATCGTAAAACTAATGACTGAGAAGAGCATTATAACACAGATGCAGAACTTGTCCTTTCAATAACCGCTATAATATTAACGAATGCTGAAAGGCAAGAACACTGTGAATCAGCTACGTAAGTTCCAACGAGCAAAGCCAGTAATCTCATAAGTGTTGCTTGTCAGAAAGTCAACGTCACCTGGCAAGAACTAAAAGAATCAGTTCACAGGATAAAAAGAACAGCATCTAACACACATATTAAGCTCAAAAGGACAGAAAGTTGAGCGAGTTGGTAACAGTCCATAATCAAAAGAAGAGGCGTGCAGGACACGGACACAAGGAGAGCAGTGAACAACACGAACGCCGACTAACAACTGATGCACAGCACAGAGGCGAAATAGAAAGAAGACACACAGCTTATCTGCGCATGCTCGGAATGGTAGCGCCACCTGTCAATCGGTTAAACGTGCCGGTCTTCGCGATAGACAACTCCTAAGGCTTTCTATCTCCTCTCTGTTTAAGCTAATCGACGGCTGACTCACGCATGCACTTCCACTAATACTGATATGCCAGGCCTCAACCAATAAACGTGTATCTTCGTTCTTATGCCTGTACAGGATCTCGGTTTTGTCTAACTCGGGCATGCAGCTACAGACCTGGCAGTGCAAGGATAGATTGGACGGCGTCCCACCTGATAGCGACCTTCTGTGTTCAATTAATCTTTGATTAATACAACGCACAGTTTGCCCTACATAAAAACGTCCGCAGCTAAAAGGAATCTTATAAACTACACCCATGCGACAGTCGGTGAAATTGTTCTTGTCTAGGTGCTTAACCGGACAGATATCCGTTCGCTTCTTACCTTCCATCTGCTCATTTCTTCTATGCACTGCAGCACAAACCCTTCCTAACTTATTGGGAGCCGTAAACACAACATTAACCCCATATTTACTTCCCACTTTCTTAAGCCTGTGCGAAACTGCGTGGATATACGGAATACTCACGACCTTTTTCATGTTAATGTTACCGTCTGCTACAGCTTTTGTTCCGGTCGAAATCGACTTCTTAAGACGCTCAGCTACTGTGGCTATGGCTAGTCTAGGGTAACCTGCATCTAAGAGGCGCTCGACCTGCGCATTAAAGCTAATGGTCAAACGGTGCACGCACGACTTCGATAGGGCTGACTTTAAACAGGACAAGGCTATTCCGTATTTTACTACTTTCGAATGCTTGGAGTCAAAGTTTAACAACGGCTTTGATGCTCTAGGGGAATACTGCCAACACACGTGATTCTGCTCAAATGACAACGAGATATCTAAAAATTGTATTACGTTTCTCTCCGGTAGTTCTTTCGTAAACCTTAGACCATCTCCATTAAGTTTAAATTGATCGCTTACATAGGTGACGACGGATTCAAAATCATCCTTACTACAAAGTACCAAGTAATCGTCTGCATACCGAAATACCCTAATGATGCGGTCCCCTAAGGCCTCTTTTAAACGGCAGTCAAACTTGCTCAAGTATAGATCACTTAGAATAGGGGCTACCTTTGAACCTATACAAATCCCTGATTTCTGCACAAACACGCCTTCTCTGTATCCAACTAATGTTGACGTTAAGTACATGGAGAGAATTTCTAGAAAGGTACCTGTGGAAACTCCGCATCTATCTATGAAACCGGACTCCTGCCCTTGTTCTTGAATACAGTCTTTCACGCAATTTAGTAAACCTTCATGCGGCAACGAGTAATACAAATCTTCTACATCCATGCTAAACGCTGTGCAGTGGCTAGGATTTTCCTCTGTTAACAACTGAACTAGAGCCTGAGAATTACGTACACGGAAGGGGTCAGAAAAACTTAAGGATGTTAAGCACTTCTGCAAATAGCTAGATACACAAACTTGCCAAGTCCCTGACTCTGATACAATCGAGCGAAACGGAATTTCTGGCTTATGGGTTTTCGCTGAGAAAAATAATTCTAAAGTGAGCAGTTTTGCCTTTTTAACACTGGAAGCTACCTTATCTAGATTATGTTTCAACAGGAGATCGACAGCTCGTTGTTTTACTACAGAAGGTTTCAGTTTCACAGGTCTAAAATTCTTTTCAACAGCTGCTGAGGCTTTATCAGAAAAAGTGCTATTCGGCATTATTACAAAACAACCTTCCTTATCAGATAAAACAGGTCGAAGCTTATGTTCCACACAGTAATTTACAACCGGTCGGATAGGGTCAGAGGCCTTAACGAGATCGTTCGAATGCTTGATGCTGGCGAAGCAATCTGAAATACATCGAGACCGTTCAACTTCCGGAATAACCTTAGTTATAGATCGAGGTAAGCTTAAGACGTCAACTTCATTTAGGTTAGGATGAAAACAGTACTTAGGGCCTAATGCTAGAATTTTCTTGTGGTTCTCGTCCAAAACGGCGTCTCCGAGAATCATTACCTTTTCCGACGGCGATTTAGTAGAAAAAGAATTCCTCTTACTTTGCAGTAGATCATTTTTGCAGTAGACAATTTTTAGATATCTCGTTGTCATTTGAGCAGAATCATGTGTGTTGGCAGTATTCCCCTAGAGCATCTAAGCCGTTGTTAAACTTTGACTCCAAGCATTCGAAAGTAGTAAAAAACGGAATAGCCTTGTCCTGTTTAAAGTCAGCCCTATCGAAGTCGTGCGTGCACCATTTGACCATTAGCTTTAATGCGCAGGTCGAGCGCCTCTTAGATGCAGGTTACCCTAGAATAGCCATAGCCACAGTAGCTGAGCGTCTTAAGAAGTCGATTTCGACCGGAACAAAAGCTGTAGCAGACGGTAACATTAACATGAAAAAGGTCGTGAGTATTCCGTATATCCACGCAGTTTCGCACAGGCTTAAGAAAGTGGGAAGTAAATATGGGGTTAATGTTGTGTTTACGGCTCCCAATAAGTTAGGAAGGGTTTGTGCTGCAGTGCATAGAAGAAATGAGCAGATGGAAGGTAAGAAGCGAACGGATATCTGTCCGGTTAAGCACCTAGACAAGAACAATTTCACCGACTGTCGCATGGGTGTAGTTTATAAGATTCCTTTTAGCTGCGGACGTTTTTATGTAGGGCAAACTGTGCGTTGTATTGATCAAAGATTAATTGAACACAGCAGGTCGCTATCAGGTGGGACGCCGTCCAATCTATCCTTGCACTGCCAGGTCTGTAGCTGCATGCCCGAGTTAGACAAAACCGAGATCCTGTACAGGAATAAGAACGAAGATACGCGTTTATTGGTTGAGGCCTGGCATATCAGTATTAGTGGAAGTGCATGCGTGAGTCAGCCGTCGATTAGCTTAAACAGAGAGGAGATAGAAAGCCTTAGGAGTTGTCTATCGCGAAGACCGGCACGTTTAACCGATTGACAGGTGGCGCTACCATTCCGAGCATGCGCAGATAAGCTGTGTGTCTTCTTTCTTTTTCGCCTCTGTGCTGTGCATCAGTTGTTAGTCGGCGTTCGTGTTGTTCACTGCTCTCCTTGTGTCCGTGTCCTGCACGCCTCTTCTTTTGATTATGGACACATATTAAGCTACTTGCACCACCAGCCATAGAAAGGCTTGCCAATTTGGCACAGAAGCTCAAGCTGACGTTGGCTCTCTCAGCTTCTTGTTGTGAACAAGGACACTAAAATGCAGTGATAAAATTCCCATTACTCTGTCTTCTTTTGCCTAGCCAAGTGTGAATGTCTAATTCTGAGTGTGCGCTAATGATAACCTGGTCTTATCTCCTTTCCTTACAGTATCCAGAAATAACATATAACCAAACATTTCTCACAATTCTATAACTATCCATGCTCCGCCAAGAGCAGGTTTCTTCAATGCACAAGCATCTGTGAATATTGATGTTCCATGTTGGAGGACAATTATTGCTACCTTAACGAAAGGGAAGCACTAAGATCACAAAAATAACAAGGGAGATGGCAGGTAGGCAGTAGGGGTATGGCCATACCGTCATCTAGCACACCTTAGGACATCAGGCTGTATCCACCTTCTTAGGTGCAGCTGATCGAGCACACATCCCACGCTCGTTAATCGCCCGATTCTACTCCCCACTGACACTGCTGTGTCTGTTCCACTTAACGTGCAGTAAAACTGAACGGACCCCAGGTTCGGAACCACCAGCAAGGGACAGTGCAACAGCTGGTGGTAGGGGGGAAGAAAGGAGTTGTCACAATGACGCCCAAAGCCCAAAGTATGGGTGACGATACAACTGTGCACTGGGCGACCACAGAAAATAAGATTAATTGTTTTATCAACCACATGCATATACTGTGGCAAATATTCGCTTACTAATTAAATTAGCGCGCAAACTGTCACGCACACACAAACAGGCCGGAAGCCGTTTCCCTCGACGCCCGCGCGAGCACTCACTATCGCAGCGCTCACAAAGGTGAGCGAAAAAAATAACAATAATAAAAGACACCGGTAAACGTCCCAAGATAGCGCAACTTCATGCACGCTGAAGACGCCTTGCCGTGTTCTGGATTGCTCCCCCACAACCAACACCTACCTAGACTAGTTGGTGTTGCTACAACGCGCGTTCACCCCATCCCTCCGGTCCGCCGCGGTGGTGTACTGGTTGCGGTGCTCGGCTGCCACCCAAAAAAGCGCGGGTTCGATTCCGGCCGCGGCGGTCGCATTTTCGATGGGAGGCGAAAATGCCAGAAGCGCGTGTACTGTGCGTTGTCAGTGCACGTTCAAGAACCCCAGGTGGTCGAAATTCCTGTAGCCCTCCACTACACGGCGTTCCTCTTCTATATCTTTCAGTCCCTTTCCCCTTCCCCCAACGGACGCTTAGCCGTGCTCCCGACAAGTGCCGCAGAAATCAGCGTCATTTCTCTAACCGAACCACAATCATCATCATCACCCCCTCCCGTTTATGTGCAGTTGACAGAAGCGCACACGCAAGCGAACGTTTTCTTTTCTCTTTTTTTTTCTTCTTTTTTTTTTAACGAGATGCCCAATACGAGAGTCTGCTCGCGAATGTTGACGGGCGTCGCTGGCTTCGTCAGCCCGAAGACGAAAATTCGCATAGCGGCGGTTGTGCGACAGTATGCAACTGCAAAGAACACAAGGCCCAACGAAATTTCTTTCAGTTGCGAGCGTTTGATGGTCGACAAAAGCAGCCGCCGTTCGTCCCTCGCTTTCCACCGCTTCTCTCATATCAGCCCGTCACCTCGTCTTGCAGCCGACGCGTATTTCTCAAAGTGCCACTTGTCATGAACAAACTTCTCGCACAAATGTTTTTTCTGCCTACTGCACAGCACTAAAGCCCCTGTACCTTCGGAGGCTTTACACAGCACGCGTACGCAGGTGCACTCTATCCTCGTCAGCCGTCCCCCCACCCCTCCCCCTTGTCTACCTGTCTTGGTGAGCGGTGCCGGCGAGGAGAAGGGTAAACCGGCGTGACATTTCACTCTTTCCCCAGCCCGTGGTGATGAATGAATGAAAACTTTATTTGTCCCCCTAAAAGGGAAGGGACAATGGGTCAGAATATAGGGTAGGAATTACTTAAGAAGGCCTCCTGATTTTGACTGATTGATTTCTGGGGTTTTACGTCCCAAAACCAGCTATGATTATGACAGACGTCGTAGTGGAGGGCTCCGGAAATTTTGACCTCCTCGGGCTCTGATATAGCGCAGTGCATGGACATCAACGTTTCCCCTCCATCTAAATGCAGTCGCCGCGGCCGTGGTTCGAACCCGCGACCCTCGGATCGGCAGCCAAGTACGATAGCCACTAGACCACCGGGACGGGGCTGAAAAAAAGCCTCCTCTAACCGCTCATATGGCCTCCAGAATATCGGGCCTCTAGATGCACAACTCTACCAGACACGATTCTGAGCGCGCAATATGTGCGCTACGCTTGTTAGCTCAGAATGGATGCCATAGTTCTGGAATCAAGGAGCCAGACTTGCAGACAAGTGTCTGCGGCAATGACATAAGCCTTTGCGCACAGAGAGAGGAAGAAGGCCTGTGTGAAGTAAGGGAAAACCTCACATTCAGTTTAAGCTGGGTGAGAGAAGAGACCAACATCTCATTCAGACGCGGTACACAACAGCACAGACAATTGAGACAGCGGGTGGGAGAGACCACCTTGTAGAGATACGAGTGTTGGCGCTGAGTCGTACACTACCATAGCGAGTGGTATAAGATAGCCACATACAATTATTTCCTCCTTGCGAAGGATCACATCCAGATATGAGCGCGCACACCTCCGAGAGACAGTTGCGAAACCAAGTCGGTCCCCTGGCAGCCGTGGGCATCGAACTCCGTACCTCCCGCGTTGGAGTAGCCTGTTCTA
The DNA here is from genome assembly GCA_013339685.2 of Hyalomma asiaticum. Lineage (NCBI taxonomy): Eukaryota > Metazoa > Arthropoda > Arachnida > Ixodida > Ixodidae > Hyalomma > Hyalomma asiaticum. Next base: position 37,730,367 of record CM023489.1, read on the forward strand.
CCCACGGACGCGTTCCAATCAAGGGGTGTTTGAAGCCGATCACCGCCATCTTACCACAGGAACTGATTCAAACGTCCTCCTCTCGAACCTAGCACCTTTGGCGCGGCCGGCACTCCAGGACAGACATTGCTCCAAACATTCAGGCTAGCGTCGCTGGCTTATTGGATAAAACTTGAACGTCACGGCAATTAGTAATGTACTATCACTATACAGCTGCTCAGCCAATGGTAACACATGTTAGTCCAATTAAACAGCGCGCTCTTATAACAAAATTACCCTAAGCTCCACAATAGCATACCAGGACCGGTTGAACTATGACTAGTCTCTGGCTGGTTTGGCAAGATATAAGCAAAACAACGGCTTCGCCCATGGCTTAAGCTCGGCGGGGGGTTTCCACAGTGTGAGCACTTTCCCTTTAAAAGCCTCCTTGGATTCAGCCACTTGACCACCGCCGCGGTTCTGGAAAAGAAGGTGGCCTCTCCTGCCCACCCTGTCCACCCTCTTCCATCTCCCGCTCCGCTTCTCCGACGCCGCGTCGGGTTGCAGAAATAAGTGCGTACATTTCATAACCTCGCGAACCACTTTTGTCAACTGCTCTATATCCCAGAGAAGTGGATTTTATATACGCGACTCGGGGGAGTCGCCAATGATCGATATACCCGCCGAATTGACCTCGCTGCAGGCACGTCATTTACTTCGCGAGAGAACGCAACGACAAACCACACAGGGAGAAAAGAAAAAGGAAGAAACGTGCGGCGAACGACGCCCGTTGCGATATGAAATCTCCAGGGCGAAAACGGATGACTATATATGGTTTAGGAGGGAGGGGGGACCGTCGACACGTGACAATCTTGAGGCCTTATAGTCATAAAATAAAGGAAAGGCTCATGGGAAATTTATACGCCTTCACCGACGTGACATTTCGGGCAAGCGGTAATTCCTCGCCACCGCGAGCGTGCGACGGTATGGCATATCAAGGAATAAACAAAGAGAGGACGTTGCGTCACGTGGTTGCCGCTTTCGCAAGCGAACCTCTCCGCCAAGCTTCTATTCTCTTCGTTTTGTTTTGTATTTTTTCGCACTATCAGCCCTTGTGCACGTGACTTCTAAGGACAAGTGTTCTGACCGCGAATGTTCTGCAGCGTTGTAGTACATATACGCTGTTGCAGTAGTTCCGTGCAGCATTGTTGAAAGCTACAGGGCCTCTTCGGCCAATCAGAAGGGCGAACACGTGTTAAACGTGCCCTTCCGCGCCATGTCGTCTGCCATTGGTGAGCGCTGCAGTGGCAGTGCCAGTAATGTCTACGTATTAGTGTATTTAATATTTAATAATATAGGGGCCTAAAGTGTCAGCCTCGGAAGGAGGAGGAAAAGGTGGGCCCTCTGTTGGCACGAGCGGCTCGGCAGGTGCGTCTCCCAACACTGGCACTATATCTCGCTTCGCAAGAGTTCTGCGCTCGATGGCCTCGTAGCCTTGGCTCTGCTGCACAGAACTCCTGAAACGGACTATACCCATCCCTGCAGAGAGGACCTACCATATATGCCCTCTGAAGTAGCAATCCGTGCAGGGAGAATACCTTTCTTTTGCTGTTGATTCAATTATGCTGCACAACGCTCTCTCTCTCTTTCTCTCCCTCATATATAATTTATTTAACAAGAAAGTGTCTTATGTCAAGATCCACCGAGACCTCTCATTCACGGGAACCACGCAGTAAAATATACAGGATGAATGACACAGAGAAAAAGCTGTAGCAGAAAAGTTTTCGTCGATGCGAGGTCCCGCTGAGAGTCGAACCGGCCACCTCGCGTGCCGAGACGAAAGGTGCCTGGTGCTATACAAACAAACCTTCCGGACAGGATAGACAGGACAGACAGATATCTTGTCTATCAAGTCTACACCATCCGCAATATTTCAGCACTTTCTTCCTCAAGTATGCCCAACCAACACTTCAATGCTCTGAAGCACCGATAGCAACATGCAAGTTCACCCCAATGTACAATATTATAAGCATGCATTGAACTGCTTCTGCGAAGACATTTCCCTTCCGTGTTATACCGATCCCTACACAACTGAGAGATCCGCCAAGTTTTACTTTCTCCTCCTTTATCTATGACGTAGGACAGAGCAGAACGGGTGCTGAGGGAAGATGCCGAGATCGAAAACAATGCCTTGAAAAGTCCAGAGTCAACCCGCAAAGAGCATCGGGCGAAGTGAGTGAGTGAGTGAGTGAGTGAGTGAGTGAGTGAGTGAGTGAGTGAGTGAGTGAGTGAGTGAGTGAGTGAGTGAGTGAGTGAGTGAGTGAGTGAGTGAGTGAGTGAGTGAGTGAGTGAGTGAGTGAGTGAGTGAGTGAGTGAGTGAGCGAACGAGCGCGTGTGCGTGTATGTGCATGTCTATGTGTGCGTGGGTGCGTGTCTTTTGGTGCTTCAAATTTGTCACGCGATGGTCTCGCTCCTATATATATAGCTCTTACACTTGCGCAGTAGTTTCAAGCGCGTGCTGCAACGATACATCAAAAAGAAAAAAAAAGGAGAAACAACCCCCAAGAGAACTGCAAACTGAAAGAGTGAAACAGACGAGGCGAGGGCAGAACATTCCCACGGCATTCATTCTCAAGTTTCATATCCTCATTCCATACAGCATCCTTTCCTTCCTCCTCCGGGCCTCCGATGGTCGACGCATCCGGTCCGCCCTCCGACGCGCCTCAAATGACGCATCGGCCGACTGCATAACGCCACACACATACACTATACACACACACACACATGCGCGCGCGTGACGAGCAGCTGGCGTTGAAAGCGGAGACTGTCGCCGGCTCGATGTTGTGCAAGGCCGCGCGGGACAGGACGACCGAGTGCAAGGCGATGACAGATAGGCGCGTGCATAATAACAAAGCGCACACCCTGTACGCGCTATACGTTATGCATGCATGTATATGTATATACGTATGGCGTGTCATCGGTAGAAAAAAAGAAATACGGTGTGTACGAATAATATAGTCGATTTGATTTTTGGGGTTTAGCGTCCCAAAACCAGCTCTGCTTATGAGAGACGCCGTAGTGGAGGTCTCCGGAAATTTAGACCACCTGGGGTTGTGCGCTGACATCGCACAGCACACGGGCCTCAACATTTCGCCTCCATCGAAATGCATCCGCCGCGGCCGGGATTCGATCCCGCGACCTTCGGATCAGCAGCCGAGTGCCATAACCACTAGACCACCGTGGCACAACCCGCAAAGTGTTCACAACCCGCGTTCACAACCCGTGTTCACAAAGTCACACAACCCGCAAAGTGTTCAAAATTGCGGTACACCCTAGTTAATAAAACCAATATATAATGTAAGCGCTTTCTATACTATATAAAACGTGCGTGCCTCTATACGGAGTCGTGACAACACAAAATGTCGCAGTGGATCTACACAGAGACGGTAAATAATAAAACAAGAGCACCGATGTGACCGGTACACAAACTTAGCGTACGCGCACTTGTGTTCGTGCGACTATTTGGAAAGAACAGCAAATGGACGAGGAAATAGAAGGCGGCGATGAAACACTGCGTTGTCCTCATTGTTCCTCGTTCGTTCCCTTTCCGTCACGAAACGAGCACAGGGCGGAGCCATCACAAAGCGAGCGTAGTGTACGCACCGCATACTTTCTCCCGTATAAAACGCACAAAGGACACAGACCGTTTGGAGCTAAAGTCGGAGAGGTGAGGGCCGGACGCAAGTTATGCGCGAATTTTCGCGGTGCGCAAGGTGGCTTTACGGCAACGCTTTCTGGCAACGCGAGGAAGGTGACTTCATGGCACTACAACGAAAGTGGCACGTGACACCGGGAGATTATCGAGAATTTCGATTTTTTTTTTGGGGGGGGGGAGGGGGGGGGGAGGGGGGGGGGAGTGCGTGTAGAAATCCCTGACAGCGACCGTTGAAACTGACAGTACATAGTATAGTTATAGCGGGAGAGTGACACGTGGTAACTGAAAATGAGTGAAAAATAAACATTTTGCAACCTTCCAACATACGCAGTACAGTAAGGCCATGCCTGCTACGGTGCGAAATTAAACTGCACGGTTGGGGTGCAGTGATGACGAAGCGCAGAGATCTTTTTTTTTTTTTTTTGATTCCGCGGAGTGTACACTAAGTGCTACTTTCACTAACTAAATACTAACAGTTTACTTGTCACAAAAAGCCTTCACGTATTTGTAAATGCACGTAGTAGAATGATTGGTAGCAAAATTCGTTACCTGCTGAAGCTATAACGGACAGTACCAACTCAAGCTCACTCTCTTATAGTAAAATGAGTTAGTCATAACTCATAACTAGGTGTTTAAACAAACGTTCGCACCATTGTTCACTACCTAGTTAGTACGGTTAATAACACTAGTACGCTACAGTTACCGAACAAAGCGTTTACGTTAATTTGGTTTGCATGTACCTTGCATGCCGTGCATGTCATGCCGCTTCTATTCCAAGGGCAAGAGAGAGACAGAGATCTAAGGGTACGGCACTGTCCCGTCATATTAATTACCATTCACTAATTGCCTGTTGCCATTATGCTACGGTAAGTTCACATCACTGCGACATGTTCGGGTAGCAACACACATAGAGGTGTTTAAAAAAATATTGACAACAACAGGCACACGCACACGAGCGCACACACGAACATCAACACCCGCGCCACGGTGGTCTGGTGGCTACGGCACTCCGCTGCTCATCCCAAGGTCGTGGGACCGAATCCCGGCGGCGGCTCCAGATCTTGCCCGAGCCTCAATGATATTAAAGCTGGAATATGCTCAAAGACGCATGAATAACATACATACTGTCGCCGCTGATCGGTTTCTTTAACGACGATCCCGTCAGCCGCGCCTTTGTCTTAAAGCCTGAGAGTTGCCTTCTCTGCTGGACACAGGTTCGCCAATAAAACAGCCTGATCATCAAGAGCCCAGATCCTGCATTCTTCATCCTCACTACCAGATGAGGACACGCGGGTTATGATGATTGTTTTGTGGGGGTTAACGTCCCAAAACCAGCTGTGATTATGAGAGACGCCGTAGTGGAGGTCTCCGGAAATTTCGACCACCTTGGGTCCTTTAACGTGCACTGACATCGCACAGCACGCGGGCCTCAACATTTCTCCTCCACCGAAATGCAGCCGCCGCGGCCGGGATTCGATCCCGCGACCCTCGGATCAGCAGCCGAGTGCCATAACCACTAGACCACCGTGGCGGGGCAGCGGGTTATGGGCAGCTATAGGGGTTGGTTACGTGTGCGTAAATACGGTATAGAGGCAAACGTAAAAACAAAGAAAAAAGTGAGAAAAAGAATACGCGCGAGTAGAAGGTACGATGCGCGCGGGGTGGGGGGGGGGGGGTGTTAACAATTTGTACTTTTTACGGGACCTTTTTCTCTGTATCTGTACGTACATTGACAGCATGTTTACGTTGTGTCTTCCACTCCTGTAATAGCCCTAAATAGGGCTGACAGTATTAATGAATGAATGAATGAATCAATGAATGAATGAATGAATGAATGAATGAATGAACATGACGGCGACGGCAAAAACCCGTCAAGAATGTCTATATAACTGCTATCGCAATAAAAAAAAAGCACAGCTCGCATTCATGGATGCTCTATCTGCTCTCCCTCATTCAGGCCGCAATTGCCGACACGCGCGAAAAAAAAAAAAAAGAATCGCGAGGCAATTTTGGGACAAGTGCCCCGCGGCATTTCGCGTGCTTATTATATGCGCATATATATGTGAATGCTCAACGTACTACATCCACGTAATATGCATGTGTTATCTTTTTTTACTTTATTTTGCCTTCTCTGACTCTTTTTCATTCGTTCCTCGATACCGTCTATTACAACCGAAAAACCGTAGCACAATGCCACGCATGCTGCTTGGCCTAACCGCGTCTGCTATCAGCAAACATTTCTGCTTTCTTGTTTGTTTGTTTTTACCTCAAGTTCTTTGGTATATAAGAATGCACGGAACGGTGGCACATAAGGAAACGCCATTAGAAAATTTAGAAAACGTTTGAAAATTTCAACAAACAAAAGCGACCTACAAACGGGACATGGTTCTTCGTTTTCGGCTTATATATTTTTTCTTCAAATGAAAAAAAAAAGGAGGGGGGAAGGGGGCGGGTAAAAATACGGGCGCTATGTATTTTTTAATGCGACAATCGCGGCAAAACTGGATTTTTTTTTTGTGTGTGTGAATTAAACCATTCCGAAATTCGGGTCTATTCCGGGTTAAATTTAAGCGCGTAAACTTATTTAGAATGACAGCGGTGAGGCGTCCATATTGCCCCCGAGAGGCGGAGCACTCATCATACACTCCGTGCATCGTGAAAAAACAATAATAAACTTTAGTGATAGTTTAGGAATTGGGAGGTAAACAAAGCGTAACCGGTATGTGAGAATCGAGTAAAATTTTGTTTTGCCAGAAAACAAACAGCCCTAAATTATTCACCCAATTCGTATACGAAGCGAACTATACCAATGAGAACGTATAGAAGGCAAACGCGAAACTGCATTAAAGGGCCCATGACAGCTATTTTTTTGTTGGATACTTTTATGTTCTAATGAGTAGAACAGTGTCTTGTAATCACGGCATGGAGTGGCAAATTCTCCAGCGTGAAGTCTAATTAGTCACAGCATCGTTAATTTTGTTCAGTTTTAATGAAGCTTCGAAACGCGCGCCGAAAACTGCAAGAAACTAGCGCCGCGGGGCTAGCGCGGCGGCTGTCGGAAGTGAGCGCATGCACTGATCACTTGAGCTCAAGATTCGGTGACGTTGCGGAGAGCGCGAGCGCCAGACCAGCTCGCTACACTTGCTTTGCATCATAGCGTGTGTACAATGTACGCTTGAGGGACCAACACGGAGAGGAAGCAGAAAAATACGGCTTTTGGCGTGGCCTCCGCGATCAGCTGCGAGAGCAGATCTTGGAGGCCACGCTCGGAGGCCATAGCGCGGCGCGCCCGTGTCTCTCTGTGACGTCACGATATCAACTTACAAAAGCGAAACGTCACAGATGGCCCACAAACTACGTCATACTAGTGACGATGTCGCGAGGTGCCGCAAACCCAGATGAGCATTTCTGGTCACTTTAAATACATATTAAAATATCTTAACGACAACGTTCGCCGTTAATACTTGGCCACAAGTGCCTTCAGATGTTCGACAACCAAACAACATAAACATATCGGGTTTGAAATTTTGGTGTCATGGGCCCTTTAACTTCCTTGGCTGCAATAGAAGAACGGCGCCGGCACGAAGTTTATGCTAACGCATTCTTATAGTACAGAGAGCAGATACAGCTTCCTCACTAAGAAAATCACGCTAATCAATTTTTCGTTATGCCATTTTTGGGATTTAATAGGGTTATCAGCAACTACACCGAAGGAAAGTAATTACATTAAACGGTCAGCACGCGAGCACCAATTATACAAAAAAGTGAGCACCAACTGGCCGCCGCAAACGAAAAAAAAGAAAGAAAGCTTTCTTATTCTAAGATTTTAAAGCGACAATATTCAAACATGGAGTCATTTCTGCGGTATCTGCATAATCTAATTCTCAAGGCATATGTATAGCTCGCTATAGCGAGGAAACACCGCGGCTGCGGCGATAATTGTTGTGGGGCGCCTCTTACGCACAGCTCAGAGTGCATGCATGTCGTGCTCGGCTTTAAAGGCAGATAAGGAACGTTATAAGATACAAGTTAAAAGGAAGGTAAGCGGGCTGTTTGGCTTTCAGTAAAGATAAGAAAAATTGGAAAGGTAAGGGCGGGAGGGGGAAGGTAAGAGAGATACATGCGGTTTTTGAGGAAGATAACGAAAATTAAGAAGTTACAAGGGAAAAAAAGGAACTTAAGAAGGCTACATGCTCGGTTTTCAAGGAAGATAAGGGAAAGCGGGAAGATAAGCAACAAAGCAAAGAAAGAGGGTTACGTTGGCTTTTCAACGAAGATAACGAAAATTGGGAAGTTACGGGGGGGTAGGGGAGAAGGTACGTAGGAAGACTATCAGGGAAGAGAAAACTGGAAGATAAGGGACAAGGCAAGGAAAGAGGGCTACGTTCGGCCCTCAATGAAGATAAGCAAAATTGGGAAGTTAGGGAAAAAAGGAACGTAAGAAGACTACATACATGGTCGGTTTTCAAGGAAGAGAAAACTGGAAGACAAGGGACAGAGCAAGGAAAGAGGGCTACGTTCGGTTTTCTAAGAAGTTAAGGAAAAATTGGAAAGTTACGGGAAAAAGGGAACGAAAGACGACTACACGCTCGGCATTCATGGAAGGTAAGGGAAAACGGGAAGGGACAAAACAAGATGGCTACCCTCGGTTTCCAAGGGACGTAAGAACAAACTCCGAAGAAAGGTACAAATAAAGACAAGAAGTGAGTGAGGGGGTTGCTTCGTTCCACGAAACAGAGCATAAGGAAAACAAGGGGAGAGGGGGCGGAAAGGGTTGGTAGGGGACGGGGGGAGGGGGGGATATCGTTTTCGCTCGCGCTCGACGTTTTATATTTATTGCACGCCGCGGCGGCGCTCCCAATCGTTTGCCTCCCATGCAGCGTCGCCGCCGCCGCGTAATAGCGTTTGACGGTTGTTTTCGCCGCCGCTTCTCGTTACTGCATCTATACGGGGTCGATGCCGTTTGCGGCGCGTCGATTCTTTCTCGACGACGCGCCAAGAGATCGTTTTTTTGCACGAAACGCGCAGCGATCGTGCACGGAGGGCAGTAGAGTGCGCGGATCGAAAGGGACAACGGGAGAAGGACAGAGGGGGAGGCATACCCTGCACGTCTTTCCCCTTAAGACTCAAGAATTTCCTTTGTTTTCACGTGTCACTCGGGGTCCATACCGTAAAACGGAATACAGAATACAGTTCCGCCTTGGTCTTCCCTGACTGGTCAGTTCTGCTTGTCAAGGTAGGACTGAGCAATCTGAGAATTGAGACTGGTCAGGGATTGGTCAACTCCGTCTTGACAAGTAGAAATGGCCAATCAGGGAGGGCCAAGCCGTAACAGTATTACGTTTCACGGCGCACCCATTGCTTCTGTTCTCAAGGACCCCGCCACGGTGGTCTAGTGGCTGTATGGAACTCGGTTGCCGATCTGAGGAAACCAAATGATGGCTATCCCCCGCGGCTACAAAGTCAGCGAAATCACACCTAATGTTGCCTATTGCGCTGGGTTTTTATCTAAGAACGTCGGATAGCGTGACCCTGTGTTAGCTACATGATGACAGCGTTGGTCAATGACGGCTGTTAACCTGGTCATCTATCGCCGCCAACCGATAATTATGCGTGACGACTACAAATGACTGCTAGCGTCATCTACAGAGCTCGCTGAATCACGGCCAATGTGGCCTATATACAGTGTGGGCTTACTATCCAGTGACGCGGATTGCGTTAACATGCGTTGGCAAGATTACTGCAAGTGTTGGACTAAAGCCGACTATACCATATGTGCTGTAGCAGCGACGTTGTGTTAGTGTAATCCCAACCCAATGACGTGTTCGCCATTTCACATTCATGCACGCCTGCGTTACAGAGCCCACTTGCAACACGCTAAATCTGGCTAGCGCACTTGCAACTGCTGATCCGGGTCAAGCTGTACAGATGCACACAAAACGGATCGCTAAAGCCAGAAAGGCCCATAAGCGACAATCGCATCAAGCGAGCACACAAGGGGCCGAGGAAACCAAGTCAGCCAACGAGCCGAACCAATCCACTTCATCTTGCGCTCCCAAGAACTGCGAGCCAGTTGCCTTAGCCTAATGAAATGACTCAGCCCGCAATAGCAAAAAGACAAAGGAAAAAAAAAAAAGGAAAACGCGAAAGGGTGCCGCCGGACGTCCGTCTGGCCCCGAGGGACTTTTCTTTTTTGCCTCCCTAAACTAATTTGGCTAACGCACTAATGGCACGACGCTTCCCTGCTTTACCACTGATGGCGCTGCAATCGCGGCTACAAACAAGAGATTCAGAGCGCACTTAATTGCTCGCAATATATACACATATAAGGGGATAGATGCGTGGGACGTGTATTATACGACAGAGTTGTCTTCCGCACAGAGAAGGTCTTCCAAAAGGCGGATAATAGATGACGCAAGCGCACACGTGCGCACAAATGTACGCACACACACACGGCCATACAAACGCACACTCTAAAGGAAAAGAGAACATTTGGGGCGTGTGTGTGTGTGTGTGTGTGGTGTGTGTGTGGTGTGTGTGTGTGTGAGTGTGTGTGAGTGAGTGAGTGAGTGAGTGAGTGAGTGAGTGAGTGAGTGAGTGAGTGAGTGAGTGAGTGAGTGAGTGAGTGAGTGAGTGAGTGAGTGAGTGAGTGAGTGAGTGAGTGAGTGAGTGACCGCCCGCTCGGCGTTCTGGGCGCGTGATCCCCCGAAACCCAGGTGCTAACATGGACACTCAAATTCCGCCACCTTGTCAAATTCTGTAATGGCGGCATTGTTGAGTCAATCAGAACCCTGACACAGTGGTCTAGTGGCTATAGCACTCGGCTACTGATCCGAAGGTCGCGTGATCGAATCCCGGCCGCGGCGGCTGCATTTCGATGGAGGCGAAATGTTGAGGCCCGCGTACTATGCACGTTAAAGAACCCCAGGGGGTCCAAATTTCCGAAGCCCACCACTACGGCGTCTCTCATAATCATACCGTCGTTTTTGGGACGTTAAACCTCAGAAATCAATCAATTAGGGATTGCCGTGGCTGCCCTCTGGGCTAATCAGAGCTTCCCAATTAAGATGGCCGAATTTGACCATGTACAGGACAGCGCCGGCCCCGTTCGCATTTCCATGCGAGCTGCAAAATGTGTCGCGCTACGGGATCACCTTGTTCATTCGTGCAGCCAATTCATAGTATAATCTCAGCGCTGTGTTTTACGTGACGACGACGCGCAAACGTCAATTCGACACGCAAGCCGCTCGACTCGACCGGCCACATGTGCCGACGTCTTGGTGCGAGGCGCGAGACCTTGAAGCGTAGAAGGGAAACGCCGTGCTTGCGTGCTACGGCCCTGAGCTTATTTCTTCATACTACTGTACACTCTGTGTCAGTAGTTCCGTGCAGCCCTGTGGAAGCTACAGGCCTCATCGGCCGATCAGGAGGGCGAACACGTGTCCAAGGTGTCCTGACGCACCGTGTCGTCTGCCAATGGCGAGTGCTGCAGTGGCAGCGGCAGCCTTGGAAAGGAGGAAGAGGAGTAACCCTGGCACGGCCGGTTCTTTTCATAAATTCGTACTTTTCACTGTTAATTTCATCCTGATTATTCGATTCTGAATGGTATTCCATAGTACCTCAGGCTTAACTAGTTCAACTTCTGGCATCTTGGCCAATCCCCCAGGGTGGGTATGTGCCATAATTGAGGGAAACAACAACAACAGTACATCTCAGCGCAGGATGGCCTCGTAGCCTTGGCTGTGCTGCACGGAACTACTGAAACAGGGTATAGCCTTCTTTCTTTGAACAATGCTCAAGAACAATATAACTGTCCTGGCGACAGCGCCTCCCACAACCTTTTATTAAAGTCAAAGAACAATGAAATCACCGTTGCAGCTGGATGACATTCTTTTTTTTTTTTTTTTGTCCTATGTGTGTGAATACGCTTATCCGTTCATAAAGGAGTATAAATACGCATATATTTTCTTGAAGATATGAAGAAATTACAACGCACTTCGTGCAACTGTGGATCGATCACAACGCGGGCAAATTTATGTACGAAATTTGGGAAACGCGATATTTTAGTATAAAGGCAATTACTGGGCTGTTGTGCTTGCATTATCGAAACAATGAGTTAGCGCCAGAAGAACAGTCATTAATTTGGGCCATTGTGTGAGGTGTCGTCATTTGTCGCGGTAATTATTTCTTCTGGAAAGACGTTATAATTTCGCCGCTTTAATAATAAAACCTCAACCTGACAAAGGCCAGACATGTAACGAGAGATTGTTAATCGAACTCTCGATCCTAAAAGTTGTTATATACATTCTGCATCGAGTACACTCAATCTGATGCCCATACGGTGTCATTTTGCTCCTTTCGCGTTTCATCATTTACAGGATTTAAAACAGGAAAGGGAGAAAAGGGGGGGGGGTAAACATCGGGCGTTATTTTTAAAGCTGACAATGGAGCAGAAATGGAATTTTTTCAGGAACCATGTCGAAATCCTCGCTTTTTTTCTCTCTCTTGCTGATAACAGCGGAATCGCAGGACAGTGACAGCGTAAGCTGGAGGAGCGATCTCCTTAGTGGCCATTGTAAACGCTTGGGGATGTGGCCAAGTGATCGGGCCATCAGGTATATCGAAGGGCCATGGTCGGGATGCTGCAGGAACTGCGCACGTCGCCTGTCGCGTGACGTATGGCACGATACAACAAAACTGCTTCACGAGGCAGCGCTTCGTAATAATGATGACGGAAAAGTTGAAGAAGATTGTTTCATACTGATGATGATGCCTCTAATGGGTGCAGATCTACGAAGCACGCACCCCTGTGTTGTTTTCAAATGATTCCTCGCACTCGTTATGCAATCCACTTTCCTCGACGCGTAGTGGTGCATTAACTATTCTGCCACGTAACATTACATTTGTTTATGCGATTCCTCGGCAGACGTTATACCTGTTTAGGCCTTTTAGCGAACATTTTTCAAGCACAAGCGTAGCTCAGCAGTAGAATTCTCGACTGCGACAGAGAGGGACGTGGGCTCGAATCCTCCTCGGTCCTCGGTCCGTGACCACCCTTACTGCGCATGCGCAAACCCTCTCCACGTGACCCTCTCCACACACCTCTCCGAACGGCGCGCGTTGACTACGGAAACTCTGCGTAGGCTCGAATTCTCCTCGGTCCGTGACCACCCTTACTGCGCATGAGCAAACCTTCTCCACACCCCTCTCCACTCCCCTCTCCACGTTACCCTCTCCACACACCTCTCCGAACGGCGCGCGTTGACTACGGAAACTCTGCGTAGGCTCGAATCCTCCTCGGTCCGTGACCACCCTTACTGCGCATGCGCAAACCCTCTCCACTCCCCTCTCCACGTGACCCTCTCCACACATCTCTCCGAACGGCGCGCGTTGACTACGGAAACTCTGCGTAGGCTCTAATCCTCCTCGGTCCGTGACCACCCTTACTGCGCATGAGCAAACCCTCTCCACACACCTCTCCACTCCCCTCTCCACGTGACCCTCTCCACACACCTCTCCGAACGGCGCCCGTTGACTACGGAAACGCTCTTTCTTCGATGAACGCTTTACCAGCTCGCAAGGAACGCGCCCTCGCCCGCCTATAGTGGTTACGCGATAGTGGTTACGGACACCGGCGGTGGCAGACAACTACGGCGCGAAAAACGACCGTTGTTGTGATCTCATAACAGCTTACGCTGTAAAAGAACAGCCGCGTAGCGTCCTCCTTACTGCACGCGACTTACGAAGTGAGTCACACGTCACTGGAAGCTCAGTACGGACAAGAGGGTGCAACTTTGTTCCACCGTGGCCGGGGTGGCTAATAGGGCGTCTGCATCGCAAAGGCAGTGTAACGTTAAAAAGGAAGAAAAAAAAAGAATAAAAAGGAAAGTTGGTACATGTTTTAGGGATTCTGGAAGAAATAGGGTTTTTTGACCAACAAGCGAACAGTTCACGCAATCGTCACAGTCGCGGTGATCACTGCGCTTTTCATGACGAGCATCGAACTATAAAGCGAGCTATATAACACTGGTCTTGTCCCTAATGCATCCATGCATAACATGATAATGCCGCCAACGACAACCACTCTCCTGGAAAGGGGCAACGACTTGAATAACTATATATATATATATATATATATATATATATATATATATATATATATATATATATATATGGTCAAACCGTACGAGTACGAACGACACTACGACTTTCTCTCCATTTGCCGTCGTAAAAAAAATGCACTGTAGGATACACATGACAAAGAAACCACCATCGATAGGACTCAACGCAGCAATGCCCATGAAGAGCGCGCCCGCGCGCGTGGCTATACTGTTGCGCAGACTACACGATGTTCCTGCAAAAAAAAAAGGAAAAAAGAAATACGTAGGGAATTCGATGGCGCAGAGACCGCGCCGCTGCAATCACAGAGCTTCGCCACAATACAGGCATCTACAGTGCACACGATCGTAACGCCACACGTCAAATGTGGGGGCGTGTGTGACGTCAGCAGTGAACGTCCATCTTACGTAGTCGGGTGGAATAATACGAAGCACGCGCGAGCGATATATATATATATATATATATATATATATATATATATATATATATATATATATATATATAAGAGGCCGTTAGTTGTGCGTTGCGCCATATGTGCGTGCGGTGAGCACATATATGCTTCACGAAAAGTATGACGCTGTGTGGCGTAACAGGTCGGCCAGCAAAGACGTCTTCTTTTCATCGTGGCTAGTCTCGCGCGCAAGCGGACAAGAGCCTTGAAAGGAGAAACAGCGCATGATGGAAAGATAGGGTCATGACGATATATAAAGGACTGTCCTTTTGTATCTATTTATACGATATCCATACGTCAGCGTTCCTTTGTTATGTTATCTTTCTTTCATTTAACAGCGAAGCTATTCTAGCATGAGTTCCTGCCGTGGCCGTGTGGAGGCGAATGCTTGGTGCAGCTATGAGAGGCCTAAGCTGAGAGGGAGAGAACTAAGTGGAGAGAGAGAAAAAAGTTACACCATCTCCCGCTAAAGGGGACCATGAGGCGATGCGAAGCAGCACGGGGGGTGCACACCGCGTTTGCATCGGCTTGACTAGGCTGGCGCGTTCTCGTTCCTTGCGAGCTGGTAAAGCGTTCATCGAAGAAAGAGCGTTTGCGTAGTCAACGCGCGCCGTTCGGAGAGGAGTGTGGAGAGGGTCACGTGGAGAGGGGGAGTGGAAAGGAGGTGTGTGGAGAGGGTTTGCGCATGCGCAGTAAGGGTGGTCACGACGCACACCACCGGATTGAACTCCGCCGTAAGCTGTTTCGCATCTAATAAGGAAGGGAAGGCAGGGATGTTAAGCAGTCAGGAGTCCGGTTGGCTACCCTACACTTGGGGATGGGAGAAAGGCAAGAAAAGTTAGAGGAGAGAGGGGGAGTGCCCACAGGACAGTCCAATATAATGTCACAGGCGCTCGGTAAGGCCAGATGTTTTCAGAAAGCCCAAAAGCGCTTTCATAGCCTTCTGAGCCGTTGGTCGGTGAGGACTGTATTCGAAGATTCACTAAGGGGAGGTGCAGATAGAGACAAGAGAGAGATGGAGAGAACCAAGATGAAATTTCGTCGCGAGGCGGGATTCGAACCCGGGAACCAGGCGGAAGGCTTCGGAAGTATCGACCACCTAGTGTTCTTTGACGTGCACTGGACATCACACGCGTGGAACATGGGCGTCAAGCATGTCGCGCCCGTCAAAGATGGGACCGCCGCGGCTGGGAATGGATTTCAGTAAGGAGAATGTTATGCCGAAATAATTACACTTCCGCAGAGGTGCACTGTCAGGTACGGCGATAAGTTCGACCTATGACGCTCTGAATTGTCACAGTTGCAAGTGACTACCCATGTGGCGGGCTATCGGACGCGCGGACATAAGGGTTTGTCCTTTCTGTCTAGCATCGCGCGTCACAAGATGGTTCACCTTTTTGGGCAAATAACAATTATTATTATTATTATTATTATTATTATTATTATTATTATTATTATTATTATTATTATTATTATTATTTGCACAAGATGCACCTCTGTCCAATCACGACGTGACGCTTCTACAATAGGTGTGTGTCCGCAATTAACCAATCTTGCAATTAACAGAACATGTCTGGTGTGGCTTACCATTTATTCTACGAGTTGGAATTGTTTCGTTTCCTCATCTTTTCTTTTTCGGGATAATCTAAATGCGTTTAGAAATGAACATAAAAAAGGACATTGAAACCGTAACAACTAACTTTTTTTAAAAAATCTTGATAATGTGTTGCATCCGACTGTCTTTAATGCCTCTTTCAACTTCAAATTAAGGCAAATCATCATCATCATCATAGCAGCAGCAGCATCGGTTGATTTCTGGGGTTTAACGTCCCAAAAGCCACGCTATGATTACGAGATATGTCGTAGTGGAGAGATCTGGAAACTTCCGACTACCCGGGGTTCTTTAACGTGTACCGACATCGCACAGTTCACGGGCCTTGACATTTCGCCTCCACCGAAATGCAGCCACCGCGGCATCATCATCGTCAGAGCCGTCATAAAAAACAAAAGACAAACAAACAAAAAAGCTGCAGCAGAGATCGATACAGTACTCCCCTTGTAACCGCATCAAGTTGTCTTACAGTTCTCAGGCTCCCTAGAAGGTGTATCTATAATTGCCCGCCGATAACAGCGGCACTTCGTTTCACCTTCCATTACGTTAGTCCACAATCAGGGCGTACACAATGCCTTTACACCTTTCGAACTCCCTTTTTTTTTATCATACGAGATTTTTTTCTGCGGACTGCTCCCACGAAAACATGTTGCCCTATGTCCGCAACACGCGGTGAAAATTCAGGGATCAATGAAAAAAGACGAAAGGTGTCGTCGATTTAATTTACTGCGCCGAGCGTTTATTTATTTATTTAACAACGACAAACAACGAGGAAGAAATCGACCGACCGCTCTTTACAGGAAAACAAATAAAGCGTCATTCCGGAGAAGAAAAAAACATTTGAGGCACGGGCCCGACCGGAGAGGGTTGATCCATATTCATCGAGATCGCGGAAGCCACGATAAATGAAAGGAAAAAAAAAAACAAGAAATCGGCGCCAAGACAAATCGAAAGGAACGACCCTGCACGCGCCGTCGGTCAGTCGATGATTCGGCAAGGGGCGCAAGGCTAGAATTAATAGGCGGCAAATTACGATCGCTCGAATGGCGATGCGAACGCCGTCTGTGTACATCGCAATAACAACGACGTGCTTCTATAGACACACACATAACACACGCCGACGACACGGGAGGGCGGCCGTGCGCGCACACTCAAGCACAAACACGTGTACAACACGCACACGCGTACATCCGATTTAGCAAAGGAATGGGGGTGTGTCGAAACGCGTACACGGAGCAAAACAACCAACCCTTTCTCACACTGTACATAATAGCACACTGCATACATCATCGGTTCGACCGATGCAAACGAGTGAGGAATGGAAACACTTGGTGCATTGCGAGGCTGCCATACAGTCTCATGATGCACAATGGGTTGCGGCTCATTGCGACAGACATAAAGGGCGAAATTTTTTTTTTCTTCTTTTTCTGCGAGACCTTTTTGCGAGTGAACGCGTGCGGGAGTGAAAGACAGCGACTGGGAGAGTGGGGTGATTGACTTATTGATTGATTGATTGATTGATTGATTGATTGAGTGAGTGAGTGAGTGAGTGAGTGAGTGAGTGAGTGAGTGAGTGAGTGAGTGAGTGAGTGAGTGAGTGAGTGAGTGAGTGAGTGATGATAACCCACCGCGGAAGCAGCTGAAGTTAAAGGTCAACTATATTATTTACATATCAGTTTCAATAGGGACGTATTCTCTCAACACTCAATGCAGCAAGCGAAATCTTGAAAAGACAAGGCTTCACTTCATTATAGCAGAGTTCACTCTTTGCTGATAGGCTTAGGTCTCGCCTTCATTTTGTGGTAGCGCTGAAGAACAAACGAGGACAAAAGAAGACACAAATATACTGGACGGGCGCTATACATCAACTGATGTCTAGCGCCCGTCCAGTATATTTGTGTCTTCTTTTGTCCTCGTTTGTTCGTCAGCGCTACCACAAAATGAATGCGAGACCCAACCAACTAGCCCACCTTACCGCCTTGACATCTAGGCTTAGGTAATCACGCTGTTAACACACCGGGATCGACTTCCGGGCACACAAAGACGCAGAGCAAGAACTAACGACCGTCAGTTCCAACAGTTCAGACAGGTGGTTCCAGCATATTACGGTACTCCGTGCAATTCAGAGAGATGGACAAATTACTTCTAAAGAGTAATTAAATTATATTATTATTTACTTCTGGAGAATATTCCTAAATGTAATTATCTTACATTACAAATTAGAGCTGGCCGTAAAGTAATCACACGACATTGCTATTACTTTTGAAAAGTGATGAAATTACATTGAAATTATTTTAACAAAAGTTCACTTCCTGCGCTTAAGTCATATACGCATTCTTTACAGTACGTCACACATTTACAGCACCCATATGGCGCTTTTCTGTGGACCCGTTTTGTCCGATTAACTTCCCTTGTTTCTGCTCTCCGTCTTTTGTGAACTGCTTCCGCTACAAGGCAAGCGGAGATGCCATTTATAAATCGCCGAAATTACTGGGGAAAGTAATGAGTACTTGTAGTGAAACCACTCGCTTGAAATAATTCACTACATTACCTAAATTACCAGCCCTCAAAGTAATTCACTGCATCCCTCACTACCGCAAAAAGTAATTTAATTACTGTAATTTCATCACAGTAATGTAATTAGTGCCAAGTCTGGTGTAGTTAACAGTGACACCGTACAACCGACTGGCCCCTGAACTGAAGCTCTGTAATCGAAGCGCAATCACTCCTATACTTTCTTATCTCCCTGACCTATGTCAGAGACACAAAATGACGTTTCGGTATCTATACGTATCTCGAAAGCAATAACGCTGTATATTGTTAAACCACTGTTTTTTTTTTTTTTCTAGCCCCGGACTCACTGATCCTTACGACACCTGTGGAAATCACCATACCTCATTTCGTGTTTCTCACGTTGTTCAATTATCTGTTTTAATAATCATGCAGGCCAGACGACGCTTCGTCGAACTATCGACAACACTGCTTTCTGATATCTATCTCTATGGAAACCGCGACATCGTTTACATCCATACACGATTGTCTCCGCTGCGTGAAAAACCGTCATAGCAGTTTCTTAACCTTTTTTTTTTTTTTTTTTCTGCAATGTGTCACGACCAGAGAAGAATGCCAATAGAGTATTCTTTCAGAACTACATTTACTGTTCGTCAAGAACAGATAGTATTATGTGGGAGAGTCTAGGCAAAAATTTATTGACGGTATCGCAGTGAACTTGGAGCGCATGCGCAAGCGAGTGTAACGTCACCGATCTTATCGTACATTTCATTCCCCCGTCACACTCTAAGGAAAAAAAAAAGAAAATAAAGGTTTCTCCGAAACTGTGAATCGATTTTCCGTTGTCTGCCAAGATTTGTGAAACCACCATTCTCCTCCGTAGAAGATTACAGGGGAGAGAGAATACTGAAAAGAACTTCGAACAATGGAATTTTCCCGAACCAGAATCACGGCCCCCAATATGAATCGAACTGTCACTATTAGGACGGACGCATCTCTGCTCTTTATTATTAGTTTTGGAATATACTCCGAAACGTCAGAAACACGCCACACAGACTTCAAATGACTTGCAAATACACTCGTCTAAGAGACTTTCTATTTTACTTTCAGGGCGATCAACTTGATAAGTTTGAAAAACTGACTCGATTTCACTCACTGATTAGCTCGTTCCTTGATTCATTCACTGTTGATGCATTAGCTAGCTCCTTAATTCATTTCCTTTATCCTTCCGCACACGCATCCACCTTCTCACTCATTAACACATTCACTCATTCATTCATTCATTGAACTGCTATGGTGAATAAGGGTCATTCCTGAATGTGACACGATGAACTACTATCATTCATTCATTCATTCATTCATTCATTCATTCATTCATTCATTCATTCATTCATTCATTGAACTGCTATAGTGAATAAGGGTCATTCCTGAATGTGACACGATGAACTGCTATCATTCATTCATTCATTCATTCATTCATTCATTCGTTCATTCATTCGTTCATTCATTGAACTGCTATAGTGAATAAGGGTCATTCCTGAATGTGACACGATGAGCTGCTATAGTGGATAAGGGATACAAAGCAAACACACACAAAAATTGCGAACATTTTTTCCTAACGGAACGCACACGTGCTGTGTCCAAAACATTTTATGAAGTGAGGCACTATGCGGAGAAGCACACGTGTATTACTTTTATAATTACATTGTTTTGACGAGGGATATATAAGAGCACGTAAGTATACTAGCCAGGCTTATCCATTGCTGGCTTTATGCGAGCAAGGACGGTAATTTTCACACAAACTATACACTCATCCGTGAAAATTGTAGTTCCAGTGCATACTGCGTCACGACAACAGTTCTATACGACACCTTGTACTCAACACCGGTAAAGCTTTGTTATGACCAATTGCAAATTGGATTTTTTTTTGTATTTTTCGGTCAAATGCTTATAAGGTATACTGGCCGGCTAGATTGATTCTATGTAAGAGCAGCGCAGCTGAGCAGCAAATGACAAACTCACTCACACACACAACACAGGCGCGCTCTCCGCGCTGAAATTGAAGCGGATATGTGTTTCGCATTAAATACCGTCTGACCGCAAGGCTGCGTCGTTTGTCTAGAGTTTCGTCCGGAGGACATCTAAGAAAGACAAGCCGTTCCGAACACACACACACACACACACACACAGTATAAAGAAAGAAGGAAGGAAGCAGAAAAGTAGAAGAAAACTGAGAGCTTCAGGCGTTCTCCAGTTTCGTCTATCGCTGCAGGTTTCAATCATCTAGACCACTTTCGAAGAACACCCACAAATATATATATATATATATATATATATATATATATATATATATATATATATATATATATATATATATATATATATATATATATATATATATATATATATTTATATAATGACGAGCAGCTGGGTCTGCAGCTCTGCTCGAAAACGAAAAAAGGAGACCAACGTTTCAAGTCGCAAGTGGGCATGCGACATACACCCGAGTGACTAAAGGTGAAAACAGGGGGACACCAACCAAATTATAATCATTTAAAAGTAAAATTTACTTCTAAACATGAAGAAACCCGACGCTTCGGGTCCCACTC
Source organism: Hyalomma asiaticum (assembly GCA_013339685.2). Taxonomy (NCBI): domain Eukaryota; kingdom Metazoa; phylum Arthropoda; class Arachnida; order Ixodida; family Ixodidae; genus Hyalomma; species Hyalomma asiaticum. The sequence continues at coordinate 37,751,363 of CM023489.1, forward strand.
GGACCCTTCTTCAGGGGTGACTGGAGGGCACCAGACAGCAGCAGTGCTTATAAGGCCTTCTTTCCTCTCTCTTCCTTCCTTTCTCTTTTTCCGGTTCTTCAAACCGAGGGGGGTCATGCTAGTTACGAACCAGGTGCCGGAGTCCGCTAAAATAGACACTTGGCATTGCACCTGCAGACCGGTTCACGTTTCCAGGTGTCGCCTGAATGTGCCATGTCGTGGACACGGGCGATCACCAAGCGGCGTTCGGCCTGGGCCAATACTCTGTGCCCCTCACTGGTGTGTACGAGAGGCTTGATGCGGAGACTCCGAGGCACTAGGTTCCGGAGTCTCCGCATCAAGCCTCTCGTACACACCAGTGAGGGGCACAGAGTATTGGCCCAGGCCGAACGCCGCTTGGTGATCGCCCGTGTCCACGACATGGCACATTCAGGCGACACCTGGAAACGTGAACCGGTCTGCAGGTGCAATGCCAAGTGTCTATTTTAGCGGACTCCGGCACCTGATTCAACATTAGCATGACCCCTCGGCTTGAAGAACCAGAAAAAAAAAAGAGAAAGTGAGAAAGGAAGGAAGAGAGAAGAAAGAAGGCCTTATAAGCACTGCTGCTGTCTGGTGCCCTCCAGTCACCCCTGAAGAAGGGTCCGAGTGGGACCCGAAACGTCGGGTTTCTTCATGTTTAGAAGTAAATTTTACTTTTAAATGATTATAATTTGGTTGGTGTCCCCCTGTTTTCACCTTTAATTTCGTCCCAACCAGACAGATCTCTGTCAAATGTTCACCTTTAAACCCGAGTGACTGCAATGCGATATGCTTTGCTGTGGTGTCCTATGTCCTTCGATCGATCACGGCTTCACAGTTTGTACGCAAACATGTTACCGTGCTCTTTTGCCCGGAGGAGCCCGTGGAACCAGCCAGCTTTGCTTGTTCGTACAATACTACAGCGAAAAGAGGTTCTCCCAGTGGTGGGCGGCAGTCGAAATGGCGCCCACCGCTCCGCCGCCCACCGCTATGTTTCGGCGTCCACCGCTCCGCCGCCCACCACTCTTTTTCGGCGCCCACCGCCCGAGTGAGCCCCTTTGAAACTTGAAATGTGTGCCTGAGAGGACCAAAAAAAAAAAATGCGATTGCGCGCGTGCAACGCCAACGGGCGGCGCCTTTCCGAAAATTGATCACGTGCAAGGGAGTTTGAACGGGTGGCATAATGGCATCGTCGTCAGCATTATCAACATCATCAGCCCATCTTATGTCCACTGCGAACGAAGGCCTCTCCCAATGCTCTCCATGCTTTCCTCTCCTGTGCGAGGTGATCTCATTTGATGCCTGCGAATTTCCTAACTTCGTCACGCTATCTTACTCCCTCCCGTCCACGGCTACGCTTACACTCTCTTGGTATCCATTCCGTCGTTCTAACTGTCCATCGGTTGTCTAGCCTTCTCATCACGTGACCTGCCCACGTCCCTCTTTTCTTCTTAACTTCGACTATTACGTCGGCTCCCTGACCCACTCGGCTGTCTTTCGCCTAGAATGTTTCCTTCAATCGCCCGCTGTGTGGTTCTCAACTTCCTCCCGATCTTCGTTGTTTTCTCCACGTTTATCTGTCTCGTATGCCAGTACTGGCAAAATTCAGTAATTATATAATTTCCGCTGGAGTTACAAAGGCAGGCTGCCGCTCGTGAGTTGGGAGTGCCTGCCACATGCGCACCAACCCACGCTCACTCTACGGTGAATAGCTAACACGTGTGGACTTCCTCCTGGGTATATGCATTCTTATACAATTTCTAGTGTTTGAATAACAAAATCTCGCTTCTTTTCTTTCTTTCTTTTCTTTTTTTGCCATGCCACCTAACTACCGCCTGGTCAGTGTAATGCACATAAGCGATGTTAAGACAACAACCTAACTACCACGTTCATCTTTAATCCTACTTAAGCGCCAAAGTTAGCAGCTCCAGTGCAATGCATTCTGTCTCCTGCGTGCGCATCTCGAAGTCAATACATATGCACCGCATGAGATGGATGCGCGTCATACAGCGGTCAGACGTGGGCCAATTTGAAAAAATACAAGGCCTCAGGTTTGACTAGAGAATTTTCTCAATGAAAATACGAAACTTCTGAAACTTAACATGTCGCACTACCTCCCTCTCCCCCAACCCCCATTTCTTTCTTTTCTCTTCAAAATGTTCGCACCTTAAAAGTTTCGCGGGAGAACGCCGCTACGGAAAGATGTATGAACAGCTGTTACCAAAAGATGCCCGGGTGTTTATGACAGACCTCTTTAAAACCAGCTTGAGCTCTGAGCATCCAAGATCAAAATTTTCTTGCTACGCCATTATTTTTTTTTCCGCGATGTTGCCGGGACGCAAATCGTCAAGCGCGACGGGTAAAAAAAAAAATCGAGAAGAACTGTACATAATAACGCGCTTTGTCACAAGAAAAGCGCCCAAAACAAAGGTACAGTAGCGAACAGTCCGTGTGCAGTCGTAAACAAAACGACAAATAACAAAACGTACACTGAAACAAAATGACGTCGCGCTTGTACCATTCTTTCTTTCTTTCTTTCTTTCTTTCTTTCTTTCTTTCTTTCTTTCTTTCTTTCTTCCAAGCTTCCGTACATCCGTCCGCCCACAAAAGCCCGCCTCGGCGGTTTTGTTCTCTTGTCACAGCTCGGACGGCAGCTCGCTCTCTCTGTGTGTTTTCGCGTTTGGCCGCCACCTGTGTGTTGTTCTTGACTCATTCATCGCGAGCGCATACATTTTTGAAGAGGACGGTGCGGCGGCGGCGGGCAGCCGGAGCTTGAACGACGAAATCCGATCATCCGCGCACCCCCCCCCCCTTCCGCCCCCCAGGCGACCTGTCTGCGAGACTCTATTTAAAGCGACCTCGCAGAAGCAGCCGTGCCATTCTTGAAACCGATCTTCCACCCAGCCGTATAGACTCGCATACTTTCACACGTTTCTTTTTTTCTTCTTCATTTGCGGTGCCAGAGCGTACATTGGCGCAACCCCCGCCCTTCCTTGGAGAAAATGTGAAAGCTTGTGCTCTGGTCGATTGAAGTTCTTTGCACGCGAGCGACTCGGGATAATAAGAGGATTAACTGTAGCTGATTACGGATAATTTACAGCTGATGTTCGAAAAGTGCAAGCCAAATATCGAAAAATGTTGCCTAGCGTTGCCGTGTGTCGGCTTACTATTATTGCCAAGTGTCAGCCAGCGTTGGCATATATTGGCATTATATTGGCAAATGATGGCTGTATAGCCACTCCCGTGTGTCGGCTTACTATTGGAAAATGTTTGTTAGCGTTGCCAATGCCGGATGACTATTGGCAGAAGTCGGCCAGCGTTGGCACACGTTGGCTTACTACCGAAATATTGTTGGCTATCGTTGCCATAGCTAATAACAGCAATGCTTCCCCGGGTGTTAGGTCGCAAAACCGCGATGTGATTATGAGAGACGCGGTAGCGGAGGGCTCCGGTAATTTCCACGACATGGGGTTCTTTAACGTGCGCTGACGAATGTACGGTACATGGGCCTCTAGCAGTCCGGGTCCATCGAGGTGCGGCTGCCGCGGCCGGGATTCGGTCCCGAAACCTTCGGGCCCCAGACAATAGGCATAGCCACTAGAACACCGCAGTAGGCCCATAGCTGGTCCGCAGCTAGTGCTGGTGTACGTTAAGTGGCCCAATATTGGCAGATATCAGCTAGTATTGGGTTATGTTGGCTTACTATTGGCAAACATTGGCCAGCGTTCCCATCTGCTAGCTTACTATTGGCAAATCTCAAGTAATGTTGGCTCGATGATGGTAGAGCAGTGGTAAATTATGTTGGCTTGTGTAGACCAATGCGGGCAGCAGCCCCTCTATACAACAGCACCATTATTTTCGTTCAATGACGGTCCAATGTGATGACCTCGCAACGCAACTTCAGTAGTGGTTCTGCCCCAATTTATCTTTTTTTCTCTCTTTAACACTGAAACGAATGCAGAGATAGCTTAACGCAATCTCTATATCCGTAGCCTGTCTGGGTACTGCCATAGAGCTTCTGAAGATAGCAGCCAACCGTCGTCTTTCGCAAAATATTGGCCGCGTATCTGCGTGCTTCGCTGCAAATGTCGACAGATGATAGTCTTCTGCCGGCCGTACTACCCTGCGTGAGATACGGACGCCATATGGCAGCGCCGTCGGGAAACATGAGCTTGTGCAGAATCCCTGGGCAACTGCCAGGTGGCAGGACCAAATCGTCGGCAGAGGCCTTTTTAGTGCACAGCGTCGCATTTTTAGCGCAACCTAACAAACACTAGGGTCTTTAGAATTACGGATCTATGTATTTTCAAGTAAAGGAACACACCACCTAATACTTGCAAATTGATGTTGCGCCTCAGATATGCGTAATATTGGCTTTTTGATCGACAATGTTCACAAGTATGAACGCAGCTACCAGTTCAAGATGGCTGGGCGTTAGGCAAGTGCTTAAACTTTGGCCGGGTGGCTGAATCGTGTGACAGACTGACAAACAGAAAGACAGGCCAAAATTTCTGCGTTCAAGTATCCCAAGAAAGACTATCGTCCTTAAAAACCGAACAATAAGCAAAGAAAGAAAGAACGAGTCGAAACAATAACACATCGTCTGCAAACGGAAGCGGACGACACCAGCAGCACATACACGAAAGACCGCACCGCGACATGCAAGGCATCAAGCGAACCGCGACTAATGGCTCTTGAAAGTATAATGAGGCAGCAGGGCGCCCCCGCGAAGAGACGGATGATTTAATTCATTCCGCAAAACCTATTACGTCGAGGAGGAAAGGCAGAACGACCGCTCTTGACGATGGACTCAAGCGGGCAAGCAATGGACACACTTCAAACAATCCACGCACACACAAACGCACACCTAATCGCACCGATTCTGACAGTGCTCTGCATAAGTGCCGATCTTGAAGCTGCCAAAAGTGTGCCGAGTCGCTAAAACGTACGCAGCGTGCCGTACGTAAATGCTTACGTAAACACGCAGACGTGTTATATTCCGTAACTCGTTCTACGGACGCTATGCGTCACGTCCAAGCAAAATATCATGCGGCACTGAGATGTGAAGAGCGAAACGAAAGGGAGGTTCAGTCTAGTGTTGAAAATTTTTGCGTAAGGAGGCCGTTTTGCGTGACTTGACGCTGCTTCGGTTAAAAGGAAGTTTGCTTGTTCGATGTGAGACACGATAAACGCATCCAAATCGTCCGCAATTAACTAGCCGAGCGGCCGCCAAACAGCGTACGACAAAACATGCACCACTCTACTACTTCGCCGCACTAAATGCAGTCGCCGGTCCGCAGGCTGCGCTTTCGGAACGGGCGGGCGGGCGGGGAGTCGCACTGACGTGATGAGGATGCACAACGAACTTTCTCTCGAGCAGAGAGCTTCGTAGTCGTCGAGCAAGAAATGTACTCTTGTTCCAAAGCGGACGATCTCGCGACAGTGCGACGATCAAAGAAAGAAAAAAAAATAGAGGAAGGGTCCCTCTGGCGTCCGTGGGAATCGAGTCCAAACTAGCGCTGCAGCACGGACGGCAGGGTAACCCGTCGCCTACTCCCACCATCACCACCGTCGTTTTATTGATTCAACTCTCCGCGTGTGATGACAGTTACAAACACTGTATTGCACACACGCACACAGGGCAAACACACACAAAGTCGACAGCACCGTACGGTCTAACCCACTGCGACACATTTGCCCGTGTCGCCCTGCCGTGACAAGTGTGTCAAAAAAAATGCGACGCGTGTTCTCCGATCATCACGCACGACACGGCCGTGTCAAAAACGCGCTCAACTCTCGCTCATTCTCTTCCGACTTTCGCTCGCTAGCAGAGCGACCCGGGAGAGCTCTTTCAAAGTGTCCTCTACACACAGCACTGATGCTGAAATGCGGCGAACGCCCGAAAAGATTTTTTTTTTTTTTTTCCTTCCTCAGCCTTGCTCGCTCTCAGACTCCCTTCTCCGAGCGGAGTTTGGTTCCGCTCTGCGCATCTTGAGAGAAGCCGCACGCATTTTAGGCCCGCAAGGAGAGCAGCGCGATCTGTTTCCGTCAAGGAGGGAACGTGCAAAATGCGCATTACTGCGAGGTTGGGGGAAGAAGAAGAAGAAATGAGGCGATGCAGCATCGGAGATGGAGGCACCCAAAAACGGAGGCGCGATGCGACTTTAAAAAAAAAAACCCGAGACCGTTAACCTAACGGTGGTGAAGCGCACGGATGGTTAGAGATCGCCGACTGGCCACCCGGATCGGACTGCCTCGCCCCGATGGGACTCGAACCGCGGACCAATGCCAGCGGCAGGCACCGCCAAGCAAGGCGGGCACAAGTGCGAGCTGAAACGCGCGCAAGAAAGACGTACGAAAAGGGGTTTTTTTCACTTACATACGAAGTCGCCACATGAAGACTCTCACCAGCGTCCGGTGAACTAAACAGGCTGCGACCTGCGGAGTGCTTCTCTTCTATCGATTCCGCCGGCAGGCCGTATAGTGGCGCTAGTGGTGCGTCACGTATTAGTGTAGCAAAATAGTTTGTCTATAAACGTAGCATGTGCAATAAAGCCTGTACTTTACCGAGAATATTGCAAGGTAATATTTGAGTGAACGTAAGCAAGGCTAGTCGAAGGTTATGCTCCAAACGTTGCATATCCCAAAGTCTAAGTTACAAATCTTAGAGGCAATGCTTTCCGTAATTTACAACAGTCGAATTTTCGCACCGCTCAAATTGCGCTTTGCCGGTACACGATCGTTCTAAACAAATATAAATTGGTTAAAGAAGGTTGTTTCGTGTTTTATTGTGACTATATTTGTGCCGTGCAACCTTATACAGAGGAAGAATTTTACTCTAGGCATTGCTCTAGATTTCAAATTACGTCATGGCTGCCATGTTCGCGCGTCGTCTGCTATTTGCGGCGTTTGCATTACTTGTTTACGGTGTGCTCGTTTCTTACTACAAATACTCATCTAAAACAATCACTCAGCCTCTCGGCTTTTGTGGCAAGCAAATTCAAACCTTAGAAGATGCATTCATAGCACAGCGAGTAATTTATATGCTGTTTAATGGCAGCATAGACTCGCCAAATGCCATAAGCCCAATTAATTGAATAAATAACTAGAAATGGAATACCTATAACAACAATCGCACTACTGTCTTGGGTAACGGCTTTGTTGAACTCTCAAAAAATACTTCTCTTCACTGGCAGGTATCGCCCCCTTTCCCGATCTCACACAAACTCAAAATATGCACGAATTGCCAGGCCTGACTCAAGATCAACATGGAGCCAGCGCTGGCGAGTTATCATCGCCGGCTGGTAAAGTTGAAACTATTCTCGTGAACCAATTTCTCCCGCCTCGAAACGCAACAGAAACACGTTCGTTCCCAAGCTTGACGCTGACGGCCAAGCATGTCGCAGCACCGGGCGCTGGCGGTCGTCCGCGGCGCCTTCGGCTACAGTCTCCAAAAGTGGTCCACTTCGCCGCGCCTCAAAGCTTGCCACCAACACCGCCGACACCACACGCTCGGTCCGCACTCCCGACACCACCGTCTCAGACTCTACGCCTCAACCACGAACCTCCAGAGTGCCCGAAACATCGCGCTAGTCGCTAGGATACTTCGCGGTGTGCTCAAGGTCCGATACATCGTGCTGGGTTCGGCCGTCGCCGGCGGAGCCCACGTATCTAAGAAGTACGAGGAGTTTAAGGACAACCTGCCGGACTTTGGATGGATCAAGGACTCGCTCCCGGATCGGGACAGCATGGAGAGGTTTCGTGCCTCTCTGGCCGACATGAAGGACAGGTTGGGCATCCCCGAGAAAGGACTGTTCAGAACCGGTGCTAACGCGGCTGCCAGCGGTCTCGCCAGCATCGGCGAGTGGCTACAAGGGGTCAAGTTCGAGAGCTCGCCTAGCGTCGTGCGCAACGGCTTGGACGACTTCGCCACCGCCCTGGCCGTCGCGCCGCTCTTCTCGTCGCAGCAGCAGGATGAAGAGCGCCGGCAGAACGAGCGAGAGCGTATGCAGAAGCTCCAAGACGAGCTTATTCAGGTGAATGTGCGAATGGTTGAGGGAAGAATGAATGGGGAGAGAGGTGACGTCGGCTTCGGGGTGGGGGTTCATTGGTTGCGTTAGAGGACTTTATTCTAGCTGTGATTCGTTCTTGTCGGACTCGAAGTCTCCTATGTTTCTGGCGAGCTGGGTTCTCTGTACTGGCTTGCCGTTCACCCAGCCATTTTAAGACGAGCTTTTAGATGTCGAGGTCACGTCTGATGATTGCCCTAGGATGAGCCTTCGGATGAGCCAGTACCCTAGGATGAGCCTTCGACTTTCAGCATTACCTATATTATACGATCTGTACCAAACAGGAATAGCAACCAAAGTGGTACTTCCTTATGCATCAGTTGTACCAATGCAGATGTAATTAGGAATGAATGATAGTAGCTGCTCTTCATAACATTGGCAACTGCAACATAAGCACTTAGGAATAGCAGTGTTTAAAACACCTCAACTGCAACAGCAAAGAAAGTGTCTGCTTTATGCTACTAAGTTATGTGCTGAAGAGTGTGTGGACCGATGTTCATCATTAAGTATTGTATGGTGACTTGAAATACAGTACGTGCTAAATGCCTAGGTAATTGACATGTGTGTTCTGCAGTAAGAAAGTGAAAACAGAGAGTCGCAGTAGATTTAAACAAGTAGTCATCTACAGCCACATTAAAAGCGTGATGTCTCATATGAACATTATTGAGCCAGGTGCAGGTAAATGTGGAAATAGCCCAACACATTGTGGTTGTGATTCTTTCAAACTTGGTGTGATGGTCGTACATTGCTTGCCTAGTTAGTGTACTGTACTTTCTTTTCACCCATTGCGATGGTGTGTAGTCCTTTCTCATCTGTTCCTAAGCAAATAAGCATCTAACTGGTTTTGCATTGTAAGCACTGCAATAGAGACTAGCAAATGTACAGTTCCCTTACTCAAGTATTTCCATATAAGGATAAAAAGTATTGCATTTTGTAGCAGTGAACATGACGTGCGGTTTACCTGTTCACTTTGAGATGACCTGGCTCATATAGCTTCACGAATGTGTTGCCACCTGTCTTGAGATCAAGTATTACTGAATGTTTTTGTCATGGCGACAAATGTGCACATTACTAATTGCAAATAACACGAAATATTTAAGCCCGTTGCAGATGTAGGGTAACAATGGCTGACACGTGCTTCAAAAGCTACAATCTATGACCCTTACTCCCGTCAGCCACTCAGCAGTGAGGACTGGTTGCTTCTCCCAAAAATAGACTGGTTTAATCATTGTGTTGCTAATCCTCCTTTGATGACCCAGGCATTCAGGCAACATTTCATGAAGAGTGTTTAGAGGAGAGAAATTTCGAACTTGTAATTGCGCATGTAACTTGTAAAAACATGTAGCTTGTGCATGGAGCCTGTGAGACATGGTCGAGGTGAACTTTAATGTAAGGAAAGGTTAGAAGCCAAACAAGTTGTATTTGTTTCTGTGAGTCTTTCTATTCTTGCCAACAAAGCTCATTTTGCTAACATATGCATGATAGCGTCCAAGAACACTTTTTGACCACCAACTTACAGGCATTACTTACATCCATAAACAGGTGCAGATGAAGTACCAGAAGGAGATCGAGCGCCTGGAAAAAGAAAACCGGGAGCTGCGACGCCAGGTGATGCTCAAATCGGAGCAGGGAGTGAGTCGGCGCAAGATAAAGAAGTCGCTCATCGACCTGTACTCGGAGGTGCTAGACGAGCTCAGCGATTACGACTCCAGCTACAACGTCCAGGACCACCTTCCTCGGGTGGTCGTCGTCGGTGACCAAAGTGCCGGCAAGACGAGCGTTCTCGAGATGGTGGCACAGGCACGAATATTTCCACGTGGTGCAGGTGAAATGATGACCAGGGCACCAGTAAAGGTGACACTGAGTGAAGGTCCTTACCACATTGCAAAGTTCAAGGACAGTTCACGGGAGTTTGACCTACCAAGGAGACTGAGCTGTCGGACCTTCGGAGGGAGGTTGAAGTGCGGATGAAGAACAGCGTCCGTGGTGGCAAGACCATCAGCACCGACGTCATCTCCATGACTGTCAAGGGTCCGGGGTTGCAGAGAATGGTCCTGGTAGACCTTCCGGGCATCATCAGCACAGCGACAACAGAGATGGCGGAGGGAACCAAGGATGCCATACGCGAGATGACAAATCTGTACATGAGCAACCCCAATGCCATCATTTTGTGCATCCAGGACGGCTCCGTAGACGCTGAGAGAAGTATAGTCACCGACCTCGTCAGCCAGGTAGATCCAAATGGCCGAAGAACCATCTTTGTGCTCACCAAGGTAGACCTGGCTGAGCAGAACATGGCCAACCCGACCAGAATTCGCAAGATCCTTGATGGAAAGCTGTTTCCCATGAAAGCACTTGGATATTTTGCTGTTGTAACTGGCAGGGGCAGTGCGGAAGACAGCATCACAGCAATCAAGGCTTACGAGGAAGCCTTCTTCCGCAACTCCAAGCTTTGCCGAGACGGTATCCTGAACATGTCGCAGTGCACAACACAGAGCTTAAGCTTTGCCGTCTCCGACTGCTTTTGGAAGATGGTGCGGGAGTCAGTTGAGCAGCAGGCTGACGCTTTCAAGGCGCAACGATTCAATCTGGAGACCGAGTGGAAGAACAGCTTTCCTAGGATGCGCGAGCTGGACCGCGATGAGCTGTTCGAACGATCTCGCGGTGAGCTGCTCGACGAAGTGGTCAACCTGAGCCAGCTGAGTCCCAAACACTGGGAGGAAGTGCTGTCGCGAAACCTGTGGGACTGCATGTGCAGCTATGTGGTTGACTCCATCTATCTGCCTGCAGCCCAGACTGGCAACGCTGGCAACTTCAACACCGCCGTTGATATCCGCCTTAAGCTCTGGGCCGAGCAGCTCCTGCCCTCACAGTCCGTCGACGTGGGCTGGGGGACACTGCGTGACGAGTTCAATGCACTCCTTCAGAAGCGGAAAGCAGCAAAAGACCACGACCCACTCTTCGATCGTCTCAAGGAGGCCGTTGTCAAGGAGGTCCTCAACCGGCATGAATGGGAGGACAAGGCCGTTGACATGTTGCGCATGATTCAGCTCAACGCACTTGAGGACCGTGTAGTGCATGACAAGCACCAGTGGGATCAGGCTGTCCGGTTCCTGGAGACAACCCTTCAGCAGCGCCTGCAAGCGGCTGAGGCCCGTGTCCGGGACATGGTTGGGCCTGGAGTAAAAGAACAGTGGCTGTACTGGGCCTTCACCCACTGAGGAGCAGAGGCAGAGGGCAGTGGTCAAATCCGAATTGGAGCGGTTGCTGAACCATGAGTTCCTGCAGAAACACGGACCCGCGCTGACGCAGGAGGAACTGACGGCCGTCCGCAAGAACGTCCAGGCGCACGACGTCGACGTTGACTACAAGTTCATCCGGGACACGTGGGAGCCGTTGTACCGGATGCACTTCCTGCGCCGATCTCTGGCCAAGGCCAACGAGTGCCGGAAGGGGTACTACCTCTACCACCAGGGCTTGGACTCGGACCTCGAGTGCCACGACGTGGTCCTGTTCTGGCGCGTGCAACGCATGATGCACACCACAGCTAATGTGCTGCGGCAGCAGGTGATGAACCGTGAGGCCCGTCGACTGGAGAAGGGTGTTAAGGAAGTGTTGGAGGATTTCTCACAGGACAGCGAGAAGAAAGTTGAGCTTCTCACCGGGCGTCGGGTGGAGCTTGCCGAGGAGCTGAAAAAAGTGCGACACATACAAGAGAAACTAGAAGAGTTTGTCAGTGCACTAAATGCGGAAAAATGAGTGTGGCTATCACTTCCGGTAGAAAGGGACAGTTTTGATTGTTTTACACGACCGCTAGGATTTTGGAATTACCAAACAGTGGACGCCGGTTATTTTCTAAACTTGTCAGGTACATGACACAGTCTCGTGCCTCGAAATGCACGTGTAGCTGCGCTAGTCAGTGATAACGTGTAATCCGTGACTCGTAAACCTCCTACAGAACTAGTGCTAACTTCCAATCCTTTTTTCTTGAATACGCAGGCTTGTAGCGCACGTCTTCAACTGCAACTGCGATATTATGTCGCATTTATTTAATTTATATTATTCTGTGAAGTTGATATATTGCTTAAAAAAGTTTACGTGATCGTATCGAACGACTATAAAGGACTTCTCAACTTACCCCTCACGTACTGCAGCATCTGATGGCTTTGCACACGCTCCGGTGAGCCTTTGATACCAATGAAATAAATTCACCTACTGCTGCATGAGCAAGAAATAACACTCCATGTGCCTCGAGATGTAGCTCTGGCTTGTTGCAGAAAGGTCAATAAGTGTAGATAATATAGCATGAATTATGTACATACTGCTAGGTTATTGAATGTTGTTGCACTGTGGCTGCAAGCGGGTTGTACTTATTTCACTGCTTGTGTATCTTGACCATATGGGCAGAATAAAATGGAAAGTCAAATCGCATCAGTGTTTCAGTTATTGCAAAAAGTTGTCTGATGGAGGGATGCAGTTACTATGTTCTCATGAGATTGTTGTAATTGTATGGTAATTCTAATGGTTGTCTTCATCAGCAATTTCACCTGCCATGTTTCAATTTGAGCTTCAGATAACAGATTATTTGACGAAACAAGGTGAATTTGAGGTGCATGTCACCATTAGCAGCATGTAATAAGTGTTCAACATAGGCAATCACATCAGATAGAGAATTATAAACACTGACGTGACCTTGCTGAACATGCAGAGCGCAAGTTGAAAATGTTTGTAAGAGTGAGCATTGTTTCATCATGAACTTCATTAAATCAGAAAGACTGAACAATAATGTAATAAATTTAATCCCAACATATAATGTACATGATGGATTAAGAAACTATTGGATATGAAGAAAATTGTTTTCCCTACGATAATATGTAGTGGCTATGCGACAAATTAGAAATATTTGAATACGGACTTCTGGTTGGCTACTACTTTGTCATGAAATGGTTTCACTAAGTCTAAGAGCAGAAGGAAATATATGGTTGATATGCACAGGACTTCATAGCAGTAAAAGCTCATTTGCACTGGTGACTCGAGGTCTCATGATCAAGGCTGTACCAAGAGCGACGTCATGCATCTAACACTCATTTATAAAAACAAGCATTCACAACTCTGTCATGAGCAAGCAGCATTTGGGATGAGATGTGCAAGAATGACAGACAAGGCACTTGCATCAACCCGTCTTAAGTGTTGTATGTATGTTGATTTGATTTGTGGGGTTTAATGTCCCAAAGCCAGTTCTGATTATGAGAGACGCCGTAGTGGAGGTCTCCGGAAATTTCGACCACCTGAGGTTCTTTAACGTGCACTGACATCGCACAGCACACGGGCCTCAACATTTTGCCTCCATCGAAATGCAGCCGCTGCGGCTGGGATTCGATCCCGCGACATTCGGATCAGCAGCCGAGTACCATAGCCACTAGACCACCGTGGCGGGGCTGTATGTATGTTCCCGTCAGAATCGTACACCAACTAGCCCATTTCACCACACCTCAACCATTCACAAGGGGTCATAAATGGTCACCTCTTCTATTGTTAATAGTGTGCCCTTTCTGTTGGACACACATTAAAGAATTAATTGAATGATCCGATTTCCTTTCAAGCATCTGCAGTTGCATTCAACAGCCTTTGGCCACCTTATATGCAATGGAAACAGGCAAAGCCACAGAATTGACACTAATTGATGAGAAGCAGGAGAATGCAAAGTGAGACAAGGGCTCGCAAGAAGATGACTCAGAAGTGGCCTCCAGTGACTGTACAAGAAAAACCTTGCCCCTGAGCCTCCAGCTGGCTCTGTCTTTTCAGCTAGAGCTTCACTTAGTCAGGCAGTGTTTGTCGCAGGAGCCAAAGGTATACGTAGTAAATAGCAATGACATCATCTCGTGACACCACACATGGAAACGTTCGCAAATGGGCATCCAACTGCCATTCAAATGTGGCATTGGTACATGGTACAGCATTCACCCATTGCTGCTTGCATCTTGCCCAGCATACAGGCAGCCTGAAATGTGAGGAATGCTGCGCTTCTTAGATGATGAAACACTTCTCATGCACCCACCCACGATTTCATGTAGAGATAATAGCTAACAGATATTTGTCAAAGTTTGTTCCTCGACCTTTGACTGAGGAGGTTCTGCTGGGTCCTTCGCATGATCCCCATTGTCAGCCTGATAGTCTCAAGGCTCTCAACAAATTTTTCCACAATGGCAAACTGGACAAGAGACTTTCAAGATTTTTGGCCGTGCAAGCTTTTCCACTACCGTATTCATCTTCATAATCAACATCTCCATCGCGCTCTCTTTCTACACTTACTCCCCTTCACCCACTGCTTCAGGTCGACTTCTCAGCTTTTCTGTCATAACAAATTTCTCACCCTTGTGAGAAACCGATGACAAATCGCAGGAGCTGCTTTGTGAAGTAGCAGTTTAGAAGACGGACAGATCAGTCAAGCATGAGCCAATGTTTCAGCCAAAGCATTACAATCGCACGGCAGTTCTCACATGTGTTTGCCTTCTGCGATATGTTCACATTTATGTTCAATGCGCTGCAATCCCATTGTAGCTTTTTGCCATATTTCTCCTTTCCTCTGTGCCACTTGGAACTAATGCTATTGTCATTGTGTATTTGCACTGTAACTAACCATTTCATATTCAATCAAAACTTGACTTGCAAGTATTGTGTATTTGTACTGCACTGTTGCGACTGAAATACCGGACACAAGGCAGCGATGCCAGAAGCTAATTGACGAAGTTGTCGCACCTGAAAAGCCGTAAACGAGGCGGGCGCTGGTAACCACTGCACCATTACCTCAGCAGGGGGTGACGACTTACCTTCACCCGAAGGGGTCCTGCTGCCTTGCCTTCACGTGGTTCGGCTGCGAGAAGGGTTGCCTCGGCGAAGTTCATAATTAAAAGGGCGGAGCATCATCTTCTCCCCTCTTTGGACCTTCGACATTGGATTGGAGGAGTGACATCAACCGAGTCTTCCCTAGAAGACGTCCTAGGGAAAGAAGGCTATTTAACCACCCGTAGAACGCCTAGCAAGAGAGCATTTGGGCATTCGGCAGTCAGCTACGATGTTGTAAATAAACTTTGTGAATATTTCACTCCCAACGCTCCTCGTACTCTTCTCTCCCGCCCTGAGAGACTCCTGGCCTGCAGCCGACACAAGCCATGACAGTACATAAGAATTTTGTATTCAATCAAAACTTGACTTGCAAGTACTGGACATACCCTTTTCATCCTATTTCCCTTCTTCCGTGGCATAATCTAGCCATAAATCATTGTCAACTCAGCTACTCATCTGTTTTCTTTCTTTGAGCATGAGGGTTTGCACCAACTCGCAGGATTTTGACCAGGAATGGTACGACTGTGTGCCCTGTGTCCAGCTGAGGGGTTTATGCAAAACTTCAATTTTAGGGGGTGTTACCCATGGTGTAACCAGAACACGGGGTGTGTGGATAGGAAGTTATTAGTTAACTGGAAAGCTTTCGAAGAGGGGTGTGGGTGTGTATAAATCCCTGACTGCAATTACGTGTATGATATGATGGCTTCATTTCCACTGATATGGACGACACGTCTAATCTACACACTTGGCTACAGAACGGTATACTCGATGACAAAGTGTGGTTTTTGTTGCAGATTGTTTTTACATGGAATCTTCACACAAGAGCACTGACTAGCAAATCATGCTGTACATTTGTGGCCATTTCACATTTCTGCTCATAACTCTGCTAGAACTTAAGTAAATTATGTACGCCATTGGACTAGTGTCATGAATTAATGCATGCTACCAAGAAATCTATGCTGTATTGAGGTAGCATGAGAACTGCAAGCAGCTGGGCGCGGCACGATAATAAATGTCAATCAGACCTGGAAATGTTGCACGAAAAATGGAAAGATGTCTGAATCCTTAGCTTACATGACCATCAAGCAGTTTACATCAAGCAGTATAATAAAAAGACAATTAGAAAACTATGCTACAGTTGTACATTAATGAGACTGCTGCTTGCCTCCAGAGAGAAAACATTTTGTTGCACAATACATTCAATCAGGTTGGGTGTCCTTTTCCAAGTTTTACCATTCATGTATGAGATAAGGCAACTAACTACTATCATTCATTACTGACAGCACATTAACGGTAATTTTGCTCTGCTTCTATGTGAAACCTCAATTTTGGTAAGAATGACAAATCATAGCTACAAATGAACAACCCTCTGCACATACATTATACTTCAATATACATATATAAAATATTAAGCAATGTATACTGATAGTAACAGTCACAACAAAAAGTAGTTTATCTACAGGAAGACAAGCGCTGAGACCTTGGGTACATGTACTGGCATGATGTTTCTCAAGAACTATGTGAAAAGCTAGAGCATGTTTCCACTGATGTGGCAGCACGATGCTGTTTCATTCCTCCCTGAGCTTTTGCTGCCTTGCACATGTATCAACAGCCTCAAAGGTTCTAACATAGGTATCATGCAAGCATCTGCTTCCCCACAACATCCACCAACTGATGATTTCTGGAATTTCAGTTCCCGAAACCATGCTATGATTATGAGAGACGCCGTAGTGGAGGGCTCCGGAAATATCAACCACCCTGGGTTTTTAACGCGCACTGACATCGCGCAGTACACAGGCTTCAACATGTCACCTCCATCAATATGCAGAACACCTGCCAACTGAACAAGCTAACATTTAGACAGGTTGAGGTAAGTAGCCATGAAAAATGTGGCATACGAACTAGGTAAAGAATGAGAACTCCAACACATT
Organism: Hyalomma asiaticum; assembly: GCA_013339685.2. Lineage (NCBI taxonomy): Eukaryota > Metazoa > Arthropoda > Arachnida > Ixodida > Ixodidae > Hyalomma > Hyalomma asiaticum. Next base: position 37,768,230 of record CM023489.1, read on the forward strand.
TTACATCTATAACTCAAGTCTACACTAATGAGTGCTGCTGTCCAAAGATTAACAAATTTTCAGTACAAGAACAGCACTGCAGATGGTAGTCACGCTCGCATAACCTTTATGCATCTTCACATATACCCACTAATATTGCCGATAACACCCCATGGCAATACACTGGTCAGCTAATCAGATGGTACTCGTGCAGTGTGTGCGAGAAACTGCTTCGACTAATCATTACACCCGTTCTTCCCTTTGCTGTAACAGTTTGCCCACTGTGCCTGAAATACGGGCGAGGAGCATGCCCTATGCATCAGATTAAATCATTTCATAAATTATGTTTTCCTTTACCTGGTATATATTTACATGTATGTGTTAGAGTGTACAGAACAATAGACTACCAGACACATGGGAAAGCTTCATTGGTGTTGCCATCATGATAAAGCCCATTTAGCAACAGAATGTGCAAGGCTATCACTATTTCAATGGCAAAGCATGTTTGCTTAGCCACCAGTGTAAGCACTGGCATAATTGCTCACAAGCATCCTTCTTTTATGTTCTTCCTTGCATGAAGAAGAGCATTCATTCAATAGAAAAGAAACTGCGACACGTCGTACCTGAGCAAAGAATGGTGTGATTTCAGTACCGCTTCCATTACTGAAGCCTACACGTCTGTTAATCTGGTAAATGAAAGAGTGGTAAAATAAATCTAATAATTATTGTCTAATGTTTCTAGAAATGCCATAAAGTGGCTACTTGTGTTCTGCGACTACAGTATAACCTGAAGTGTTTGCCCAAGCGGACTGTCGCTGTGTTCACGTGAATGAAGCCTGAGATACGACACTTAGCAATGGTAACAGACTTCGCCAGTACATCGCAGAAAGATGAGACACCATCATGAAAGACATAGCTGCGGTAATAGTATTAATCAAAAATACTATCCCAACTTAATGTTAGTGTATCACTAGCGCTTGTGTTATTGTTTACATGTGACCAACATTAAATTCGTTGTTGTTGCCACTTAACTAGTTACACCGCACACAAGCAGATGCAGGACTATGTACATACGACACCGATTGAAATGATTGATTGATTGAAATGAAGGCTGTAAGAGGAAACAGATAGAGAAAGCTTCAGTGACAGTAGGACCTACGATGAAGACATTCACTTTAAAGCAAAATGTCAGAAAGCTGGTTATAAATGTTTCCAAGTATTCACGATTTCAAATGATAGGTGTAGAAAAAGCAAGCGCAAGAAATGTGCATGCATCTGTGTTCGTACTTGCATGTCATCCCTGCTTTCTAGCTATGTGCAAAATCTTTGCAGGTTTCCACACTTCAATCTTCAAGGTGCATTCACAAGGACATGACCTCCTGCAGTGCATTTTACATGCCATTCACTTCACATAAAATGCGGCTAGTTGCACATAAAGCCACAGCAGCTGAGTATCATAAAACTGAAATGCAAAACTGTGTATTTGCTGAACTTCTACCCGAACCTCATGTAGTGTAAATTAATGCCAAAAGAGCTCTCCATCCCTTTTTTAGAGCACACATAGCTTTAAACATGAGAACTGCATAGTTTAAGTAAGTTCGCTGGACCGTAGGGTCAACGTTAAAAAATTTCATTTCAGAGCACTGCTGACTCCATTAATGGAAAGTCAAAGTAGTTAGATGATGGCACCTTATACTTATCCCAGTCAGTGCTTATATTTGTGGAGTAACTACAAACACAGATTCGCTGTAGAATTTCTCACGCACACACCACATTTGCTTTTTCCATTACAGACTTGACTAATCTGAAAGCCCTGATTCATATACCATAACAGGCTGTGGTAATTGACAACTACAAAGCATCCTGAAAAAGCATGCGATAAACGATTCTTCCACTTTTGTTATAATGAAATGTGGCATTTCAAACATCCCTTTGAATTTTGTTGCACCTTAGTGAACAGAGCTGCTTGTGTGTGGAACTATACTCTGCATGCTGAGCTTCACATTGAGTTGAGAATTCAGTTTACCTGTGGCAACCATGTCCAATACATTATACATGTTTTCTGGCCACCTGGAAAGAAGTGACAAAGACAAGTCAGCTACATGTGTATGCAAAATGTGTACATCACTACAGAAGGGATTAAACTACAATTTGCAAAACAAAGAATATATAGGTCACTGCTGTTAGCAAGTGCCATGCATTATACTCAAGGCTGCCTGCGTTTACGAAAATTTGGCACAATGGAAGAGTGTGAAGGACGGAAAAGAAGGAGTCAAGGTGGAAAAACAGAATATGCATGCTAGTCGTGTTTTTTCTGGCCATCCAATTTGTTTGTATACATTTGCAGTGTTCCGTTATGCACATATATCAGCATGCCCAAGTTTGTACTCTAAAACTAAGTCCTCTGACAGGGGAACATCTCGAGAAAAACACAACAAAACAGCACACCTGAATATCACATAAGGCAAGACGGGATATCCCTACATGCTAGTCGTTCAACTTCCACCATATCTAGTCTTACTTAGAAGCATTCACTCAAGTCTGTTCTCAGAGCTTCAAAGGTTCTATACACTCAAGCAGTGACCCTAGCTGTCTATAAGAAATGACAACACATTAAACAGACAGCTAACCTGGTTGTTTGAATCATTACCATATGATTACCTTAGCAATTTTGATGGGACTGTAGCATGTGAGAAATTGTGAAAATGGTTGATGTGTATATACATGCCTCCAGAGGAATGCTTGCACTGATTTTGTACTACATTTGCACTGCTTGCCAATAATGTTATCACCTAACACTCCACATTTCAAGCACTTATAATACTGAAATAAGTATACATGCCAGTTCAAATGATAGGTGTTGCATATATAGGTTCTGTACAAATTGCCAGGTAGGTCCCAACTGTACTGTCAAAGCAAGTTAGGACCTACCTGGACTGGACGACAGTACTGTGTGTATTTGCCTACCTGGCAAATACACACAGTACTGTCGTCCCAGTCCTGTGTGTATTTAACGCAACTATATTATAGCAATCACTGTATGTGGAACGTGTCAAGTTGTTCCTCAGGGTACTCATGTGCTCTCAGTATAATCTTGTCGTACATGGTCAGAAATAATGAAAGCTGTAATAAAAACATTATTGGAACAGTGATTAAGAACTTCATATATACATGTCGTGCTAAAGTTATAAAAGTGCAAGCTGACCATGGCATACCCCATCCCCGCGAATGTTCTTTTTTTTTCTGTTTATATATAAACGAACACACCCACGAACATAGATAAACTGGGGCCACACCATCAGAAACTCGATCTGTGGGCCGCGGACACCCCGCCACCCGCCTCCCTCCCCGTCTCGTTTTTCATGAAGTAGTTTACATCCTGGCTAAGCCACTAGTTTAATAATTGTAGTTTGTCATGGCACTCTAGCTAGAGTTCCACGAGCAGTCATATGACCACAGATATAGAGTATATGACCACACGTACCACATATATACTGCGCTGCAATTCATGCACAACGCAGGCCATGCAGTATACATGTATAATAGATGTCAAACATTAACCCGTACGCCAAGCTTTCCTCGCAATAACAAGCCATGGCAAAGTGGGCAACAGTCTTGCGGCATTTTTCAAGCGCCCACGACCAATCTCTCATGTTAACATACCGAGGTGGACTTCAAACGCTTGACTATAAGACTTCAAATGACGTTCACGAAACTTGTGTCGTTTTTCAATTCGCTACGAGTTCTGTCGTACCTGGAAAAGACAATCGGCACTTACGGATGACAGCCCCAAATTCAAATGGCGCGGTTTTGTTTGGTTGCGGTTCCGGCCGACAGGGGCGCAACAACCGTAGACGCATTGCTTGCAATGGAGCAACCTTAAGCAAAAACGGTGCCAAAGTAACAATTCAAGTCGTGTTTTTAATTAACAGTCGTATGCCAAAGGACATACTCCTTGGCCACAGTTACATAAAGTTGTTCATTATGATAGTCTTCGCTCATATTTTATCAATTCGCTACCCTTGCCACCGCTGTCGCTCGTCTCTTCAAAAAACGTGGCTATAAATACAAGAACGCCAGACTATCAGTTGTACTTCCAAAGTACATATACTAAAATTGGAACGATACAGAGAAGATTAGCATGGCCCCTGCGCAAGGATGACACGCAAAATCGTGAAGCGTTCCACATTTTTTTCGTCTTTTTAGTGGACTTTTATACTTTTCCTCCTGATACCGTTGCATGCACGCTCGTGCTCTCAGGAATCCTCCCGATGCGATTGTATTTTGCTACTCGCATTCTATATCGACAAGTCGCTCCTGAGCACTCGAAGACTGATTTGTCCTGTACGTTCAATTAGTATTATTTGTACACAATTAGCGCTATTTCCACAGAGTATTTGAGCTCTTCTCAATGTCTCGGCTAAAATTTATTTGCACGGAGCTTTTCAATGTTCCTGAGGAGTGGGCACAAAAATTATCGCATTCAGAACATCATGCTTATTTTCTCAAGCTGTAATGTAAAAATTCTCGAGAAAAGGCAGAGGGAAGCGACTTGTACGTGCCCCTGAGTTGGTTGGTGCACGTGCTTTAGCGAAAGAAACCAAAGTGTTCTGTGACGAAACGCGATAACCTAAATCCGGACAAAGCTGCAAAAACCTGGCAAAACTTACTTGGGTTACCACTAGCAACAGAGCAAGGGTAAGGAATATTAGCGGGCAAGGTGCGCATTAATTAACCGCCAAACGTCCTGTCAATTGAATTAGCTGAACAGCTGCAGTTCGATCGCTAATTCAGATGCAGTTTGTCACACTGAACAACGATACAGGTACAACGTAACGAGGAAGTGAATGTTCGCAATGTGACATGACGCCCCATAAAATGGCGTTCAAATGACGCGGGTCGCACACATTTCTGCCGCACCCCGTGAGATGGCGCTCCAAAACGTAATTTTTGCCTTGATCGGTTAACGATCATTCGAATGATCATGCGCGACTCATAATATTTTAGCAGTCTAGACTAAAGGGACCATGTGCAATATGTGGATAAGCAATTCTATGCATGTAATTGGTTTTCTAATGGCTATACATAATACAACCTTGTGAAACATCTCAGCCTTCCACTGCAACCCAAGTGTGAGTCTTGGAATGGTAGCTATATATACCAGACGCATTCCTCCAAATGCTGTACTTCCAAAGTACATATACTAAAATTGGAACGATACAGAGAAGATTAGCATGGCCCCTGCGCAAGGATGACACGCAAAATCGTGAAGCGTTCCACATTTTTTTCGTCTTTTTTAGCATACTTTTGTAAACACTTTTCCTACCGATATCAGGTGCAGTAAAGCCTCGTGCTCGCAGGAAGCTTCCCGATGCGATTACAATTTGCTACTCGCATTTTGATCGACAAGTCTCACCTGAGCACTCGAAGACTGATTTGTCCTGTGCGTACAATTAGTATTAATTTGCACACCATTGGCGCTTTCCACAGAGTGTTTTCCACAGTGCATGATTGCTGTTCTGCTGGCTATTTGTTGGTTGTTGCAGCTTCATTCAGCGCAGATATTTTTGCAGGCATTCCGACCGCGCCCAGCCATTTCACCGTAGTTAGGATTAGGCAATAATTTGACCATGTTACGGATTCTTTAATAACGTACGCCCAATAAAATCAAATGACGTCAGCACTATAGTTTATTGCGCAAATTATTCTTTCGAGAGCATCACAACACGGCCAACAAATGCGAGATGAGAACACACTCGACGATGATACGGGTATTTTCAATAGCGCTGCTACGCAATTCCCCACGATCGCGATTGAATGTGTCGACTGCGATTGGCTGGCGGGCTGGCACCCCTGTGCACCTCGCTCAAACGAGGCGATCGCGGTCGAGTTCCATCGAGATTGCGCATTGTAACACCCGATTAAGCGGCTGTGACTGTTCAGCTGCGGCAGCGTGTAGCACCAGTGCAAGTCACTCGATCTGTTCGTTACATGACCAGCGTTCGGTACATTGCCGCTCACGGTTTATTGACGAAAAATAGAAGCCCAAAATATAAAAATAATGCATGTCCTTAGGGCACGACCTCCGAAAACCCGCCTTCAGTAATTAACGACGCCGAAGTGCAGACCTAGTTCACGCAAACGTTACTGGTAGCACTCGAAGCCTGCGAAAACACGAAAAAAATGTGGAACGCTTCACGATTTTGCGTGTCATCCTTGCGCAGGGGCCATGCTAATCTTCTCTGTATCGTTCCAATTTTAGTATATGTACTTTGGAAGTACAGCATGTGGAGGAATGCGTCTGGTATATATAGCTACCATTCCACGAATCACAATTCGGTTGCAGTGGAAGGCTGAGATGTTTCCAAAGTTTGTATTATGTATAGCCATTAGAAAGCCAATTAGATGCATAGCACTGCTTATCAACGCATTGCGCATAAAACTTTTAGTCTAAACTCCTAAAATATTGTTGAGTCAATGATTATTTGAATGATCGTTAACCAATCAAGGCAAAAATTACGTTTTGGAGCGCCATCTCACGGGGTGCGGCAGAAATGAGTGCGACCCGCGTCATTTGAACACCATTTCATGAGGCGTCACGTCGCATTTCGAACATTCGCTTCCTCGTTACGTTGTATCTGTATCGTTGTTCAGTGTGACAAACTGCATCTGAATTAGCGATCGAACTGTAGCTGTTCAGCTAATTTCATTGACCGGCCATTTGGTGGTTAATTAATGCGCACATTCCCCGCTGGTATTCATACCCTTGCGCTGTTTCTAGTGGTAATCCAAGTAAGTTTTGCCAGGATTTTGCAGCTTTTTCCGGATTAAGCTTATCGCGTTTCGTCACAGAACACTTTGGTTTGAGTAGTGCACCAACTCGGGGGCACGTACCAGTCGCTTCCCTCTACCTTTTCTCGAAAACCTTTACATTACAGCTTGCACAAATAAGCATGATGTTTTGAACGCAACAATTTTTGTGCCCACTGTCCAGAAACATTGCAAAGCTACATGCAAATAAATTTTGGCCGAAACATTGAAAATAGCTCATGTACTCTGTGGAAAGCGCTAATTGTGTACAAATTAATACTAAAATCGTATGCGTTTCCTCCGCGTGCCGTGAGATGGCAACAACAACAAAAAAAGCAAAGCGTCAGCATCATTATCGTTTGCATTGATTATAAAAATTTTATAACTTATAACGCAAGTACTTTTTTTGCAATCTTCACTAAAACTATGCTTAATACGAAGGCAACTACTACGGCCATTTAGCGTTATTGCGATTTTTATGTGCAGTTATATTGAAGTGATATCAACTCGCACAGCGACAAAATTGTGAGTCTTGGATGGGCGGCTATATATAACAGTCGCAATCTTCGAGTTCTGTACTTCCACAGTATAAATATACTAAAATTGGAACGATACAGAAAAGATTGGCAGGGCCCCTGCGCAAGGATGACACGCAAAATCGTGAAGCGTTCCACATTTTACTTTAAGCCCTTTATATTCGAGAATATGTTCGCAATATTTCTTACCTATTTTTCTCTCCCTATATTTTAAGTTTCTTGGGCACTGTCAGACCTTATAATGAAGGCAAACAATGCAGTGCAGAAAAATGCATATTAATCATTAGTACATCAATAAATCTACGATATCGTCCTTAATTTACACGTTTTCTCCCATCAGCAATGTATTTATCTCAAGATATTTTCGCATAATTTCAAAAGCGCACAAAAAATTTGCGTAAACTAAAATTTAACGTGCATAAAATCAAATACATTTATTATTAATTTTATTATTCATGACTGCACATCTATGAGCATATTTTTTCCTGTGGCCCCAAAACGATTGCATTACGAGTCAGCTTCCTTTTTTTTATTTTTTTTTATTTTTTTGCGACGGGACATTCCTTATGAGACCTCGATGCCTACTTTTACAAATACGCATTAGCGCTTCCGTCTATAAGCCGCTGCTTTTGAAACAACTGTGGTGCTGAGTCTTGTGACACGTATTGATAAGGTCATGCCCTTTCGTCCAGACATTTCAGCATTGCCAGGCCTTTCCCGTGAACGCTAAAGGCGGCAATGAAATTGTGGCTGGACGCTGCGGCCCAACCGCAGCACTGACCGCGCCGACATCAACAATTCTTTAATACCAAGTTTGCAATTATTTATTTATTTTTGATTTATTTACAGATACTGCAATCCCCATAGGGGATTTTAGCAGGGTGGATATACATCTTCATGGTAAAAAAAGAAAAGTTTAGGCAGCAAAACAACAAAGGGTAGCAAACATTGCTTCCAGAAAATACAGAAACATTGCCTCCAGAATACAATACAGATAAATACAGAGCACGCATACGGAACATCAACTACATAAAAAAGGCAAAAAAGAAACAAAATACATATTTGAACGAGATCGTGCTGCAAATTAGAAAGTAATTAAGAGATATTTGCAGCAAATGAAGACAGTGAAGGTTGAGCAACTTGAGTGTTGGTTAGGTTATTCCATTCAATCACAGTCCTTGGAAAAAAAGAATATTTGAAACAATTATTTTTTACGCGGAATGGAGTTAATGTTAGGTCATGCCTTTGTCTTGTCGCATACCCAGAAGAAAAAGTAATGATGTCAGAAATATCAATATTATAATGTTTATTTATAAGCTGAAATAAGAATTTTAATCGGGAAACACGATTGCGTTCCGTAAGTGCGGGCAAATTGGCTTGTTTTAGGAGTTCTGTTGCAGAGGTACGGGAGTAGTTATTGTAGATAAAGCGGACTGACTTACGTTGCACCCGTTCAAGTTTTTTTTATGTTAGTTTGAGTACAGGGGTCCCAAATAATTGCGGCATAATCAAGTACTGGAAGTATAACTGCTTTGTATGCTAACAGGCGAACGGAAGGTATTGACAGTTTGAGTGCCCTCCTAAGAAAAAACAATCTACGGTAGGCATTAGCGGTCACTTTTTCAATGTGTCGATTCCATTTTAGAGTGTTTTTTATGTGCAGGCCAAGGTACTTGTATTCTGTTACCTCAGAGAGGAAAATATTGTTAGCCGAGTAATAGAAACTTAGCTTGTCTTTTTTGTTAGTAATGCACATAAAAACAGTTTTCTCGAAATTAACCGACATTTGCCAATCTTTACACCAGGCAACAACTTGCTGAAATGCATCATTTAGTAACATTTGATCGGAATGCCTATCAATTGTGGAGTATAGGACACAGTCATCGGCATATAATTTAATGTTAACAGGTAGGTCATTTGCCATATCATTTATATATAGCAAAAAGAAAAGAGGGCCCAGAACCGAACCCTGGGGAACACCAGAGTCAACAGAAAGTTTATCAGAGTCGTGATTTTTAAAGGTAACGAATTGACTACGTCCACTAAGGTAGTCAGAAATCCAATTAATCAGCTGCGGATTATTAAGAATTATGTTTAATTTATGCAGCAGTTTCTGATGCGACACTTTATCGAAGGCTTTCGAAAAATCCATGAATATGGCGTCTGTTTGTTTCCCTTTGTTTATATTGTTTGCGAAGTCATGTACAGTTTGTACCAATTGCGTTATTGTCGAATAGCCTTTACGAAATCCATGCTGATGGATTGTTAGAAATTTGTTTCTCGAGGAATTCCAAAATGTGTTTGTGAATGATGTGTTCCAGGATTTTGCATGCAGTTGAAGTTAATGAAATAGGGCGGTAATTTTTGATGTGCTGCTTATTCCCGGTTTTGTGGAGTGGCTTAACTCTGGCGGTCTTCCAGTCGCCCGGCACTTGGCCAAATTCCAAGGATTTCATAAACAAGACCTTTAAATATTTGGATACCCATTCTGCATAACGTTTAAGAAAACAATTTGGAATTAATTTCCACGTCAGCAATTTCAAAAAGAAAAAAAAAGACAGGAAAAGAAAAGATAAAATCGGTGGATCCCACGCATCGTGGGAATCGATGTCACGGGAAGTCAAGGGGGAATTTGCGTATGCGCTGAACTGTTTGGAAGTCAGCAAAGTGTCACGATTAGGATTAACGTAACTGTGAAAACTGGGAACAGTCGACGTAGCCACGGCTGCTGATGCGATAGGTCTATACAATACGTGAAGCGCTGAAAGAGCAGCCGTAGACGACTCCTGCCTGGCGCCTCGTTGTCCTGGGTTCGATTCCTACCTACCTAACTAGTTCCTGTCGCCTCATGCGTATCAGTGCTTGCCCGCTTGTTATGTCTACATGTCCCTTGCAAGCTACAACAAAGGGTGCGTCTTTCTCCTGCTGTTAACACGTGCAAAGTGTGGTCTCATGAGATTTCCATTTGGTTGGCCACTGATTGACATGAGCTGCGATGTTAAGATGCAATCAACTGTGGCGTATCCTCGCTTAAACCGGGCCGAGCACTGTGGGTATAAACCACAACCGATTGCGCGTGTTTTCGGTAATCGTGACAAAAATCCAAAGTATAGTGATGTTCCTCTCCTCATTCATGACGAGAAACATTCGTGCATGCGATTACGGAAAAAAATCAAGTGCGCAAGTCTATTTTTCGCATATTTAATTTGAAGACGAGAATTCTGTGGCGTATTCTGATAAACTTATATTAGCATCCGATTAGTTGTTCCTATAAGAAAGTTCATTAAAAGCTGTAACTTTATTCAAAGTGGTGGCACATCTATACACGAAAAGCTTAAGAATGTGCCGCAGCTGAACACCGTAGCATAATATACGTGGTAGTGACGCAATTCAGTGTGCAAAGTCTCACACAAATATATTCAGAATTCAGAATTTTTTTCTTTTTTACATACACCGCTGAAACCAAGGTAACTCACACAAACAAACTAAGGTATCCTATGCAGCAGTGTAACAGGGATAACCGAAGCACATCGCTGAAACCAAGATATAACCAGGTAACAGCAGTTAGCTGAAGTTGGTCTACGTAACAACGTTGCTTCGATGATCAGGTTCGTTTGTCAGGGCGAACGTTGATGTTTGGCCTTTCCGATAAGACATGCGCACATTATTGTTTAAGTCACCATGACTATACGGGGACATGCGAGTAGACATCACACATGCACTAACAATAGGGAGGCAGTGGCATGGCAGCGCCTGCAAGCTGGAAATGTTGTAAACCAGGTCTGGGCATATCATGTTCAGGTATATGATAGGCAACACGATAATTGCAAGGACTGCAGGGCGAGAGGGACCCTCGACCACATAATCTGGGGTGCGATAGCAACCAATAGAGGCTAAAGCAAATGTAAATTGTAGGGAGCCCTGGGAAGTCACGCCACGGCCGCTGTATCGACCGTGGTCCTGCTGCGGAGCGAGGACCCTGTCACAGCAACAAGCCATCCGCCTGGAAAAACAAGCCGCGAGAGTCAAGACCTCTTTTCTTGCTTTTAGTCGCGGAAATGCCGGCCCCCGTCACATAGGCCTGAGTGCGCCTCCTTATCTACCGGAACAATAAAGTTGTCATCATCATCATCAACAACTTCAACAAAAGTTTTCTTTTGCTTCCTTTTACGTGCATGTCTTTGGAATAGGGTTCGTTAATGTCGCTGGTTGTTCGAGTTGGTTCGTCGCACGTGTCTGAGAAGTACCAGATCAGCAAACGTGAACACAGAGTAGGACAAAAGGACATGTGAAAAGCACCTGGACGTGACAGTTTATACCTATCTTCTTTCAACTAGCGTAGCCTTTAGTAGGGTAGCCAAACGAGCTCGAGCTTGATTAACCTCCCTACCTTTCCTCTGCATTTATGTAGCTCCCTCTCTCTCCTTCTTGCAGGCACGAAGCCATGATTTGTTTGCGGGAGAAAGGAAGGAGGGGGAGGAGGAAGAAGTCCGGTGCAGATAGATGAGAAGGGTTCTCCATGAGGAGGAGGGAAAGAAGCAACGTTCACCGCAGAGCTCCTTCTTCTCACTATCCCCAATTCTCCAAACTGAAGCCATTTCGGTCGGCATGGGGCAGATTTGACGCCCTCCTCTCAAATAAGAGAGGGGGGAACAGTCAGCCACCTGCTCCCCATCCCCACCCCTTTTTTGTTCATACGAATGCCGATGTTTGCATGTGTGCGAGTGTATATTTGCATACGAACTGCGAAAATTTCGGGCGTAGGGGCTATGTTTGAAGACCAACGTTACTATTGAACAACTACATCTCCGGCTACGCCAATGATATCTTATGTTCGTGTTTGAAGGAGTGATTACCATCCACCCATCTGCTAATAAATCTATTGTTGAACTTGGTTCTAGTGTGTGTGTGTGTCCATCATGTTTCTACTCCTCAAGCTGATAAATCCTAATTTTAAAAATTCAAGCGCATTCTTCTCAACGTTGGCTTCACTGATATTTAAAGCCACTTCAAGCCGGCGCCTTCTCCGAAACCTTCATGTTCATCACCAATGTGGAGGCTCACGTCCGTGCACGTATTTTTGGGCCCCTATACTGCAACCTGTGTATTGGTTAGTCTTTCATCTTTGTTGTATATGCAGACTCTCAATGCAGCCGCGGCAGCTCATGCTCAACGGGTAAATGTCAAGCGTCTGCGAGATGCACACACACATATCTTGAGCGAAGTGCATTACAGCTTGGTTGTGGGGTGCTTTGGTTGTCTCGAAACCATAGAATTGTGGGATAATTGTAACGCATTTCACACGCACTGCAGTAAAAATGTATTGAAAACATAGGGCAAATACCAGTCGCTTGTTCATTCGTTTCTTTCTTTCTTTCTTTCTTTCTTTCTTTCTTTCTTTCTTTCTTTCTTTCTTTCTTTCTTTCTTTCTTTGTATTCCCAGAGAGCACGGCCGTACCTAGGAAGCTGTGCTGGACCTGCTCGTCTAGGTGATGGTGGTGGTCGTTGGTGGCGCCATTTTACCGCTGGCAAGCACGCACATTTGGGTGGGCCACTAGCCACGTGGTATACTGGAATTATACTGCCGGAGATAAATACAAAACGAGATGTTTAAAGACAGAAATACTGTACGGATATCCCACAGGAGTTTCTTTCGAAGAACGCGTAAGCACTCTTACTTTCTACGCAATGCAACTGACCGCCCAGTGGACACAGATTGCATCAGCTTTGATCAACCGTAACCGGACGTACAAACGTGACCCGTTATCAGTTTTTATCATTTCTGTCGGTTCTGCGAAATACATCGATTTGCTAGCCGTCAATGGGACCCGCAGGCATAACGAAGCACTCATCAATCTCGGCGGCGCACACACACACACACACACACACACACACACATATATATATATATATATATATATATATATATATATATATATATATATATATATATATATATATACACGCGCATACGTGACATACTCCTTCACTCATCTAGCATAATTTATGCTTCGGCAGTTTTATTCGATTCATGTGCCCCAAAGTCGTGCCAAGAGAGCCGAGTTAGACTAGATTTCTCCCCGATCGAATCCCAAAGCCAAACCACAACCACTTATTTTGTACGCTGCCAGGTGTCTTCGATGCACATGCGCCACCTTACAACTTGATCCGAGTGTAGTTCATCTCTCGGTGGTAGCATTACAGATTTATAAACTGTCAGATTCCGAGGTCACACACCGCGAGCAATGGACACTTACTTGGAAAAAAAAAAGAAAAAAAGGTATGACAAACAAGGTAGTGTCTTATGCTCCACTTATAAGACACTACATTCCGATACCTGAGAGGAACCTTCCAGCTTCGACCATTCTTTGAAAACAAAGGGCGTTTCAGCTCACCCGCGAAGGCCTTCTTCATAGGGTCTCCGTAGAGTGACCTAAAGCAAGAGAGAGTGAACCTTTTACTACAGCTACAAAGTAAGCGTGCCGGAGGGAACCCTAGTCCGGGGTCCCTAGGACGAGTCCGGGGTCCCTAGGAGACCGGGGTCCCTAGGATGATCGGACACGTTGGACTATGGCCCGGCGGATCTCGGGAGGTATGTCGCAGAGGGCGCCTTCCCATAGCTCTTTGACGCGGCACGGTTGCGGGTTGACTGGAAGTGGAGGGAATAGTTTTGCGGCGCACTCAACTGTGGCATGAAACGGCGTTGAGGAGCTGCCACAGCCTGGGCAAGGATCCTGCGTAGGGGCGGTACGGGTAAAATTCATTCATGGAAACGACCTTTGCATTCAAGGGCTGGTCGGCGCACAGTAATTCCTCCCCCCAACCCCCTCAATTTTCCCGACACGACAGGTTTCCTTAAAGCCCTGCATTTCATTAATTTCGCAACATTCCCACCTGCGGAACAAGCTGAGTGAAATCCACCTCCCTGCACACATAGGAAAACTGATAAGAGATAACGAATCGAGCGAGCCTGCGTTTTCACGCACTCGAAACAATGTAATCTCTCCGCCGTCCCCGCGCGGGCGCGTGTGTATGGAGCATTCGGGGGTGGGTTATCTCAGCCCCGAGCAACATACGGTTCAAAGAGATAGCGCGGAGATATCGGCGATTCCTGAAACAATTGAGCGTATGATCCAGGTGGGGAGGGGGGCGTGCTTTTGTCGGTTGATCCTTGGGCAGGTATAGTATACTACAAGGCCTGCAACTCTGCGGTCCGACGTGCAGCCGGTGACAACTCCGTGGGGTTCCGAACCCCTGGTGTACACCGTGCTGATACAATTTGGTCTTATACGACGCAACACACGCCGCAAACGCAAGACCAGGCGAAGATCTCAACCCTTTGTGGCATCTCATAGCGTGTTCGGTGAGTACAGAAGGTCCACGCCGATGCTCATGAACTGACGCTCACCCCTGCAACAAGCCTGTATATTGTACGTTGAAACTCTGTGGTTATACTTGCCGTAATCGGGATTATACAATTATGAGGCTCGCTGGTATAGCGATGTGGCTCCAAGGTAATTCTGAGTACCTGGTGCGTTCTTTAACGTGGGCAAACTCTGGGCCGCAAGTATGCGGGTACTTTTGCAGCATGCGTGCAGTCAGAATAAAGGTAAAGATTGGAGCTATACAAGATAGAAATGCAGAGGCATGTGAATAATGCTTTTTCTTAGATCGAATCGAATCGAATCGAATGGTTATTTTGATTGATGATTTCTGAGGTTTTCACGTCCCACGAAATGATTATGAGAGACGCCGTAGTGGAGGGATCCGGAAATTTCGACCACCTAGAGGTTTTTTAATGTGCTCTGACATGGCACAGTACACGGGCCGCAACATTTTGCCTCAATCGAGATGCAGCCGCCGCAGGTCGGGATTCGATCCCACGACCCTCGTATCAGCAACCGAGTGCCATAGCCACCAGACCACCGTGGCGGGGCTACGAGTCGAATGGCGGCGGAATTACGAATATAATAGAATTGAATGCCGAATACCTTTAGAATAACTGCATGATATTGAACAGAGCCGTTCTTGCAATTAATGTAAATTTATAGTCACGCTCTAGTATTCATTCCCTTAGCATTAGAAATACCATAGCATCACCTGAAGGAAATAATGGCAGATTCTTCGTACTCTTGAGGAAGCGCGAATGATTGCTGTATAAGGCGGTACACTCACGCTCCCTGAGCATTGAGAGGTGGCCGAGGGAGGGCCCAGAGGGGTGGCCCAGTGGCTGTGGGTCAGCCGAAGACAGATGCCGCCCCACCGCTACATTTCCTGCCCATCTTTACCAACTCGCCTCATCCGTGAGCTGTGCTTGTGCGGGCTTCGAGGAGCCGCAGGTCGACTTTACGGCTCACCGCATACAACTCTTTCCGTTAGTTCTTTTCTTTTCTTTTTTTTTTTTTGTCTGGTGGAGTGTGACGTAGCTAGTAGGGCCACCCCCTTGAGGGCTACCCTGGATCCGCCCCTGTCCCCGAGCAATGTAGCCTGTTGCACTGCATAAGCTCTCACGTGTTATGCCTCTACAGTATGCATACCAGAAGGGATGCAATTTACGGAATTTTTGCAGCAACTCATTGTTGCTTTCGGTGCAGCTAGCACCACGGATGTCCGTAAACTACTCGGGAAATATACGGGACTGCGAACGGGACACTCTTCGAGTCGACATTCGAAATTTTCGAATATTCGCACACCGCGCGATAGAAGCACACGGCGAAAAAAAGACAAAAAAAAAAAGCATCACAAGGTGCCTCAGAGAGGCTCACTGGCGTTTCCGTGCACGAGCACCTATCTTTTACAAAGATAGGTGCTCGTAATGTCGTAATGTGGAGAGTGTGAACGGTGTCACGTGGTCACGGAGACTGCCACATGGACGTTTGAACGACCACTGTTTCATGTGTCCTGTATTTATTTATTTATTTATTTATTTATTTATTTATTTATTTATTTATTTATTTCTTTATTTCTTTATTTGATGTGAGGACATCAAACACACAAGGAAGGAAGGAAAGAGCAAGCCAGCGACTGCTACCGAGCAGGGCACAACGCCAGCCTATACCCTATGAGGAGGAGGGGACTGAAGTGAACATAGGAGGAGAGAGAAAAGAGTGTAGAAAGAGAGGAAAGAAAGAGAAGAGGAATAAACGCAAACAAAATACAGCAAAAACAAAGAAAAACGACTATATAATGAGAGGGAAGCCAAATTTGCACTATTCAAAAAGAGGGAGTATAAGGCTGCGGGGATGTGCTGGTCGAGTAGACCAGCACTTCCACTAATGAATTTCAGGTTCCACACGTGGCATGCATACGTGGTCACGAAAACATGCAATACGAGTGAATCGCGTAATCGCGGTTTAAGTCGCTTCTCAAATGCTCAGTAGTTCATGGCGCATATACGCTTTCAAGTCCGTTTGCAAGCCACTGGTGTGGTATAGAAAGTATATATACAGGCAAACCTATAAAATGAATCGACGCATTCCATAGCAGGTTCGAATTTTGTTCGCGTTTACGTCTATGCTGGTACGTGCCGCACACCGTCCACAATTAGGGGAATTAAGCTACCGATTGACGTTGGACGGCTGCGAAGACGAAATACTGTTTCATCCAGCATCACGAGGGTAACTTGCACTAACTAACTAACTAACTAACTAACTAACTAACTAACTAACTAACTAACTAACTACTAACTAACTAAATAAATAAATAAATAAATAAATTGATTTCAGGTGTCTTGCGCTCCAAAACCACGACCTGATTATGAGAGGCGCCGTAGTGGATGGCTTCGGAAATTTCGACCACTTGGGGTTCTTTAACGTGCACTGACATTTAACGGCCTCCACATTTAGCCTACAACGAAATCTTAGAATTTAATATTACTATTATTACTGTAGCACGTAAAAAGGCACTGTTATCATTGGGCCATGGTTGTACGCACTATAAAAGATACAGAAAACTAAATTTATGGACTTTGCTTTCTTACATGTTAATAACTACGGTTACAAACTGGACCCACACTTCCCATGGCTTAAAATTTCGTGGGAACTGCAAGAATGAAAAGAATAAAAGACACACACACACACACACACACACACACACACACACACACACACACACACACACACACACACACACACACACACACACTGCCTTCGCGTTTGTTGATTAACATTCTCTGCTCTTGTTTTTTTTTTTCTTTAATTCCGCGTTTGCTAATTAACGTTTTGTTCTCTTGCTGTGAGCGAGGAAACGATTGCTCACGTCCTCTGCGATTGCCCTCGGTACTGCTCCCAGCGACAGTCTCTCGCCGCGGGATTGTCACGCCTTGATGATCGACCGCTGTCCGAGCAAACCGTATTGGAATGCCGGAACGACAGAATCTCGCAGCAGAAAGCCACGAAGGCTGTGCTCAAGTTTTTGAGCGCAACGGGCCTCGTGAACCGTCCCTGACAATGCCGTGTTTGTGCGTGTGCGCGATTCGACCTCTCTCTTTCTCTCTTTCTCCCTTTATTCTTTTCTTCCATCTCTTTCTGTCTCCCTTCACCCCTTCCCCAGTGCAGGGTAGAAAACTGGATATTTTTCCTTCCGGTTAACCTCCCTGTCTTCCGCCCATCATCTCTCTCTCTCTCTTCTCCTGCTGTGCGCGCGGGAGCAATTTCAATTTAACATCCTCGGCCAGCATTTTTCTTGACTTCACGTGACTATATCGGCTTCAGGGCAGGGGCAGAGTGTAGCGACCCGTCACTCCACGTTCCTCTGCAAGAGAATGTAGATAACACAACAAAGGAGTCGTTATATCCTAGCCACTGATGAGATAAGAGCTGGGCGTCAATGCCACAACCCAATTGCCTCTCCATTTCTGTCGTGATCACATAATCTCTGGAGAGTTCCGCTTGCAGTCGAAGCCTTTCTCCTTTGTTCTGCGCTTTGAGCCACCTCTCCATAACTGCGGAACGGGTGGCATGCAATTGAGTAGCAGCGTGTCCTCGCAGTACAAAGTTAAATTCTGTGATTTTGATGCCCCTTCTAAACGACGGGCTATGAGTCAGTGGCCGGTAACATGAAAGTGATTTCACGTAGGTATTCTAAATTATCCAGAATAAAAACTACAGCCACATTTAAAATGAGCGAGGGTTCGTTTTTTTTTTTTGATATACTAAGTAAACGAATGTTCGTTAAAAGTCTCTCAAAACTGGAAGGTGGATAAGCTCTATGTCTTTTTTTAATTGTTATTACAGTGTCTAGCACCCTCGCATTCTATTACACGAACTTGGTGAAAAAGGATTATTCGTAAAATACTGCCAATTTCTTTATTTCGCCTCTCTTCTCGATTTCCTTGTTGTTGTTGTTGTTGTTGTTGTGTTGTTGTTGTTGTTGTTGTTGTTGTTGTTCTCGTCGTCGTCGTCGTAGCTGTTGTTGCCATGGTAGTAGTACTAGAAGAGAAGGAGAAGAAGAAAAAAAGAAGAACCTGTTGTTTTGTTGTAGGAGGAGAAGGAACTCTTGTTGTCATTGCCGCCGTTGTCGACATTGTTTTCGTTCCTGCTGTACAGCTGTGTAGCGATGATCTGCGGTTGTCGACTCCAGTGCAAAAACCATCGCGAATCGGTCGATCACGTCCTGTGGCTACAATGTCGCCTTGTGGCGAAATACCTGTCGCGAGGAGAGACAGCCGCTCAATGACATCCACAGAGATAGCAGTGACGAAGACGTCATCTCGACTTGTATTGTCTTCTCAAAGAAACAAAGGAGGAACTAGAGGAAGGGGGTGTTGACCTATCGAGGTCTTGCACAAGACACGTACACACTTCCACATTTATCCCAGCTGCGGGGGTGATACCGCACCGTTTGCCCTTATATACTCCGCCTCTAGAGCCAAAGGACAGAGGGAGGTAGAGAAAGGAAAAAAAAAATTGTTTACTCTTACATAAATAAGTGATGGACGTCGTCGATTATGTCGCGTGACGACGTCACGCGATGTCGTCATAGCGGCATCACGTTATCTCGCTACTGACGTCATCGTGAAGTCACCACTGGGCCGCGTGACAAATTTCGGTATACATCCGTATTCACGTCAGACGGGTTAGCGCCGAATCCTTCCAATCGTGAGCCAAGAAATGCTTTCACATCGACAAATCGTAAACACGTTCAAAACGTCAGGTGAAGCGGCCGCTGGTTGTGAACCAACGTCGTTTCATGCGGTGGCTGCAGCAAACTTGTGCGAGTTATACACATAAACTACGTCGGATACGTTGCGCGCCTAGTGCTGAACTTACACTCCTTGCGGTGCACGCGTGCAAATTTGACCTGATTAGATTCCCACAGCAATTATGTTAATATGGTACGCGATGTAGCACGCTTATTGCGCGTGCACATATTACGCAGCTGTACGTTTCACATACGTATAGAGTGCACTGTGTAAGATTCATTCTTCCTGAAATTCGTACGTGATATTACGCGTTTCGTGATTCAAGCTACGGTGGGCTCCGAGCCCTTGTCTGCAGAGTGGCAGCTACCATGTCACTCCAGCTGCCGTTTACGAGAGCTTTTCGAGCGAAACTTGTTACGTCTAATTGACTTCAGTTGCTATACGTACTTTAGCCCGTTGTGCCTAGCGTGCGTGCGTTGGTGGCGGTGGCGTAATGCAAGAGGGAAAGGTCCATCTATTCTTTCCCTCGGCACACTACACTACATAATCGTTGTTATGCAAAGCGCAACGTGCGATGATGTGTCGAAGAGGCTCAGCTCCAAGTTGCGGGTTCAAATCCCCGCAACTTGGAGAAAGAAAGAAAGAAAGAAAGAAAGAAAGAAAGAAAGAAAGAAAGAAAGAAAGAAAGAAAGAAAGAAAGAAAGAAAGAAGTACTACAGTTCTAGAGTACTAGACTGAAGTGCACGTTAATAAACCACAACTCAACGTCAATCCGAAGTGCTCCATTACGACGAACTGTTTCATTATGGTATGTGGTATGTGTGTAGGTTAGGAACGCACACGTTTCGCTTTCCTCCGCTCCCTCGACAGGGGATGGGTTGAAGATTTTTTTTTATGTCGGCTCTTACACATCAAGTATGAACTAGGTGACAGGCAGTGAAGTCTAAAGTTAAATTGCTCCAGACAACATTAATCGCTTCTCACAATCCACGAGTCACAGGTTAGAATCATTTCTACAGCGAAGCTGTTATGCTCGCAGTTAGTCCTGTGTGCCGTATACAGAAAATTAGCATCATCATCATCATACCCCCGCCAAATTCAAACTTGGCACGGCGTATAGTAATCACTTAGGTGACCATGCGAGATGACGTCACGGCCAGTCACGAGTCCCTGCGTGAAGTTGAACTTGATTACAGCATAGTCGTTACATGCACGACCCCGTAAGGTGACGTCACGACTGGTCACGTGTCCCCGGCAAATTCAAACTAGCCAACCCAAAACACTCTAGGTGACCACTCGCTGTAACCCAGCCTTGCGCGACTTCCTGCAAGCTGTGCTAATTCTTTCCTTTTTTTTCCTTCAATTTTTCGCAGGTAATATATGCTCAAGATGCTGCGGTTTTGGACCGCGGCGGCACTATGTGTGGCTCTCAACGGGCTGGCTACATTCGCACAAGATCCGAGTAAGTACTATTACATAAATTTTCCTTTCTTCATCTCCTATACAACCTTGCACATCACTAGAAGTCGCCTTAATTACAGGGCTATGCGAATAGCGATTTCCGAGAGCGAATCGAATACGAATCTAATAGAGGCAGAAGCAAATCGAATCGAATATCGAATACTTTTTGAATTACTCTCCAGTATTAAACAGCCGTCCTTACAATTAATGTAAACCTGTGTTCATATATCCGTACTCATAACTTCAGCATTAGAGGGACGAATGCGATACTGGAGTATATAACCAGGCGGTTCGAGTCCACAGGACCGCTCAAAAAAGCAGAAGTGATCGATCGATGTATAGCCGGTAATGTCACGCTCCTTGAGCGACGTAGCCAGGTGCCCAACACATAAGTTCTCGTGTTTTATGGTTTTAATATTCCGGCACTGATGAAAGTTGCCTGGACCAATCTTAGTGTTTATTTCGGTGCAACTTACATTGTGGTATCTTCGCAAATTATGCCAGAAAATATTCAGTTTTACGAATAACGTCAATTGAGTTCGAACATCGCATCTAATAGGGCAATAATCAATTCGATATTTTAGGGTTTTCTTATATCAGTACAACCATGTTGACGTGTAACACAGATAAACGTTCTCTAAATGCAAACCCGTCGAAGAACTACTATTGAAATCAAGGTTCATATTCCGAATAATCCTTCGCGTATAAAAAAAGCGTCCAGGACAATTTGAGTCCCGCCTTTATATCCGCCTATAGCATTGGGTTGCAGAGTCGCACGTAGTCATAAGTAAACAAAAAAAAAGCGAGGAAGAAATTAGAAATTCGGTACACTATACGTCCTAGTGATCCGACGCGAAAAATTGGCAAACCAAAGTAACGATGATTAATTGATGACCCGCACATTATGGGTCTCCAGTAACGTCACTGATGACACCATCAGTAGCTTCATGCGATGACGTCAACAATGGCGTCATCACATCACGTCAACCAACAGTACCTGCACTGTGATGTAACATAACGTAGTCAATTTTTGACTAGCTAAGGTTGTTATAGTTTCACATATATAATGCAGGTCATCAGCTAAAGAATTGGAAATCACAGTCCTTACACACACGTTATTTGCACCAACGCTGGAACCGCTTATGAAGCTAATCCATAACTTTTTGTTCTTTTTAAAAACATTTAATGAATCTATTTAACCAGAAAATTGAAACTAAATGGGGCGCCAGCAACTTTTCTTATTGAATGACAATTGTCGTCGTCAGGTCAACAACCACAAGAATAAACCAACAAACACGTGGAGAAACCTTCACGTAAGGTATAACCTCGATATAAGGAATGCGAATATAACGAATTGTTCGTTACAGCGAGGTAAGGAGGAGTATTGCCACTACAACAGGGCTACGAATGCACGGTTACAACGAGTTGTCGTATATAGCGAAGCTACTTTCGTGTCAGATGGAATTTGCTATAACGAGGTTTGACTGTCCTCGCTCCCAGTGCCACAATATAAATATGCATATAAATGCGCAATAGAAGAGTTCACACAAAATAAATGTTCCTCAAAAACTATTTGTTCGCACAGCGGGCAACAGGTACTTGCAAATCTAGTCTCTCTTTATTGCCACACACTAAATACAACAGACATACACGCAGACGCAAATGCTAAATAAACACAAAGGCGCAATAAACACCTAGCCAAGAGTATCCTATAAGTAATAATAACATTAACAATAATTTTAAAGTATCCTTGCGACAGTATTTATTCCGGCAGTGACTTGTTTAGTGGGTCGCAGTTTCTTGTACTGCTTCTGCTCCTCATGAAATGCCGTGGAGGATGGTTTGAACCGTTTACAAAGTTGAAGTATAAGAGTACCTGCGGAAGGTGAGACTGGTACAGCGCGCGTCTAAATATCGATAAACCGTGCCTTGCAGGCGAAGACGAAATGTGATAGTAGTAGCGAAAGTTATGCTTTGGTCGTAAAGGTTCTTCTCTGCAACCTATTTATTCTGCACGACGAATTTCGGGAGCCGTTGAACCAAGCTACCTGGCGGTATCACAGGCGAGTGTCAAAAAGTTAATTATGTTCAGAAAATATTTATTTTTTTTTCAGGTAGTATACGAGTACTAAATTATCCTTACACAACGCCCAATAAATGTCCCTCCCACGATGATAAAGGGACCTGTCAGAAAAGAAAAAGGAAGCCACGTGCGCGATGACGTCACCTGAAACTTTCAACGGCTTCAAGTCTTTGTATTTGGCACACCCATTGACCGCCCACGCTCGCCAGATCTGGCTTCTCCGCAATAAGAGCCTTTGAGCGGGGAAGCCCGTCTTAGCGATTTCGTTCTTTTTGCTTCGGTTTCACAGGCGACATTCTCCTTTTTATGTGTTTTCAAACCGACTACCTTTCGCTTTACTTTGGCACAAGCTTAACAAAAACGATAACGGGCACAATATGTGGGACAGTAGTTGGGTAATCTATATTGTAGTCACGTCGTCGGGATATTGCATCATCAGATTCTTCAGGTTGAACTGCATGACGACGACAACGGGAACAACAGTAATTAATTGTGGTGGCGACGATGAAGAAGGAGAAGGACGGTATTGATTTTATTTGTTGAGCCAAGGGGCAACCGTTAGGCCTTTAATTAGGTCCCTTTTTGTTTCGTAGCGTGTAGGCTGTAAATAAACGAACTACCTCGTACCTTGCGAGTGTACAGAATGATTAACAGATACCGTTCCGTTCGTTTTGTAGCCTACAAGGGGTTCTCGGATGTGATCTCGAAATCCTACCACGTCGATGCCGAGGTTACGTTCACTGGAAAGGTGAGTTCAGTAAGCATTAAACAAAAGTAAAAAAAAAAATCTTTTGTCCGATAGTTTTTCTTGTACAAGTAAGTACGTCGATCCTAAAGAAATGAAATTCTTCATTTTTAAGGATCTGATCGGTGACGCTTGCTTAGCAATTTCGAACATAGAAAACTTGCACGTCGTTTCGCTGCTTAAAGAGGACTCCGAGAGTAGATGTGTCCGTGCGCGTATCTCGGAGGCAAATTAAAGTAGAAAGTGGAGCAAGAAGTCCACTGCCAACTCTTCCGAGGTCATCTCCGCGCAGTATACATAAGGATTTGGCCTTAATAATGCAGCGGATGAAGCGATGACAGGCGCTGTGACAGGCGCGATGACAGGCGCTGACAGCGTACAAGCGATGACAGGCGCTGTCATCGCTTGTACGCTGCACCTACAGTTGTCTCATAAAGATATATTGCTACTTCGTATAAACAAAAATTTCGATTAAAACGATATACAGATTAAAGCTGTCTTACTATTAACGTGGCGTTGCAGTAACGTATTCTTTTTTTCAGCAAAGGACTGCGTAGTGTGAAAAGCAAGAACAAGTTCTGAACCTTGAGAAAGTGGGGAACCCACGACGCGGAAGGCCGCTGCTGTGACAGCGGATTACGACATAGATGTGGAAATAATTAATCCAATTCCGCTGACTATTAACGCGAAAGCCTTGTATATAACGCCATGGAACATGAAAGATGACCGTCCGTAGTCGTAGTCCGCGACCGACACGAATGGTACCAAAAATCGTATGACGTCATATACGACACCGAATATCAAATAAGGCATGCCTAATTGCATTAAAATGACGTTGCGTGAATTCAGAGAAGTAAGAACGCAAGCTAAAGCGAATTAACGTGAATCAAGAGTGAATTAAGAGACGTGAGAGAGCAAATCGAAGCGGATGAATGTGAATTACGAGTGGAGAGAGCGGGTAATGAACTCAGCCTTGCGCTTATAGGGCAAAATCAAAAAGGAATTAAGGGTGAATCAAGGACGAATCAAGTGAACTGAGAAGGTGATTAAGATGACAAAACAAATCTTTATGTGGTGCGTAATAAATTTCGCCTTCAAGTCGTCTTAGCGTGCGATAAAAAAGCCCTGTGAATTTTTTATAGTCGTCACGGACAGCCAATAAAGACGTAGTTATCGAAACTTTTATTATTCTTGCAGTTAGACGTCTCCAACATGCATGCTTACCACATGCTCGATTGTTCTTGTGTCCCACAGAACGAGTCGGAGTTTACCAGGGAGTACCACAACCGGGAGGACGGTACCGGTTACATGGAGATGCTCGTCGAAGGTACCACGACGTACATGTACTACTTCCTCGAAACCAACGAAGAGGTGACCATCCTCGGTAAGTGTATACGACTGGAAGAAGTTCGTTTCGCGCTGGTAAACAACAACAACAACAACGACGACGACGACGACGACAAGAACAACAACGACAACAACAGACATACAACATTCCATTTATGTCATAATTACTACACAACAGCTAAAAGCTACAAATATTTTCCCTTATGCCTTCCTTGGGTTCATTGTCTGATGGATTCATCAGGTTGTGCCTAACAAAGAAACGAGCCTTTGATCAATTGCCCTCTTGTTCATTCTGCTTAACACTAATCGCAAGCATTAAAGATTCATTCCCCCCCCTCGAGTGTCAGTTTCGTATGCCTCAAGACTGTGACGTTCCCGATTTATTGTTCTTTTTTCTTCTTCCTCTCTCATTATTGCAGACAACATATGCGCCGTAACCGACCTCTCCAAGACAATCGCAATCATCGATAATAAGAAGACTGTCTACGTCGGTGCTTCATCCCTTTTATTCCGCATTCCGGCCAACGTCATGGTGAGCGCTTGATCTCTTCGTGTCAGTTGAATAAAACACGCACTGCGCGCTTAGAGCGACACCAACGGAAAACATTAAGTTCGGCCAGGAGGCTATGGTTCGGCTATAGTCGGATACAACTCAAGTCTGCAGTGAAGCCCCTTATAACCACCAGCCACTGTAGCTCCGCGAAGGTTCAAATAGTTCCTTCTTTGAACTTTCCATGTTACCAAAATAAAGCGAAGACTGCAACAATAATGAATAGGTGCATACATTTTTATGTCTCCATTCGTTTATTAGAGTGGAACGTAGAAAAGATAATTCTTGGGTGAGCTGCAATAAAGCGCTTGGAATGCGAAAACCCGGCACTCCGCAAGCTCCACCACCCGAGTATTTCAACTCAGTTCAGCGACGTTTCACTCGTAAAACGGATTCGGAAGCGGAATGAACCGTACCGCAACCTTTTGAAGGTGGAAACGCTGAGACTCCACACATTTGTGCCCATGCTTCTCGAGCACTTCATGGCTTATACCAATAAAAGAACCCAAGAACAGCAGACGCTCCGCAGGTACCGAAGGCATAAACGCGGCGCCATTTTGAATATGTCGCATGGCGATGATTTCGTTTGCTTGTGTGATTGGCTGGCGAAGTAACACCGACGCACGCGGACCGCCGGCCCTTCTTGCCAACTGCTATGTTTTTTAAGTTGTATCCTACTATAAATCAATCTTTTTAAGTGAGTATGTTATTCGCGCAACATGTACTTATGAAGAAAATGGGTCGGAGAAAACATTTTACAGACGAGATGTTAAAAGGTTGGTCATGTTGACGTCTGCAGCATCGGGTGGTGTGGAGATAGTGTGAAATGACGAGATGGGGTCAGACAGAGAAAGAAAGAGTGACAGACAGAGAGATGAAGAAATAAATTAAACGAAATAAATTTCCTTGGCGAGGCGGGATTCGGACCCCGGTACCGACGGTCAGAAAGCAATCCTAGGCTGTGCCACTAGGCTGTGCATCCGCTTCTTTTTTTATTAAAGGGAACAAAGAATGTATTAACACAAAAATTTGGAGAATTAGTTATCCGATATAGTCAAACAGATATCGAAGATGCAAAACCAGTCAAGACTGTGACGACAGCGTTCATATATATATACATCGAATTCGAATTACTTGCTCTTGGAAGATATTCCTTGTTTTTCGCGGTGGTTCGGCGTGCCGATCTATCGATCTTGCTCTGCCGAGAATATGCATGTCAATGATAAATATGAGACCATATTTCTTTCTTGCCGTGTCTCCTTTCTGATATATTTCATTCCCCTTACCCCTTTTCCCCTGCACAGGGTAGCCAGCCAGTCTCAGCACTGGCTAACCTCCCTGTCTTTCCTCCTTTCCTCCTCCTCCTCCTTCTCCTCCTCCTCCTCCATATGATAAGGTTTCCTCCTCCCACTCTTTTCTCACGCACGATTGTAGCGCAATTTGCTGTGGACGATACGAGGATAAATTGAGAGAGAGAGAGAAGAGGGGGGCATATATAGTGCAAGAAGTGTTAGGTGTGGCTTTGCTAAAAGATAACTTCGCCTTCGCTTAAATTTGCAATGCCTTACTAAGCCGCCATAGCTCCGCTGGCCACTAGTGTTCTAGATAGCAGAGCCACGCCAAATTTTAACAGCGAAGCTGCTTACGCTTTTCGTAATTTGTCGACGTGTCATGAAATATGACCTTGAAATGACCTTGCCTAGCAACCAAGCGACGCTACATCTACCAGCGCAACCTTGCATGGCCTCGACACGATGCTACATCACGTAACATGACGTTACAACGACACGTGACCGGAAGATTATTATTATTATTATTATTATTATTATTATTATTATTATTATTATTATTATTGCTAAGCCCCCACAGCTTCGCTGGTCACTGGTGTTTGAAATAGCAGAACCATGCCAAATTTTAATAGCGATGCTATTTAAGCTTTTCGTAATTTGTCGTGTTAGGAAATATGACCTTGAAATGACCTTCAGTAGAGTCTCCTTATTGTATTGTTTCTTGTTTTTTTTTGTGCAAGGACCTGTACGAAGACCTTACGTTGTTCCTGGGCACGTTAAATAAACTTTTGCTTGATTGATTGATTGATTATTACTACCGGACTAGCCAAGTGGCCATCAGTTTCGCTGCTTCGCTAGCCTCGCCCCAGTACTGCAAGCTGCGCTAATTTTTTTTTCATTTGTGTATATCGAAATAGCCGTCTCCAATGCTAGTCCTCCTTCCCATACTTGTGCAAATATTAAGCAACAAGCAAATAAACAAACCGGGCCTCTCATCCGTATGCGACATGTTTCCGCTGCGTGTATGTATGACGATTCGTCGAAAAAAACTGTCAGGGATGCGCTCATCTGACAGGCGTTGTTGTGAAGATGCGCAAAATAACCCGAAGGCATGTATCTTCACCTGTTTCAGAAATACGTGGATCAGGTGACAGTGCGCGGAGTCAGCACGAACCACTTCCAGGGCACCTTTAACCAGAGACAATACGACATCTACGTACGCAGTGAGTATGCATGCAGTCCTTGCGTCCAAGTGTGCAATACACGAAAACATGTCACGCGTTAATCGTGAGATGGACACACCTGCATTGTCACTGTCCTAACTTCGCCTCGCCCGCTCATCCTTGCCGCATAACGACGGAAATGGATCGACATAGTTCTCACTACTTGCAACTTTTTGGTGTATTTAAGTTCGCCCTATCGCTGTCTGTCTGTCTGTCTGTCTGTCTGCCTGTCTGTCATTGTGTTCTTAGTGACACTGTAAGTCAGAGGAAATGATCTTGCACTCTCTGCATTCCCAAAGCAGCACTGTAAATTTTTCTCAAGTACAGAGACCAATGACCAGACCAGTTGATGATTGATTGATTGATTCCCTCAGCTGCCGACTGGACGGAAAATGGCGCCAAAAAGGGCGAGGTGCCTGTCCGAATCGAGGTCGACCACGACAACAGCGACAACCACACCGTTTACGACTTCTACAACTTCGAGCCGTTCACGCCCAAGATTGGTCAGATGAACGTGAGTACCAGCCGTTATTATTATTATTATTATTATTATTGTTGTTGTTGTTGTTGTTGTTGTGTTGTTGTTGTTGTTGTTGTTGTTGTTGTTGTTGTTGTTGTTGTTGTTGTTGTTGTTGTTGTTAGTGGTGATGAGCAACGCGCTTCCCTTGGCGATGAAAAAAAAATACTCACAGTACTCAGAATTGTAGTTTGTTGGTGATGAATTACTCATTTCTTATTGTTACTATTAAAACAACATTGCTAACCCTGTATGATCAAGGAAACCATGTACCCACCCCCTTCTAATCATCCTTCGGCCAGAAGGGTGTAACTGAAATAAAATGTTATTGAAAGAATGACGTCACGTCAAAAAATGCCAGTGACGTCAAAAAGACGCCACTGTCAGCAACGATGCTGATGATTGGTGTTGAGACGATCGGTGTTTAGACGAATGTTGAGACGAATTCAAACACTCTCGCTTTTTTTTTTACATTCCTAGCCATTGATTGGTAGTTTGAAACTACACATTTTTTTTTTTGTGCAGCTCAAGACTGGCATTGGCTGTGAAGGCAAGAAGAACCCGGCGTCCAAAAAGCTGCCGACAATTCCCCCACAGATATCATTTCAGTACGAGATTTACTACAACCTTCAAGGCGTCAGACCCGAACTTGCACGTCACTGTTAACAAGGTACGTTAGAAATTGCTCCAGTTTACTGCTGTCAGCATTCGTACGCAGCTTTATAACGAGGTTTACAGCTTTTTTTCTATCATTCTCTTCTTGCAAAAGTTATAGTTCTTGAGTAACTTTCATGTAGACGAATACATTACAATACTGCACTTGCGGGGCCAAGAACAACGAAAAATTAGAGGCCATCGATATATCGAAAGATAAAAAGGGGACGATTTCGCTATAACGAGGTTTTCATTATAATGAGGCGAAATACTTATATACCGCATCGAATGCGAGAAGTGACCGGCGCCGGCACCAGCAACGAATACCAAAAGTCGGATGACGACAATCAAGGTAGTCTCGTTCATTCGTTATGTACCAAAATTGGCGTGGCAGAGTACCAATGTGTAATTAACACGACTTATTGGTCATAGCATAAAAAATGACGTGCTTATCATTTGCAACACTATTAACGATAATACACTCACGTGTACTACATAAGCGCATTAGTGATGATAGTGATGTTGTGGCTACAGGCGGTGTTAGGCTGGCTGACGTGGCCGCCCGAGCGTCTCTGTCTATGTCGCATGAGTCACCACGTGCCACTCAATGCGCCGCATGCGATTGAATGATTCCCCCTGTGCGACATAATGTCATATTGCATTCCAGTGATGTCAAACGAATTCAAAGATAAATTAACCCACGTCAAAGGTTCTCTATGGCAATGTGAAACGGCTTTCGACCTAATGTCGTCATTTCCTAACACTATATTTATGTTCCCGTGTCTGCACACTAGGCAAGCAACTAATGGTAATTCAAAACCCCTGTTGCAATGATGTGTATGGCGAACGCTTGGTGGAGTCTTTTAGGTGCTCTGACCTGGAATGATGCGCCCATTGAATGAAAAGTGGCGGGAAACATTGATATAGTATGCAAACACCTCTTTTTCTTTCTGACCAAACATACTAATTATTTGCTTATAATTTGAAAGCAGATTTGCCGCTTTGAATTGGAGTTGTTTATTGTGTTGTATATTTTGAAGATGCCTGTGACTGACCTAGAACACTCTTTTTGTATTGGACCAGACACTAGCCGAAAACGCTATTGGTCCATACATGTACTATTGCATGTAGTGCAGCATGTACTATTGGATATTTTACAATAAAGGATTGATTGATTGATTGATTGATTGATTGATTGATGATTGATTGATTGATTGATTGATTGAACGGGAGCGAATTTTAGTCGTACGTATGACTCCTGCCGACAAACTGCACTGCGTGAGCCGTTCCTCGTCGTCTCTCCACCGTTAACTGCAGTACATGATATAATTCCTTCAATAAACATTTTATTCATTCATTCTTCGTCTTTCAGATCTGGTACGACGGCACCAACAAGCTGGTGAGGGTGGAGCTCTTCCAAAACACCGGGGACACGATGGCGGAAATACATGACTTCAACTCAGGTCTGTTACAATTTCTGAATTTTTTTTTTTTTTTACAGAATGCATAGCGGTGAAGCTCTTTTAAAGGTGGCAGCCGTCGTGCGTGAGGTATTTCATGAAGTGAGTCAGGGACATTGGAAAACTGCAACGTTCAGGGCGAGTAGGACAAGTAGTGACATAATTGCTCATGACAGCGGGATACAGCAGACTACTATACACGGAACGTTGGTTCAAGTGCGGCGGTCAGCCAACTCAAACTTTTTAGATGCGAAGCAGCTTATGGTCGGGGCTGTCCCTCCCTCCATCCATCCATCCGCCGTGAGGCGTCCACACCCGCACTGCGCGCGCGCATCCTCCTCCCCCTCCTCTCCTTGTCTCATCTCCTCTCCTCTCGGCATTCCTCCTCTACTCTCCGAACGGCGCGCGTTCGCTATGGAAACGCTCTTTCTTCGATGAACGCTTTACCAGCTCGCAAGGAACGAGAACGCGCCCTCGCCCGCGAGAGACAACGCTGACGCAGGCAGCGTCTGCTAGCGTCAAACCGATGCAAACGCGACACCTAGCCAAACCGATGCAAACGCGGTGTGCACCCCCTTGCTGCTTCGCATCGCGTCATGGTCCCCTTAGCGGGAGATGGTGTAATTTTTTTGACAGACTGATTGCCACGTATATCGTGAGAACAATGGCAAACGAGAGAATAGCATGAGGAAATACCAGTTTCACGGCAATCCGGCAGTACCGTACGTAAGACTGCATGAGGCGAGCTCGAAGGAAGCCTTGCAATGCGTTATTATCCCCTGTTAGGGCGATATAAAGCTCGGCAACCCATAGCTACGCCAGCGCATCACTGCGCATCGCGAAAGACGCACAGGACACATACAGACAGGACATGCACTGTCAGTGCATTTCTTGTCTGTATGCGTCCCAAAACCGCGCCTCTCCTGTTTTTATGTGTCCCCTGTGTCTTTCGCGCTGCCGTGATGCGTGACGTGTTCGAAACACCCAAGCAGTCTTTCTTTATCCGCTAAAACATATGCGCTGATAAACAAGAATGTCATGTAGTTACGAGGCTTTTCCTGCCAAAACCATTATATTATTGTAAGGCACTCCATGAAGGTGCCTCTGGGCTAATTACGGCGCCTCCATGGTTCATTAACCTGCACCTCGAGCTAAGTACGCGGGTGTTTTCACATTTCGCTCATACCGGAATGGCGTCGCCGGTACAGCTGGGAATCGAACCCGCGTTTTGGAGCTTAGCGGGGCGATACCCTGATAAGGTACCACGACGGGCAGTTTGAATGTCTTCCATCGCCTCACTGATGTCCCACGTGTATCGGCTCTTGCGGGCTCGCGATCCAGGCTTCACTACATCGCACTTCATTTCGCCTTTCTTTCCAGGCGTCATGTACCGCTTCGACAAGGAGGGAACCTGCACGATGGACCACATATCCAAGTCCTACTTCACCAAGACCATGGAGAACAGGGAAATCATGACCATGAGGAGCCCAGCCGAGATGCTCGAGCTCATCGGAGACTTCTACTACGCTGGACAGGTCAGTGCCGACCACAGCGGTGGTCGGGAGGTATAGAACGTCTCCCTAATACGATGCGGGGAGACTGGGTTGAATTGCTAGTACCGCCGGGTACCCGCTGTTCTTATTCTCAAAGACGGTAGTCTTTCTTGGGATACTTGAACGCAGAAACTTTGGTCTGTCTGTTTGTCTGTCACACGAAGCAGCCGCCCGGCCAAAGTTTAAGCACTTGCCTAACGCCCAGCCATCTTGAACAGGTAGCTGCGTTCATACTTGTGAACATTGTCGATCAAAAAGCAGATATTACGCATATCTGAGGCGCAAGATCAACACGTAAGTATTATATGGTGTGTTTCTTTACTAGAGAATACATAGATACCTAATTCTAAAAACCCTATTGTTTCTTAGGCTGCGCTAAAAATGCGACGCTATGCACGAAAAAGGCCTCTGCCGACGATTTGGTGCTGGCACCTGGCAGTTGCCCAGGGATTCTGCACAAGCTCATGTTTCCCGACGGCGCCGCCAAATGGCGTCCATACCTCACGCAGCGTAGTACGACTGGGAGAAGACTATCGTCTTTCGACGACATTTCCAGCGAAGCCCGCAGATACGCGACCAATTTCTTTTTCTTTCAGTGTGGAGCACTTTAGTGGCTCTGGCTGTCGGTGTCAACTGTGCCACGTCAAGCAAGAAGGCGAAGCCGACCCACTCCTGTCGTTGACCCACCACGCACGTCCATGTGCTCGGCCCACTGTTACATCTTAGAACAGATAATCGCAAAAAAGAAGGATAACAAATAAGCACTTGATAAGAGCAGATAAATGCAAGATAAACCGTGGTAAGAACATCTACAAGACAATAGCAACAGATCATTAACACAACCACTAGTACGCACCATTAGCATCGAAACAGAATAACAAATACCTTACTCGCAGAACAGTGTAGTGGCGCAATGTGCATCCACCTTAACAAGATATAAATGTCACACCCCATATAAAACGATAAACACAAAAAACATAAACAGAATGAACATCAGATAAACGCGCCGCAGCACAACATAACCACACCATACGTAAACAGAACACACCGTAACACAAGCGCATCGCATGGGAAGCACAGGCGAATCACTGCACCGCCCTTCCTACAGCTTTCACGTTGAGTGGAACTGCTTTACCGCTTTGTTTACCGCTGCGTTTCCATTCGGTTTACTTATGTCCTTTTTCGTTTTTTTTTTCTAATGGAGGGACAAGGTACCCCGACTGGGTGCCTGACTGCGTAATTGCTCGTGTCTCCTAGATGACCCCCCTTTTCTATCTTTCTTTAACTCCACCTGTCTCCACTACAATACGTCGGGATCCCTCATATGCATTGCAGTGGGAAGAAAATTAAAAAAGAAATAAAAATTACGTATGTCCTTACCTATCGCCTAAGAACACGACAGCCTTATATTTTTTTTTCTGTTACACCTTCATCCACCTTAATTCAAGCAAGGTCTTCCGTTCGACTCCCATCAAGGCATGTACGACTCGAGTCCTCCAGGACCGGTATGGATGCCTGTAATTGTGCCAGGGCTTCGGATCCGATTGCAAATTGCTTGGATATCCTATGGGATTGGAAGCCATGTCCTCGGAGAACATGGTTTCCAGTCCCATAGCATATCCAAGTGATTTGCAATCGCTACTCCTCACTTTGATTTTTTTTTTGTGATTGCTAATTGTGATTTATAACATCACTTGATATTCATTGCCTATTTCGTCATTTTATACTGACCATGAGTTTAATCAACCACCATTCATTACAATCGTTCACTGTTCTATCTCATGTGATGCAATCAAGATGCGACGTATTTCCAGTTCCTCCAATCTCTCGCGGTGCCTGCAGCCAGGAAAATCATAGCCTTCGAAGCGCGTTACGGTTATGAACTGTAAAGTGCAAGTAAAGACAGAGACTGCAAGAACGTAGACGAAGACATCGAGATGAAATTTCCTCACCCAAGAGAAGTCACAGATTGGGCATAGATTTGGACGTAATATATAGCAGAAGTCTTGCTTTTTTTTTTTCTTTCGCGCGCGTGATCTCCACATTTGGTTTACAGCTTAAAGCTCACAAAGTGAAGTTGTGCATAGACAGATAATGGCCTTTCCCCCTGTTCTCTCGCTTCAGACTGTGATTCGGGGCGTAGCCTGCGACATCTGGGAATCGGTGAGGACGAACGTGACCATTGGGGACGAACACTACACGCGCTTGGTCACCACTTTCTACTTCACTTCGGTAAGTCAATAAGTTGTGTCACCGTGTTGCTCAATTTACTAGAGTGCGATAAGTAACCGACGAATCACTACACATAGAAAGAGAGAGAAAGGGAAAGGAAAGACAGGGAGGTTAACCAGAGGAGATCTCTGGTTGGCTACCCTGTACTGGGGAAGGGGAAAGGGGAATGAAAGAGGGAAAGGAGAGTTGAGGGACATATCAACATCACTGTCACTTGTCAGGGCACTGTCACAGTCGGTCACCAAGTCCTGTTTGTCGAAGAAGTCGCTACACATAAATGATTCAATAACGCAGGGGGTTGCTGTCAACGCTATCAGAGGTGTGTGTGTGTGTGTGTGTGTGTGTGTGTGTGTGTGTGTTCAGGGAACGAGACCATAACAGCTTACGCCGTAAGAGGTGACAGGTGGCGACGCCACCGTCACGTTACCGTACTAGCAGGCCACGGTCACGACCTCCGTGGTTCCGCGGGGAATCACGGAGGTCATGCCACGGCGCTGTGTACTTCGGGGACGCCTGTTCGGGTAACCCTTCATCGACAAATAAATGGGTGAGCTTCGCGAACAAGTGCCGCAATACGAGACCAGGCTTTTGAAAGTCCGTGATTCCAAGCCGACAGAACAGGTCCCTTGGATACAAAATTTGTGAAGTTTGCACTTGGCGAATATAAAGATTTCTAAACTAACATTTTTGAGCGTGGAATAAATACACGTATTTTAGCTTATTAGAACAACATTATACAGTTATCCTGTTGACGCAATAATGTGCTACTTTTATTTTCCACAGCTCCAATGGTTTTCAGCTGGAGCCAAGCTCGACAAATTCGTTCCCCTCCGTCGCGAAACAAGCGGCATGCAGAAGGACTTTATTGGCGAATGGCAGGTGAGAGCACTGCGCAGCGTTGAAGCGTACGTTGTGTACCGATATACATGACTCTCCCGCGTAATTGGGTTTTTGGTTGTTGGCAGATACTTTTCATGACCCACTGCCTAACCGCAATGCCGTTAACACGCGGCTTTGATAGTTGTCGATCAAAAACATGACAAAAAGGCTACGGTGCTCGCACTTAAGCAAGTCCCAAAGATTTACCCCCCGGAAGAAGTATTAAAGACGCTAGTCTTCCTTGGGGTGTACTTGAACGCAGAAATTTTGGTCTGTCTGTCACACGATTCAGCCACCCGGCCAAAGTTTAAGCACTTGCCTAACGCCTAGCCATCTCGAACTGGTAGCTGCGTTCATACTTGTGAACATTGTCTATCAAAAAGCAAATATTACGCATATCAGAGGCACCACATCAACACGTATTAGGTGGTGTGTTCCTTTACTAGAAAATACATAAATACGTAATTCTAAAGACTCTAGTGTTTCTTAGGCTGCGCTAAAAATGCGACGCTATGCACGAAAACGGCCTCTGCCGACGATTTGGTGCTGCCACCTGGCAGTTGCCCAGGGATTCTGCACCAGCTAATGTTTCCCGACGGCGCTGCCAGATGGAGTCCATATCTCACGCAGCGTAGTACGACCGGCAGAAGACTATCATCTTTCGACATTTGCAGCGAAGCACGCAGTTACGCGGCCATTTTTTTTTTGCTGCCTACCATACATGACGTCAAGCATACCGCTGCTTGTTACCGCGCTATTCCTTCAGCATGGCGGCTAAGATGACGTCATTGCGATCCATGGTTTGTAGATGCATGAGCTCTGACGTCAACCCTCTCGCGCGCAGCCCGAGTCCCACGCAGTGAACTACTTCGACTTCCTCGAGGAAGACGGGCTGGACGAGTCGTTCGTGTGGAACTTCGACGTCCGAGACTGCGCCGTAAGCAAGGACAAAAAGAGCTACCTGGACCTTCTCTTCATCAGTGAGTGAATGGGTATTTTAGGCAGCGGTGTTAGATGCGAAGCGGCTTATGGCGGGGGCTCTGTCCCTCCCGCGGCGTCCACCCCCACCCCCTGCGCATGCGCGTCCCCTCCCTCTCTCTCTCTCTCCTTTCCTACGCTCCCCCCTCTCTCTCCTCTTTTACGCTCCCCCCTTTCTCTGCTCTAGGAGTCCTCTAGTCTACGGAGCGGCGCGCAGGACAGGTGGTGCGATAGCTGCATACTCCGAAGGGGCGCCACGGTAGTTCCGCGGTACGAAAATGACGGAGCGCGCACGCCTCATTCTCTCTCCTGTGCAGCGCCGCGATGAGCGCTCAGGCCATCACGCAACCACCGCGTTCTCTCTCTTATACATTCTCATTCGTCCTCTCAATAAAATTACACCATCTCCCGCTCAAGCTAACCATGTCCCCTGCTGCTTCGCATCCACACATGGTCCCCTTGGTGTAATTTTTTAAGGCAAAATAGGTTTTAGGAACAAAGGTTGTTAAGGACATCTCAGTCGAAATTAAGAAGAAATGGACGTGGGCAGGACATGTAATGCGAAGGCAAGATAACCGTTGGTCATTAAGGGTAACAGAGCTTATCCATAGAGAAGGCAGTCGTCGCAGGGGGCGGCAAAAATCTAGGTAGATGAGTCAAGAAGTTTGCTGGGGTAAATGGCCGCAGTTGGCACAATACCGGAATAATTGGAGATTTATTGGAGAATGGGCGTAGACAGGTTGAGGGGGAGGTTTTTACTATCACGTGTCCTCTAAACGCTTTATTATGTCGGAAGCACAGTGAACTCTCGTTTATACGATCCCGTTTAATACGTTTTTCGCGCAAGACGTCATTTTTTCCCCTCCAATGCCCCATAGTCAGAATGTATTTTCGTACGCTTGATACAGGATCGCATTCTTATCTGGAATTGTATAAAACGACTGAGACAGCCCCATCCGGCCACACTAGCGGAAGCACGTGCGCCACAAAGCATGTTTCCGACTACTTCGTGGTGTCGATTGCGTTGGTTCCACGCCAGCTAAGCTTCTCCGCACAAGACGCTTACTATGCAGAGCAGTATCACTCGACGCCGCAGGAAGCTTTGCTACATATAGCGAGATTGTCACCAAGTAAGCGTCTTTTCTTACTTCCAGAACGCGACTTAAATAGGGCGATTTTCAGATGAGCTTTATTTTCCGGTTCCCCATGAACATTGTATCAACGAGGTTCCACTGTACAACGCTGGCTGCTATTTCACGGTTCAATGACGGTCCCACGTTACGACGACACATGTTCATCATCTAAAACGACAGTTATAAGTGCTGAAACACTTCGGTTTGCTGCGCATGTCGCAAAAGCAGTTCCAGTTGCTGCTCAAGAGAGCCGCAGTGACCTTTTTCGCTGTTTGGCGCATAGACATGCATGTTATATACCATCGCGGTCATGAATCTCTTATAGAGACTCTCACAACGTGCCCTGTTTTTGAGAAACGTCACTAAACTAGCCGTTGACCTTGTGTACGCACGGCGGGTGCGCACAAAGCACCCACTGTCTGTACCCATCGAAAATTCTCATATGGCATATGAGACTTAATCCAATAATCACGTGCTACTATACCCGAACATATACGAAACATACGTGTTCTCATATCGTCATATGAGATTGTGCACATACATGTCACATGCCATGTGGGAATTCTTGGATAGGGATATAGTGTGAAGTGTATCCGCGCTTCACGTGCTGTGGTATCGGCAATCACGGATCACCGAAGCTTAATCGCCTTTGGGCGAGCGAGATGTGTTCTATAAGCGGTGTAAGTCAAAGACAAGCACCCCGCTTGCGAACACTAAACGCCTAGTGTCTTCTAACTAGCCTGGGCGTGCGTTACAGTGAAAAGATTCTTTCGCGTGGAAGAAGAGTATGCTGTGTTACTCGAGCAACTGCAGTGTGTACAATATGTCGTTGGCGTCACGCAGGTGACAAGAACGTGAGCCAGCGAGCCCTGTGGTCGAACCGAGCCAATCTGCTGGAGACCGTCTGGGAGAAGCTGTACACTCTGCCAGAAATCTCGCCTCTTCGCATTCCCAAGCCGCAGGTGATTGCTAGCTCCATATAGACAGCATATTGTGTTAGTTATCGCAGCTTTATCTATCTATCTATCTATCTATCTATCTATCTATCTATCTATCTATCTATCTTTGTCAGCGTTTGTCACTTTCCATCCTGAGGTTCCCAAGAACCCCTGAATACAACTTCTTTTTTTTTTCCTATCTGGTAACAGATTGGTTTCCTCGAAGACAACAGCATTCACGTAGTCGCACAGCTGCTGCCCGCTCCTGATGCGATAGGTGAGAAAATTACGTCATTACTTCGACTCAGCATCTAATGTGCAGCGCGGAAACCTATAGCCCCAATGCGCCTCAAGGGTAACCCGCCTTTACCAAAGCTTGCACACTCTTAGTGCGCGTTCTGTATGCCTATACATTGCTCGTTGTTCTGGGTTTTGCAAATCACTTGTATTGCACCATTTTAATCACCTGAAATTTTTGCGTAACCCTTATTGTATACCATGACACCAGGTATAATTTTGATGCTATATCTCGCACGTCTTGTACATGTGGAGCTAGGGCGCTCTCAAGCGAACTTGTTTTCACTTCTTTTGCCCGAGCACGCCCGCATTGTAACGATGCTAATGAACACAGCTTGAACATTAACAGCATCTACGTTATTTTCCTGGACTTTTTTAAATGCGGAAGTATTATATGATCCATGAAGCGAAATATCCGGCGTCCGTCCGTCCGCATAGCATCGGCGTTCAGCAGGTGTGAAAGAGAGAGAGAGAGCTCATGTGGTCATGTGACCATGCCCTGTGGTAACATCACGCGAAATGGAAGGGAGAATAGTGTGGACATCGACACAACCGTCACACTCAGAAACGCCGCGCTTAGACTTTCACGGCACGTAAGGAAACCTAAGCGTTTATGCAAGTTACTTCACATCGATTCCGTATCTGTTACTTGCTATTTCCGCATCCCCATCAATTACGGATACCGCGTTCCACCCTTAAAGGCGAAGTTAAAGCGCCCTTCTTTTTTTTTTTTCTTGTTCCCATTTCTCTGCAGCCAGTTTTATAAGCAGCGACCGTAGGTTCATCCCTGGCGAGAAGATGCAGTTCGACAAGAGCGTGCCGTCGCAAGAGGAATGCGCCGAGAAATGCTTCAACGATGCCGACTGCCTGTAAGTTGAACCCTGTTTGAATTCGAATACCGTTACCTAGCTCCTTCAGCGAAGCTGTGTGTAGGGCTACGAAGTGGGAATATGCGGCGGTCCGTGAGTGCGCACAAACTATCACCTTCATGACGGACGTGCGCATACTTCTTTCTTCTCTTGCGATCGACCCACTGTAGCCCTTTGCTCAAATGATGCTGATTATGAGAAGCGCGATGCCGTGCACTTGAAATGAGTGCTGTGATAAACCCAATAGCAAAACGTGTGTGCATGTACCCTCCTTAAAGAAAACTAGTGATTAAACACCGGGGCCTAACCTAAGTTCTCGCTTGAGTTAGTGTGCAATTATATATATATATATATATATATATATATATATATATATATATATATATATATATATATATATATATATAGTGTGTACGGCTGAGGATGGGATCACCGCGCCCCCTCCCACCCGCCTTTTTACTTGCGCCAAAGCTCATTGGGTGACTACTTAGCCCGAAGAATGTCTTACCAAGTCAGGCAGCGTTCTGTCGAAGGCGCTTACATTGAATGATACTGCGAGACAAGCGCAGCCCAGCTGAAGCGCTTCTTTCGGAAATGCACATCATCTTCTTCATTTGTTGTTCTTTTGCAGCACATTCATTTACTGCGACCACGGTTGCTTCCGCTCAGCCAGCAACAGGCCCATCGACTGGGGCAAGCCCTTGCTCATGAGTGGTTGCAGCCGCTACTACAGTAAGTGCAGACACGCGAATGAAACTCAAACGGAAGTGTGCGTGCGTGTGTGTGCTGTATGGTGGGTGGACGTTTTTGGAACCATCATTTGTGCAAAGAACAGAATAATTCATTCATTCATTCTTCGACATTAGTACAGAAGGAGGTCCTGTAGTTACAAAAGTGTCAGGGTGACCTCCTACTGTATTAGTAATTTGACAAAAGTAATCTCTAACAAGAACTATTACGGATTAATCTTGAGCCCCCTGGGGTTGAAACTGCATCCAAATCTAAGTACACAGGAAATTTCGAATTTCGGCAGCAGAGGAGGTTAACTGATGGCCGTTATATATCGGCGGTATTTAAACGACCGTATCGGTATTTCAAACTTTTTCATCATCGTAACAGTATATCTAAGGTGCACGTATAGTTATCACCGCATACACTTGCTGGTTCAGACATTAGACGACGCCTCCTCGTTTTAAACTTGCAGAGTCGGATGCCGACATCAAGGTGACCTTCCGAAACAACTCTGAGGTCATCAAGATGCTGAAGGACGAAGTCGACAACGCACGCTTCGTGCTCAAGGTTTCCAGCGATGAAATGCAGGTGAGTTGTCTTCACAAATCCAAGGGTTACCATTGAGACAGAAAATTGCAGTTCGCTTAAGCTTGCCCTTTAAGAGTTGAACGTGATAGCGTTATGGGGCCGCGCATTCGCATCACAACGCTACCGCGTTAAAACGCACAGCCGGGTGGTATAAGTGCATTGTCGCAAGCTGTGGCGGTCTCTCAGCATTGGCACTGTTGACCTCTATAACATATAACATATAACATATCTGAGGACGCGAGCGCCATCTTGATGATGTTTACGCAAGTAACCTAACCGTGCCAACACCCCTTTCATGTAGGTGCCGCTGCGCGGGCGTGCCACTGTTCGCGTTTTTAATGTCGCCATAAGAGTTGCAAACGTACAACCCCAAGAAACTTCCGAATGCGTGAGCTGAGAAGTTCAGGCGTGTTTCTGAATTGCTAAAATGTAAGAAAGACCTTTTTTTTTTCTCAAAAATTTAGGATAAAAGAAAGGCGCATTGCGACCCCATGTCTAATACCCCCATTTTGCTCCTTACTTCACAACTTGTTCGCGGAAGTTTTGGCTCCGAATGCGAAGAGGTATTCAAAATATGAGGGCTTCTTTTAACTGCATTCCTCCTTCTTCGCATGTTGTGTCATGGTTTCTAAATTTAGCCGGCTGGTTCTGTAAGAACAACCGGAAGCCTTTCGGGGTACATGTCTGAAATTACAGAAAAAAAAAAGGGGTTCATACTTGAGTCTCCTCGTAACAGAATGATCGAACATTCAAATTACATTCCAAGCTATCATGTGTGTAGGTCGTAGTTGAGTCGCATTTTACAAATTTTCTGGCGGATTTTACTTTGAAAACTCAATTTTTGTTCACCAACGCATCTGCGCCATTGCGGAGGGCCTGCGTGGTTGGGGTGGTACGGCATGATTTTTTTTTCCTTCATGGACGCCGGTGCCTACCCTTCACGCCTAATTTTCTGCGACAGAAGATAAAACGAGAGGGAGGGAGCAAGTGTCGCGTTTGCTAGTGTTTAGTACCGAGGTGTCACAGTCATTCGGGCACTCTTGACCACGTTCAGCCCCGTTCCGGATCGAATTTCCTGATCGCGATGACCAGTGGTCGCTGAAACACGCGTAAACAAATACGGATAAGGTTTGGCCAGTTCGGTGCTAAAGGCGAGGTGGCGCTGCGTAGATAGTGGTCGTACGGAGCCTACATGACGGTGCCGTGCAGCAGCACCTGCGGATGCACTCTGAGAACGATCCACGGGCATTGTTATAGTTGATCGCAACTATATAACGGTGCCCGTGTGTCATCGGTACAAGTGTTTATTTAGTCATATAAAACAAAACTGAAAATGATCGGGGTAACGTAAGCGATAAAAAAAAAACGAGCGGAATGGATCAGAGAACAGACAGGAGTAGCTGATATTATTATATCAATTAAAAGAAAGAAGTGGACCTGGGCAGGACATGTCATGGGGAGGAAAGATAACAGATGGACAGTAAGAGCGACGGAATGGATACCAAGAGGGGGAAAACGCAACAGAGGCAGGCAGAAGGTTAGATGGAGCGATGAAATTAAAAAGTTTTCGGGCATAAAGTGGAACCAACTCGCTCAGGATAGGGTGGATTGGAAATCGTTGGGAGAGGCCTTCGTCCTGCAGTGGACCTAAATAGGCTGATGATAATGATGATGAAAACAGAACTCGAAGTAAGTTAAGAATAGAGGGGCGCGGTCTTAAAGGAGCACACACGCCAAAATTTTCTACGATAATTCTATTATCTTTTCTGACAGGCCGGTTATTGGGGACAGTGATAACGACTGACATGTGGTGCGCGTTCGTGCACGCCTCCAATAATTTAACGTTACACATATCACATGGCCAAATTCACGATTTCGAAAACCCCGCCAAAAAGAGTTGGAAGCTGCAGGTAGTGACGTCAGCGCCTCGATGTACCCGATACGTCGTCTGTCCCATGTCGAACGTGCGTCCACATTCTCACGTTTAGTGGGGCACCATCACCATTACCGTGACCACTACGGACCACAGTAAAGTTTTTCATCTATCCATCCATCCATCCGTATCCAACGTCACCATTCTTTGTCTCATGCACGACACGACCGTTTTTCGATCGCGATCGCAATAAAGTCCAGAAGAGGGAGCCACACTTCGTTTATACACATTAATATACAACTAAATTACCTTGAAGCCGTCCTTTATCAGGGAAATTCGACACAGTGCCCCTTGTGAGCGCGCGAAGTTTATTTATGCTGCAGTGAGTCTGTGTCGTCAGATTTCGGTGTCTATACACTGTTTTAAATGCGAGGACATTTCTCTGACCTCGCCAAGACACACTTTTGTGCGGGATGGTATCAATAAATAAATAAATAAATAAATCAGTATTTATTTCATGTCAGAAAGTGATACAGTGCAGATTAGTATGCAGAAGGAGGCCCCAGTATGTCTATAATGTTCCGATGTGTAGCGCAATCTGTACTCTACCTCCCTATAGACGCAGCAACAATGTTCGTTGCGGCGTTACGCGGTGTGCACAGACAAATGTTGACTGAATATCTTTAAATAATGCCAAAACCATGCTACATAGTTCTGAGTCACGCCCTGTAGCGGAGGGCTCCGGAGAAATTTTAGATTACCTGCGGTTCTTTGACGTTCACCTATATCTAATAATACACGGGTGCTTGTTCATTTAACCCCTATCTAAATGCAGTTGTCGCTGCCGGGATTCGATCTCGCGAGCTCGATCTTCGCAAGCTAACATCTAGCCACTGAGCTAACACAACAGACATTTGCATCTCTCTCGTAAAAAAAAAAAAAGAAAAACAGAGTAGTGCGCAATTAAGCGTATATCCAAAGGCCATATTCTTTTTAAAGCGGCACAAATCTCGTTATGCCTCCTCTCCCAAGTTTGTTGATGCACCTGCTCGTAAGGTCACTCATCAGTAATGCAATGTTCGTTGTACTTCGCCGTCTTGAGTAAAGATAGCCTTTGGCATACTTTGTTACAGAGTGCGGCAACATTCACCGCAGTAAGGCTTAACACGGACGCCAGCCCGTTCAACGGTAAGTCACTCACCTGTGATCGGTAACGTTAATCTAATGTAAAAAAAAAAGCTGTTTCAGTAGGTTTACTGGAACTTCGATATAACAGTGTTACCGAGTTAACGAACTTTTTCCAAATTTACATTGAGTGCTTCCACTGAAACGCATGTACTCTTTACGTCGATTGAAAGGGACGCTAAAGCTAGGGCAATATTAGTTCACCAGATTGAACTATTAAGCTGTCTTAAAAAAGAAATTCACCTTTCCTGTGTAGCTACTACACAAACGAAGTCAACTCAAGATCTCCTCCACTTGCCCCCTATCTCTGTCTTTCATTTACTTTGTCTCACTCTGCCGTGGCGCCCTGCACAAACCAGTGCAAGCTGACAACACTGGCGAAAT
Organism: Hyalomma asiaticum; assembly: GCA_013339685.2. Taxonomy (NCBI): domain Eukaryota; kingdom Metazoa; phylum Arthropoda; class Arachnida; order Ixodida; family Ixodidae; genus Hyalomma; species Hyalomma asiaticum. Next base: position 37,812,667 of record CM023489.1, read on the forward strand.
TGGCTAAGTTCTGTACTGTAGCCCAGTGCTGTAGAAGATTTTATTTTCCATTCATGGCCTCCGCAATCTTAGGTTTTTACCGGAGTGACACCTCTGTTTTTATAGTCGTGACACCAAATTATGAGCGTTTTGAAATGAAAAATGCGTTCGCGCTTCCATATATTCAAGCGTATCGGCCTATACTATAGTACCGCTAATTTAGTTCCTACAAAGACAAAAAAGGCTCCTAGATGGCCGTACCAAAGTACACCCATAAAATGCTTGTGGAATGGTCTGTAATGCCTAGAATATTCTAGGCACCATGTTTCCACTGAGTACACGGAAAATGAGAGAATAGAATTAAGGCAAGGACAAGGAAACGAATAATTCATTCCGCATCTTTCAACTCCACTCTCAAACTACCCGTCTTTTAATTCCATGTGTGGATTGTTAGAACACTGACAAACGCAGGGCATACCACCTGCTGCCCTCTATCCCCCTCCCCCTCCCTATAAACCACCTTCTTTTCCTATTGAAAAAGAGAATTGCCCTCGTGTACAGTGGTTCTCCTTCTTTCCCTTTTTTTTTCTCACGGGACTGGTTCTCAACTGCATGGGTAGTTATTCCATCTCTCTATTACCTTACAAATCTCCTTCCCTTTCTACCAGCCTATTCACTACAAAGAGCCACCCTTCTCCCAAAGTTCTCACACAATCGAGGTGTCACCGCCTTTAACAGTGGGACGCTGTGGTGACACTGAGCATTGCAGCGGTTCGCATTGCCTTCTCATAGAAACATTCATCAAAATTCGCGCCTTCTCCGTAGAATGCTGGAACTATATGAGTTTTCCTCGTAACATAATTATGTGTCCTCATATATTCAAGTTAAAGTCCGAGCTATCATGTGTACTAAAGTCCCTAGATAATTTTTCCGTTTTTAAGTAGCGACAACTACCTCCTCTCGCGGTACCCTCTCGCTTAAAGCCCGCGTCGGCAGCCATGTTCTTCCTAAAGACGTGGAGCGGAGCACGCGCGCGCAGATAGCTTCCGGCCGTCAACATACGCGTTCCTACCAAATATGATAGTGGACGTGTCACATGTAAGGAAACGCCTACTGAAACGCGCAACTTTCTTTGACGTTCTCTCGCTGCAGCATTCAAGTAACAGCTTTAGGAAGAACATGGCTGCCAAAAGCAACGCCGACCAATCAGATGCGCCAGCGGCACGTCAAAGCTTTTCGCTACTTAAAAAAACGGAAAAAATATCTGAGGACTTTAATGTGTACAGGTTTTAGTTAGGTCGCAGTTTGCAACGTTCTCTGACGGACTTCACTTCCATAAATTCAACTTTGTTCACTGAAGCACCTGCAGCATGGCGGAGGAATCGCGTGCTCTGGCGCTCGGGGTCGCTACGGCGGTTGTTCAAAACGATTCTCCTTGGCGTTATCGCGTTAAAACATCTTTTCGACCAGCATATATACGCATTTCCGTGCATATATGTACACACTACACACATCAACGCTCGATACACGTGCTTACGGCCCCGCCACGGTAGTCGAGTGGCTATGGTACTCGGCTGCTGATCCGAGGGTCGCGGGATCGAATCCCGGCCGCCGCGGCTGCATTTCGATGGAGGCGAAATGTTGAGGCCCTTGTGGTGTGCGATGTCAGTGCGTGTGAAAGAACCCCAGGTGGTCGAAATTTCCGGAGACCTCCATTACGGCGTCCCTCATAATCACAGCTGGTTTTGGGACGTAAAACCCCACCAATCAATCAATCAATCAATCAATCAATCAATCACGTGCTCACGACGCTTCTAAAATGCCGCAAAACTTGCGTCGCCGTGCGCAGCGAACCACGCGGGAGGCCTCTACGACATGGCGTTCCCCGGCAAGGTTCTGTCCGCGGACGTGGACACCACGATGAAGGCGGTGATGCTGGACGGCAACTCGGAGATCACCTCGGTGCAGCAGTGCTACCGCAACTGCATCACCGAGAGCGGTATCGAGTGCGCCTCGTTCTCGTACTGCGCCGCCACCAAGGACTGCCGGCTTTCCTCGATCTACATACGGGACGACGACGACGCTTCCAAGAAAAGCCTGGTCACCGACACCCGATGCGACGTGTACGCCCGTGAGTGGCTTTTTGTATTTATTATAGAGCAGAACACCGCGAACACTGGCCCAGCAAAGACAGAATCTTGAGCATTTGAATAGATAGATAGATAGATAGATAGATAGATAGATAGATAGATAGATAGATAGATAGATAGATAGATAGATAGATAGATAGATAGATAGATAATTGAAAATTTGGCGAGTTGGTACTGGTTCAACATATTCACATCTTGACAGGGCGGTGCAAACGATGAGAGAACGTCGTACAGTATTGTTTTAGATGCGAAGCAGCTTATGGCGGAGTTCAATCCGGTGGTGGTGGTGTGCGGCGTGACCACCCTTACTGCGCATGCGCAAACCCTCTCCACACACCTCCGCTCCGAACGGCGCGCGTTGACTATGGAAACGGTCTTTCTTCGATGAACGCTTCACCAGCTCGCAAGCAACGAGAACGCGCCCTCGCCCGCCTAGTCAAACCGATGCAAACGCGGTGTGCACCCCTCGTGCTGCTTCGCATCGCCTCATGGTCCCCTTTAGCGGGAGATGGTGTAATTTCTTTTATTGCGATAGCAATTATATGAACAGTCTCGGCTGGTTTTTGCCGTCCCCGTCGCCGCCGTCATGAACCGTATATGTATAAGTATGTATATACTTATAAAAGTCCCAAAGAAAAATAATTCAGATAAATGCTTCCGAAGCGCGGAATCGAACCAGACACCTCTCGCTCCGCAGCGCGTGGCGCTAACCACTACGCCACAAAGAGCAGATCATTCAGGGAGCTAACGGCGAGCCTTATATACACACCCTTTACCGCTGGCAGGACTCAGAGACGGCAGGCGCTTATAAGCGTTTCTTCATTACCAGCGAGATGGCGCGAGGAGCGCAACGGGCGCATTTAAAAGTCGTCGTCCGGCTCGCTCGCTTCTTCTAATATTTGCGCAGGGCCCTTCCGCTGTCTGCTCGCGCGGTTGTCTCGTGGTGAGAGGAAGAAGGATGTTTCGAGCTTTCACAGTGATGTCCGCGCTGATGTTACGGGAGCGTACGAAAGTCACTCGAGCTCAAGGGACGCCGCTAAACGAACAAACAGAAGATGAGCGCGAACTATCAAGTGTCACAGCTCGACACTTGAAGCACGCTAGTTTCCTTCGCTGCTTCGACCGCCTTTCCAACAGGAGCGCTGTTCAAACTGAAAGTATCCAATGTGACAGCTTATTCGCGCTCGTTCGTTGTATATCTGTGCGTTCGTTTCGTGCGTGCTCCACTTGATAGTTCGCGCTCATCTTCTGTTTGTTCATTTAGCGGCCTCCCCTAGCTTTGTATGTGTAGTTTTGTGACACAAAACGTATAAAGCCCTTCGTACCAGCACGCGCTGCCCACGGGAGGCGCTCACTTAGCAAGTGCATGTTCGCTACAATTAATATTGCTCCTGAAGCTGCGAGCCTCACTTCGTATAGCATTACAGTTTCTTGCTATCGCATTCATTGCTTCGCCCTTGCGGCGAAACTGCGACTTCTGTAAAGATGAACAGCGCAATAAATATGCACTAGCACTAGGAAAGAAGAGACGCACAGAGACAGCGCTGAGTCGCAGCAGAGGCCAGCGCTGTGCCTGTGCATCTCCTCTCTTCTGGCATGTCTTCCCTGCACTGTTCATCTTTATTAGATATGCACCACCACGCCCAACCTTCCGCTTTAGCAAATTTTGTCTTTTCGTGTGTCTTCGCGGTTAACACTGCACACTCGACATATTTCTTTGCAATTGACTAAATTAGCCGGGGCAAATTATAATCACTGTTCAAAAGGAAACCCCTTAACAGAGCGTCCACTGTACGACAGGTTCCTACATCAGCATGTACGAGAAGTTCCCGGGTACGGTAAGCCGCGTGGGCGGCGCCCTGTCGAAGGACAACGTGCCGGACGAGAACCAGTGCGCACAGCTGTGCAAGCACGACAAGCACGACAAGCACGACAAGCGCGGCCGCTGCCGAGGGTTCGAGTACTGTCCGAGCACCAAGCACTGCGTGCTACACGAGAAGCACTTCCTGGACATCCGGCCGGAGGACCTCATCAACGGCACCGAGGCTTGTTCGCACTATGCCCGTGAGTGCGGCGTAGCAAAGCATGCGCCCATTTCAGGCTGTTCGCCGTCATGTTCCCTTTACTGCGTGTACGATTGCACAGGTTGCTACGTTTTTGGCACACACAAATCCAAGCAGGTTCAGAATTACTACGACCGTCAGTTGTCTGACGAGAGCGACTGTAGTAGTCTTGCCGAGCTACCAACTGTAGAAAACTTTTGTTTGTATGTAGGCTTCTTTACGTTTACAAGACAGTGGTTCACCGGAGCCATTCACGCCAGAAGCAGAAGTGGTAGCGACATCATGCGGCCGTTTTCCCAACTGCAGTATTTATGAATTGTTCTTTTTTTTTTTCAGTCGCATCGGTGTTCTCGTCAAAAGAAAATAATGAAGGTAGTGCGAGTTAAATAATATGTCCCTGCCAGTGCTTCGCAGAACCATTTAACGAAAATTTGAAAGCCGCTCCAATATTAGCTTGCATGTGTGTCTATGTGCAGTTTCTTTCTATTTTTAATCGGTGTGAGCTGGTGGCATTAGGTGAAGAACCGGAGCCGCGTTCTTTGGACAGTGACGTTTCAGGACCGTTCCGGACATTTATACACACGTTCCAGGCCGTGATGTTATGTATGCATGTACGTCCGCGTCACGTTTCTCCCATGTCGCATTGTTCACCACGTGTCACTCAATCCTGTCTCTTGAAGAAACGCTACAAGCAGAGCTGACACCTTCTTGCGAACCGACCGTGTCCCTTCCGGATATATAATTTCTTCAGTGCTCCCATGCGCAAGCCCTCTTTTTTGCATGTTGTCCATGAATGCTGTTCTCTCGGTGCAAAAGCGCTTGCAGGACCAGATGTAGTGGTCAATGTCTCCCAGTTCATTGCACTCCGTGCACAATGGCGAAGCAGCGCCCCTAACTTTAAAAGACCATGCGGGAGTGCATGCTGACCCCGTTCTGACTCGGTACAGTAAAGTTGATTCGCTGCGGCTAAGTCCTTTAGTCACACAAGGCTGATGTGGTGGCTTCCACAAAGAACGGAAATGATCACGAATTGATTGTTTTGCTGATATCTGATTACTAGGAGCTCTTATCGTCGGTTGTCGTGAAAGCGACCTGCGGATAAACACCACAGTGCCATCTTCGTCAACTGATATACTCTTTGAAGGCGCGGATCCCGCGGTAGCAAGGCCGCGTGGTAGCATTGTGCTTTTAAGTTTCCACCGTTTTAACGCTATACTGGTTTGTCATACGCAGCAGATACGATCGCTATACCACTAAACCCACACACTACGCATGCTCGTTCTTTTCCAATCCACAAATTATCTAATAGAGGAGGCTATTCAAAGAGATTAAGCGGGTCTAATCGAAAGTCGATCGCTTCCTCTTCCTGATCCACGCAGAAAAATTCTCGGCCGACTACTGGGAGGGCGCCAAGGGTGAGCTCTTGGCCCCGGACTCGGTCACCGTGACCCTCGTCAGCTTCGAGGACTGCGCCAAGCAGTGCAGCCTAGACCCGAGCGGACGCTGCAAGTCGTTCAACTTCTGTCCCGGCGACGACGGACCCAACAGGAAGTGCGTGCTCAACGCGCACACCATGGAGGAAGTGGAGTCCAACAAGGACGTCAAGTTCCAGCCCAGCCAGGAATGCTTGTTCTACTCCCGTGAGTGGCCGCCTTTCGCTACACCATTTTGGACGTTGCCGCGGCTCGTTTATTATTTTTTTTTATGCCTCACGAAATAGGGGCCTCGTTGCACAGATAAAGTTAAGCCAGCTCCGCACCTGAGCTGCTCCTGAGCTCGGGCAAAGGTGTCAAGTTTAATATTATCTAGCATTATAGCGCGTATCCACTTTTACTTTCTGAGTAACCCGACTTCTTTTTCTCATTCCTCCTTTCTTATTTGTTTTGTCTTTCTATATTGTCTTTCGGATACTCACTATTATGTATAAGTGTGGGTAGAGGGGCAAGGGCAAGAGGGGGTCCACTTCTTCCTACTGCGTACCAGCTGCGCTGTTAACTGCGAATGGCACTAAGTACAGTTTGACCTCGACCCTAAACAGCCCAGCTGTTAATGGGAAACGCGTAGGTAGCTTAGTGACATGTTCCAGTGAAATGTGTTTGCTTTACATTTAATGCAGTCAGTTTACATTTGATTTCCTCATACAGCTTGCTTTTTTTTTCTTTTTTCGAAGGAAAGAGAGAGAGAGAGACCCTGTGTTCGCTCTAAACACCATAGCTCATTCCAATGCGTTCGTGCCTGTAGAACAAGCTTCTCCACACTATGAGCCTTTATGCGGCAAAGCCTACTTTCGGTAATGCTGCTACTTCGTAAACGGCCGTGTGTTATTGTACCCCATTGCAAGTGTTTATTTGTACGTTGCCGGAACATCAATAATGGAACTGGTAGTACACCTGTAAGTATAGGGACGCATCAGAACATTAACAAAGCGCGTCACCAATGGAAGGAAAAGTCGACGCCAAGCTGCTTGGCAGTACTGGGCAGTAACTAGTTACTAGTAACGCGTTGCGGGTAACTAGTCACTTTCTTCAGTAACTTGTCACTGTAACTAGTTACTTTTAAGTACGAGGAATTGCAACTGTAACAATGTTAGTTTTTACACGGTAACTGTAGCAGGAAACACCGTTTCTGTTACTTCCTTTCTTTTTATTTGATTTTTTCTCTTTAAGTCCCAAAAATCAGGCTGTGATTATGAGAGACGCTGTAGTGGAGGGGTGAGGACATTTCGACCACCTGGGATTCTTTAACGTGCACAAGCATCACTCAGCACACGGGCCTTAACATTTCGCCTCCATCGAAAATGCCGCCGCCGCGGCCGGGATTCGATATCTGCGGCGGCTAATAACGGTCTAGCTATCACTGCAGTTACAAATATCTCTGTATCTACAGCTGTTTCAACTTTAAGGGAAACTAGCTTCTAGTGTATTGAGAGTAGCTAATTGCCTTCGATCGTTTCTTTCTTTCTTTATTTTTTAGACATGCCGCTCCCTATATCAGTTGACGAAGATGGCACTGTGGTGTTTATCCGCAGGTCGCGGGATCGAATCCCGGCCGCGGGGGCTGCATTTTCGATGGAGGCGAAATGTTGAGGCCCTCGTATACTGCGCGACTGTCGGTGCGCGTTAAAGAACCCCAGCTGGTCGAAACTAACGGAGCCTTCCGCTGCGGCATCTCTCATAATCATATCGTGGTTTTGGGACGTAAAACACCCAAAATTATTATTATTATTATTATTATTATTATTATTATTATTATTATTATTATTATTAAGTCGACGAGAGAGTCCTCAAATTCTATTTCTTCGTTAATTGCAGAACAAGACCACATCAACGACTTCATCCATTTCAACAAGAAGCAGGCATATTCAGTGCAAGTCACCGGATACACCTCAGGTAAATGCTCGTATCATGATTAAATGCTTATGTCTTGCGCCGTTGCAAGGTAGCGAGTAACACGCGAAACATAGGACTTGCAACGCACAGACGCGACGGCCGGCAGACACCGACAAGAGTTGATTATAACAGCGCCATGGCAGCACCTGGCGTCTCCGCAAACAAAATGAACATTTTAGGTTTCTTTTATTGCGATAGCGTTATATGGACAGTCTCAACGGGTTTTTGACGGCGCCGTCATGTCCCGTATAAAGTCCAAATTGATAACAACCCCCGCGCATCGTACGTTCTGCATCCAGGAGGCAGAACGTACGATGCCCGGGGGGTTGTTATCAGCCCGCGAGTGGGGGCGACGAACGCGGCTGAAGCATAGATCAAACGAGCTCGGCCCATCTCCGTCGCTCGGAGGGCGCATGCGATAACATCACCCCGATCGGGACGGCTGCCGTCGAAGCGGAGAGGAAACGCCCCGCCTGTCTTTTACGAGCATGAAAAGATGCAAAGGGGGGGGGGGGGGTGTAGCTCGAGCAGCAACTGTGGAATTCGCGCGGTCGCCAACGCTGGCGCGCGCGCTATCTCGGCAGCCATCAGCGGGCGCTCCCGAACCCTTCTACGTGCTGTGCTCTCAACGCGAAGAGGCTGCGAAAAGTGTCCCAGGAACAGCCGTACTTTTAAATAAGAGACTCACAGCACGAAATGTCTCATCAGGCGACAAGGACTACAAAATGCGATATTTAGGCGAAATTTGAGCACGAACAGAGCTGCAGTAAGTGCTCATTTGCTTTTATGAGAATTTATGAGAGAGAGGGAGAGAGAGAGAAAGGTAAAGGAAACACAGGGATATTAACCAGACATGGTTTCGGTTGGCTGCCCTGTGCTGGGGAACAAGTAAGGGGTAATAAGAGAGAATAAACCTTGGTGACACGTCAATTTCGCTTGTCAGAGTCACAATCTCTCACCAAGTTCGGTATCTCAGAGAATCGCAGCAGCGCCCTGACTTTCAATCAAATATGCACCTCCCTGTATGTCCAAACAAACAGCCCAACACACGAAGAACAGAGCAGTTTCGCAATCATTCGCGTTTGAATATGTCCACTCAGTACATATAGTCGGTTACAGGATAAGATTAAATATTAGCTCGGCCCACGAGCCTCCCGCTCACGTGACCCCAACCTCTGCAAGAGAATAGTACCAGCTGGTTTTCGTTCGAATCGCACAAATACTTTCTCTAGTGTTGCTAATGCAAACCCCACATAGGAAAGTAATGGTACGGAATTTCCGAATAAATTGTTTTTGGTTGACTAATAATGATTGACATAAATTAGCAGAGAGGATCACGTTTTCCATCTAAAACTAGAGACACAAACTTGTGCCTGTACAACAAAATTTGACCACCACATTCTATTCACGCAGAATGTGCTTGGCGTCACGAAAATGAGCAACTGTAATAATTGCACGGAGCACCTGCGCAAATTCTTTCTCCGTGGTAGCGTGCGATTGCCGTGGGCGGGTGTTATGTCTTTATATAGGTTGTAAGTGACGATATATAGCCTGTGACCATCGATAGAAAATTGGCCGCTCTGCTTTCTCGTTCTTCCAGGAGGCCTCGGCGGCTTGCTCTTCGGCATGCTCATCCTCGGTCTCATCCTCGGCGCTGCAGGCTACACGGCGTTCAACTACATCCGGGCGCGGCGAGGTGGCGCTGACAACACCACCGTGCGCTTCATGCGACACGAAGACGCCAGTTAGAACTCATACGAGGCGTCCTTCTTCATCGCGTGCTGGACATTCCGTGCATTACGCCTACAGTCGGCGAAATGAGCTTTCCTTCTGACAAGTGATGTAGCACTTTGAAAAACATGCATTAACATAAGTTCTGTCCCCGCTTCCTTCCACGTGTGACGTTACCGAGGCTGTTACCTTAACAAAAAAAAATTGCAGAATATTTCTTTAGCGTCATCATCATCATCGGCATGTGTGTACGATAATCGAAATGACAACTGAAGTCTGAAGACTATATCTTGTGAACAGATTCTCATCCGCATGGCATCCGATAACGGTGTGTCGTAAGTGTGTCGAGCAATCTCTGCACAGGGCTTGCAACGTGTTTGTTCAACATTCACGACCAACTCAATAACGGAATGTGTCTTCCCTTGCGTGGCGATCATTTACAGTGACCTCCTCCCAGAATTTATTTGTTGTTTCTATTTATTGCGAAGTCACGCTGCCTGAAGCGCTCCCGTTTCCCGAAATCAATGTGCGAAGACTTAATAAAGACCATACGTCATCAGTACAAACGTGAACATCCTTTCTTTCCGTCGAGTGTACATTTCTTCGTTCTGTCAACTACGAGACGACCTACCTGGTCGAACACCCGATCTCAACAGCTGGCCGACGTCAACAGAATTAACCACATAGGTAAATGAGAAACCTCGCTGCATGCTCAACTTTGCCAGTGCAAGGATTTCCGCGCAAACAACTTAATACAAGACTGAACCGCGTTGCAATAGACGGCATGTATGTTCTGGAGGTAAGATAAGGGGGGTGGGGAGGACGGCAAAAGAAAATAACTGTGACCTCACCATGGAAAACAGAACGACCACACAGGACGAAAGAAGGCAGCCTGGTCCAGCGCCTAGTCCAGTCTTCTTTCATCCTGTGTGTTCGCTGTGCTTGTCTGTGCTTATCTATATGCTGTACTTATCTAGTGGGTGATGACGATTGTAGTTCGAACGACGCTAATTTCTGCAGCCCGTGTCGGGAGCACAGCTAAGCGTCTGTGGGGTTAGGAGAGAGGGACTGAAAGAGGTAGGAAGAAGAGGAACGCCGTAGTGGAGGGCTCCGGAAATTTTTACCACCCGGGGTTCTTTAACATGCACTGACAATGCACAGTACACCGGTCTCTGGCATTTTCGCCTCCATCGAAAATGCGCCTCCATTAAAAATACGGCCGCTGCAGCATTTTAGATGTTGGGGAAGCCAGCTCCGTGGTTTGGTACAGGTAACCTTCGCTATAACGAAGTCAGTAAAAAACCGGCAATTTAGTTCGTTATATCGAAAACCTCGTTAAATTGAAATGTCAGCGCCGAGCTGCTCTCATCAATGTCGCCGTCCTCCCAGCGCTGCCATTTAAGCTAGGCATATATGGCGCCTAACCAGCCTCTTCGTCGGGCGAACGCACTACTCTCGGCCTTCCCATAGTTGGGATGGAATCTGCGGGACCACTAGTCCAAATCCGCTCCGTATGTACAGCCGACGCCAACGCGAACTCCTCTCACACCCAGCTCCTCCGCTGACTTACTTTCTCTTCCTACGATCCCACTGGTTGGTGCGACACACGCCCCAACCCCTACCCACAACGGGAATAATACACGGCGCGACTTACGTCAACCCCCCGCTCCGTTCTCCTTTCCATCTGCACGTTCGCACAGGAATGGTCACTCCAGACAATTTGTCCTTGTTGAGGTGTTCTTTTTCTCTCCTCTCTCGTTAAGTCATGTGGCCCTTCTTTAGCGAAGACCGACAACGAACGCGACGCCACAGGGTCCGCATAAGCTTCCCTGTTAAAAAAAAAAAAGAAAGTAGACAGCTAATTTGAGTAACTTATACATTTTTTTTCTTTAATCGGAGACCAGGAAACCACGACTTGACAATGCGCCATCGAAAAACCCTGATCAAAGGGGCCATACGTCATGTAAAGCCCAAAGAAATGCAGGTATAACGTGCAGTGGTAATAAGAGATAAGCAAAGCTATCGGGCCCATTCTACCACTGAGGGTCGTTATCAAGCTTGTTATCCAGATCGATGGGGCGACGCCGATGTTATCGTTTCACCGATCCGCTAGCTGTGAATGCTTAGTCCGATGAACGCGCAACATTGAAATCCATGGTAAGACACACACACACACACACACACACACACACAAAGAACGGGGAGAGAGAGAGAGAGAGAGAGAGAAAAGCTTAAATCTATAATCGTATGAAGCAAGGCGAAAACCTGAAACCGACAACCTGAAAACCAGTTCAGCAGAAGTCTTACTTCTGCTGAACTGGTTTTCAGGTTAGACTTCTGCTGAACCGAAAGCTCAGTGATGCCTTTGTCACTGAACAGCAGCATAGCTGTGTGGCACAAAGCGCGAGCAGCTAAGAAAAACTAAACCACAACAAAAACGTCGACTAGTTGAAACTTGTTAGCAGTACACTCACCAAAAAAAGATCTTGCGGTAAAGGCGCCGAACAGTTGCGACTGCTTTCGCTGGTAGTGTATCCTATTGTTCAGAAATCCCGGGACAGGTTTTGCTGCTGTCGTGGAAAGTGAGCTGCGCAACATTCATGCAGCATGCAGCAACGCCTTTTTTTCTCGTCAATCGACGGTATCGCTTTCAACAACAAAGCCTCGCCAGCGACATCTGCTGAACGATCTCGATCCTTCGCAAGATAAGCGAGTTGCGCTTGGTACTACCCGCACCGCTTATTCTGCGGCTAGACGCGTTTGTTACTTGACTATCGGTAAGCACGTCAAATCGGGCGCTCAAACACGGCATGGCCGACGCGAAATGACGGAAGCAAGCCTGTTAGGGGGTCTTTGGAATGGCCCCAGAATCTTCTCGATACTACGAGAGGCGCTGGGTTCCATTCCCAATGCCGCCGTGCACCCACTGGTTTTAGATGCGGAGCATCTTTTGCTCGCGGGTATGTCACGCGTCCGGCGTCCGCACTCACACTACGCATGCGCGACTCTCCTCTCCCTTCCCTCTCTCCAACAGCTGCTGCAATAAATAAAGCGGGTAGAGAGCGCGCGCGCGCGGCGTCCGTCCGCACTCACACTAAGCATGCGCGACTCTCTTCTCCCTTCCCTCTCTCCAACAGCTGCTGCAATAAATAAAGCGGGTAGAGAGCGCACGCGCGCGCTTCGCTTCAGTAGTATCTCCTCCTCCTCCGATGAAAGAAGTTGGTGGTGTTGTGTGATGGAAGCAACAGTTCCGTCAGCGAGTGGGTTGACGCAAGTACGCATCAGCATCAACCCACACTCTGACCAGTGGCGCACCGACGGGGGGGCGGGGGTACAGGGGTTGTAACCCCCCCCTGAGGCCGACCTAACCCCCCTCCCACTCCGTAACTGCTCCTATGTCCTAGAAGAATGTGGCGCTAATTTCTGTGCAAAACGCCGAAAAAATAATAAAAATAATCATCCTCATTGATGTTACTATTATTTGGCATTTTATTTATTTTTTTTACCCTAGCAACAACTGTGTAATGGCATGCCCGGCTCTTCGTGAAAAATTGAGCCCCCCCTGGCAGAGATCCTGGGTGCGCTACTGCTGACAACGGTCACGCGATGCGTGGTAACGAAACAAGTTAACAACGTAATAACACGCAAGGTTCATCGCAAGGTTCACCACAAAGGAAACACCGAAAACACTGCAAAGCTGTAAACACCACCGTTAAATGCACCGTTGAAACTCCCAGCGATGCTCCGCATCATCCCATGGTCCCCTTCGGGGAGATGGTGTATTTGGGAGAGGTGTACCCTACCTGGCGCTTGCTTATGTGGGTGATCCTCTTCGAAAAAGGTGGGCCGTCCTTTCTACTCCCTTCCTTCACCCCCTTTCCCTATGGAGTGTCTTAATTTAGGTGTCCTCAATAGATGCACAGTTACAGTGCACTTTTGTTAGGACTTACTCCTTTCCAAAGAATTTTTCTATGGCGCGCCATTCGAAGAGTGCGCCCTCAAAAATCACGTGAATCTCGCCCAATTGGCCACCGGCACCAGCAGAAACTTCAGTGTTACGTCAGCTCGGTCTTCCTCCGCGGTAACAGTGAAACTTCGCTACGTTGAAATAGCGGACAAACATTGTTCGTTGTCTGAAAGTGAAAAAAAAATACATGGTGTCCTATAGGCATCAAGTTGTAAAAAGTCAATAATTCGTTATATAGAGAATATCGTTATAATGAGGTCGTTACACAGGGTCCAATTGTATAACCTGCTCAAATCTTGCTGTAAATAAATGAGGAGCAGAAGAAGCAAATGGTTTCCAGTGGGCCGTGGCCACTGCATGATGGATGGGCATGGATGCAGTGATCTCATACTGGAATTTCATACTTCAAATATTTCAATATGTGTGCTGAAATCCCTCTTTTTGTCTACATATTGGCTCATATACTCTCGGTTACACTGATAAACGGTGGATATTCGGATGACAAGGTCACCCTTTAAACTGCGACTCCGATAGATGCAAAAATGAAGGACAGGCTATGAGCATATGGGAGCAGATGTATTTTATTGCTTCATCACTTGTGCACACCAGACAAATTCAAGAATATTTCTTTTGGTCAACTTCGTCAAAACGTCTCACATAAGCCTGTGTTGCAGGGTCCCTGTAAGTAACTAACACAGCTGCCAGAACACACTGGGCTGAAACAGTGCTTACCTCAAAACTAAATTAACACAGAAAGACTACTGCATATGGGACTGTAACTAGTGCAATGCAAAAAAGTTATATTCAAGAAAATGGCCAGCCGTGAGACCAGCCACAAGCCTGTTTTAAGTCCTTTAAGCAGTTGAATAAATGAAGATAGCTGTGCGCAAACTTTTCTATTTCCTTGCTTTCCTCTGTCTCAACATATCAAAGACTTCACAAGAAACATATTCCACTTGTCTAGTAATACTGTACATGAAAAAAAAAAACATAATAAACACATAAGTGCAGTCAAACCTCATTATAACAAATTTAGTATGACATAGAAATGGCTTTGCTATATGCGATAATTTGCTATAAATGTATGTTCACAACATTGTTTTTGCCCTCCCTCCCCAGCAGTGCTATATTTCATTAAATTCGTTTTAACTGAGAATTCGTCATATCCACATTCATTACATCCCAGTTTGACTGTATTCACGTACAGTTGCACATCATTGGATGTTAAGGATGTGTTCCAGATAAAACTTACAGCTAACCAAGAAAGAGTGGAGCTCAAGAAAATGCATTATTATGAACTTCGGTCCCATGTCCATGTCAAGCATTGTGCAGACACTGCACCACAAGACACAGGTAAGAGGAGGAGGGAAGGGAGGGTGGTGCTAGAGGAGCTCTTGCTACATCTTTCCCCCTGGCCTATGAAATTGCCCACATATGGCAAAAGCAATGCCTAGGCTATGAGGCAAGGGCCACACCTTGAGACAGGGTGGCCTCAAGGGGTGGTCTTCCCAGCACTGTGACACATCACCAGATGAAAAATTTTAAAAGGTGTGCTTGCATGAGTGCATGTGTGTTCCTGTGCATTTGGGGGGCAGGGGGAGGGGGCATCCCAGTAAATTCAAGCAAATACTCAATTTTTCTTCTAACAGCATGTCGTGCATTGCTCCTATCAGTTCTACACCCACTTTGAGTTTCTTAAGCACATAAAAATTTTAAGTCATTTGCAAATGAAATAGCGCTGACACTGACCCTGACTAAACCGCACTCTATGGTGACAAAACTGTGGAGAGAGTGAAAGGCCTTTAATGAGCAACTGTCTTCGGAGTGGCCACTGCATCGGGGCCAGCCCTCTGGACCCACCAGTGCTATGAGAAGGTCAGTGCAAGCCCTCTCCATGGTGCCTGTGTCACCAGAGTGATGTGTGTAAACACCACCTAGACTTAAAGCCCCCATACCTTCGGAAAAGTACCGCCATCTCTTGAACTACGCCGCTTCCTCCTCTCCTCACCTCCGATAGGGTGACTGCGGTCACGTGGTAGCGCGCTCGCTTGTTTTTTTTTTTTGTATTTTGTTTTCTCCGACGCTCGGCGCCATGTTGGACGCGCCAAATGCCACTGTGCTGTGTGTTCGCCGGACGCGATGTGCACGACGTGCGAAGTGCGCGCGTGCGTCTGGCTCGTTTTGTTGCGATGCAGAGTTGCTGTGCCTTTGGCTGCCATAACCGTGGCACCCAAGGGAAGAAGCTCTTTGTCATTCCGCGCTGACAAGAAAATGAAATTGTGGTTTGTACCCTGAGGGTATTTTAATAAATAAATGTTTATCCATCTCCTTTTATTTTGTCGGTCTGTCTTTTTCTTTGTCGTCTGTTTTGCAGGGTAATTTTTAATTTTTTACTGCCCTGCCGACAATGTGTTTCATTTTTGGTGTAAAATGTCTGTAGATGTGATCACTTGTTTTGTACTTTTGCAAATGTTCTATAGCATATAAGTGTGAAAATAAAAACATGTTTCAGGAAGATATGCATTCAGACAGAATCGAAAATACCCGCCTGCTTATTCTATAGATGTGTCGCGTTTGGAACGCGACACTTCTATAGAATAAGTAGGTGGGAGTTTTCGGTTTTATTAGAATAGTATTAACTGTTTTTTGCTTGATACTCTTGGCAGAACGCAGTTTAATAACCATTCATAGAACGAACAAGGACCGTCATAACATCCTGGATGTGGACTTTATTTATACGTGATAGGGTGCGCTGTCCTAAAATAGAAGTATGAATTTAGCCGTTTCCTGCATACCCCTTTTTTATATGTGAGAGAATTTCCCTCAAAACGGGTCGACATTTCGAATTTAAAGATTATCGCGGCTGTTCGCAAGAGCAGCCTGTTTCTTCAACAGCCCGCACGCCGCGTGTGCTTGTTTTGGAGTGAACCGCTGGCACTTGCAAAAAAAAAAAAAAAGAAAAAAAAAAGGAAAAGGGAGAATAAGATAGCTGCATAACAATACATATGACGAAGAGCTGGATTTTTTTCATTGCATCGAGGGCACGCTGTGGAGTGTGTTCAAAGAATACGTCGCTTGTAATCGGCGACACCCTCTCCAACAGCGAGCGGTAATTTCGGCAGTAGTAGTGACGCGACTGCGTTCGTCAAATTCAACATTCACAACGCACGAGCTCGGCCGTCTAGCAATTAGAAATAGTTTCCGTGTGTAAGAACGATATTGATCACCTACATCGGCAACACCCATGCAAGCACGCAAAACCTCACGGCAATGGGTGTAAACTGCGCCGAACTGGCCAAACATCCCAGAACAGCTTGCACACGTAATTGGGCAGGCAGAGGAAAAGTAGCATGTGAAAGGTCATGAAGCTTTGAGCGAGCACAACCATGTCCATTATTGGTGTTGCTGCAGTTATATACGATGATGAGAGTTTATACGCACGAGAACTGCTTCCTTCCCAAACGACATGGCGGGACACCACAGCTGCGATTTAAATATTTTTGCTGATGCAATAAATAGCATGCCGTGTTTACAGAATTCAATTTCAACCATTTCCAAGTAAACCTAATTATGGATACCCACGCCAGATACACAATGAAATACCTCGCTCCGAAAGGAAGCGTAAATGACGTGCAATTTGCCACACATGAGAAAGCAATTCGCTCCTGCTGAGAAAGTCAACGCAGAAGAGTGAATCAATACATCAAGCCGTACGCGAGGCACGGCACACGTCCACGGCTGGACTGCGGCAGCGGCAGCGCGCAACCGGCTCGAAAGCTGACCGAACGCTCGTGGCGCTTTCCAGGGGGCGCCGCTGTCGCAAGCGGAGAGGAGGCGGCGGAGGGGAGAGTAGATGGCGGTACTTTTACGAAGTAGAGGGGCTTTAAAGCGGAGAGGAGGCGGCAGAGGGGAGAGTAGATGGCGGTACTTTTACAAAGTAGAGGGGCTTTACCTAGACTAGGAGAAATTTAGGATGTGTTGGGAGAGCGCTCTCGAGCCCACAAAGTTTGGACGGCACCAGTCGTTGGAGAGTTCTAAAACTGCGTAAGCAGGCTATGCATGCATTCAACAAACATGCTACTTTTTTAACAGAAATGTGCATGCTCAAGTGTTTAGTGCATGCACAGTGGCAACAAACGCAAAGACAGTGTCAGCAAAACTTTGGGTACCTTATTTTAAAACTGCCTATTGGCTGCTTTCTGCTCGTATGACGTTCGAATAAACTGTGCGTAAATAAACCTCCAAATAACCAAAATAACGAAAAGAGTGACTGCATGCGTTATAGTGTGTGCCACCTCAACGTACAGTTCTACTTCCTCACAGCTCTCAATGCCACCTTTTTTATGGTATTGTTGTTGCTGTGTTTCTTAAACGATTGTTTAGTCCAAGGTTTTGTCCCGCACATGGTTAGAGCTGGTGGAAGGTTCTATGGACAAGGGTAAGCTGTGGGACATTATGCAGCTTAGGGCATTATGCATGACAAGGCAAAGCTGTGGCGAAATCTCACTTTCGCTTTATTCATTACAAGCGAGTAGTGTGTTACCACTGTCTGGCAATGGTATAGCTTCCATCTCAGGAGCCTTCAAACAGCACCTGAGCAGATGATGTGTGAGGGGTGGAATTCACTGAATTGTCGGTTCAGACGTAGCGCCACCGAAATGCTTAATGCTTTAATTTATCATGGCATGCCAATGTGCCCGACAATAGCAAAACACCGCTGTCGAGTGGATAAAACTAGAGCTGTGTAAATGGTAAAATTTTGAGTGCAAACTGAATTCGAATATTAATGTTGAGTGCAATCAAATAGAATATTTTTCGGATAATGCTTAGAATATTTTTTAAATAATACCATGTCAAATTATACAGGAATGTACTGCTAAACATGGGGAAAAAAGATTATTGCATGATTAATGTACTCCCACGGTGCTGCTTTAGAAAAAGAACAGTCACGTCCTAAAGAACAGTCCAACAGAGAACTGAAAAAATTTGCTGCAGTACACAAGTGTTAGCTCCACCGCAATACACGAATGTTTTGCAGTGACGTCTACTAGATGCAGGAATGCACCACTTGTCACGAGACAAAACATATTTTGCCCCTAAATTACCAAATTCAAATAGTTCGAATAGTAAATGTTAAGCGCTAATTGAATCGAATAGCAAAGACTATTTGAAAATAATTCAAAATTTTGAATATTCGCACACCTCCAGATAAAACTGAAGGGATGCTTGAAACTGCAATTCCCTATCATACAGATGCAAATAAGACTTCCTCTTGCAACCTGCTTCCCACTGTAACCATACTTCATTCACTGTTTTCAACTAAGAGATATCTGGACACACTGACATGTCGCAACTTCTTTTCTTGGGTACCTCTAATAACCTGAACCTCTGATAGACGAGCATACTTTCGTGATCCATTTGCGATTATCATAAAAGGAGCTTGCTGCATTCCAATCCACCACCTTGTCCATGAGATGGACACCACTGACTAGCTACTCACAATGCCATTCAGCCTTGCTGAAAGCACGTCACATCAGCCCACAAACTCAATTGGTGGTTTAAACAACTGGTAATTTGGGCTGCCAGCAATAGAAAGGTCTAGGGTTGCACTAGGGTGGTGTTCTAGGTACAGGTGTGTTAAATTAGTGGCACAATTTCCCTAGCCCTTCAAAACATGCCTTGTAGGGCTTGTATTGGTGTTGGGCCAGTACCACTATGCCACCAATAAAGCACCAACACCAGTAAAATAAATAACACCACTCTAAGGCTCTGTGCCACAATATTGTGCATCCATGTTTAATCACTGAAAAAGATTTAGTACATAGTTTAAGCTTGTGCTGCACATTAGTACTTGTCATTTATTCTGACTTCCACGCTGCAAATGTAAAATAGTGTGAGGAATTATTCAGTGACAGCTGTAATATCTAGTTTGAGCAGCTTTGGCAGTTGAATAATATAGCACCTATCTAGCATGTAGGAACGCATACATACACAAATACCACACACCAACATACACACATTCATGGAATACCGAGGCAATAAATATGGTGAAACTTTGCCACAAGCAGCCATGAGCTCACTATAAAAGAAGTATATTACATGAAAATATAAAACCATTTCAACAATTATTTATCCAAACTCTCCAACTCATTGAAAATATAGCACTACAAATTAGAATTCCACTGACATTGCACATGCATGCCGCAAGCGTTGAAATTCTGAGGAAGAAATTTCAGTGACCATCAGAAATTTGGGTCTGAATAAAATTGGCACATCATCGTAGCACTTACCCAGCAAACGTGGCGCACATATACAAATCACATACCACGGGTGGACGATCACGGTGAGGCAACAGCGAAATTTTACCTGGAGCGTACACATAATTGTTACTGTAGCGAAGTGAAACCGCACTTATCCGGTCAAAGCTCTCTCATTCAAGTCGAAATACGGCAGTCCGAAGCAGCACTCCACCAGCATGTGATCCCCAAAGCCAGTGGCCAATCTGTGCTGCTCGTCCGTGTCGAAATTGTGCAACACCGCAGTCCTCATGTTTTCCATGAAGAAGCCGACTCCATCGCCAAGGGAACAGCCGCACAGAAAGGACTGCAGCGATATTCGTGGATTGGTGTACTCTGAAAAAGTCCTCGGCTCGTGAAACGTGTACCAGCTGTCAGCACCTTTGCACACGATGACAGTCTTGTGACTGCTGAATGGAACAGCAACGGCATAAGATGCAGTAAACTTGTCCAACGAGAAGTGCATGGCACGAACTGGTTCGTTATTGTTTGCCGGGCATGTCGGGATGATGGACACTTGGCCATTCAAGTTGACGACGGCACTGGCGTCGATGGTAACGTCTTCCTGGAGGTCTTCTCCTCGATGCCAAAGCCCTGGATGACCACAAAGATCAATGGCAATGGCAATCACTGGCTAAGGCATGAAAATTGGAAGCGCTGGCCTACCCTTTTTTTTTTTTTTGCTACTTTTGTTACAGATAGCTTCAGAAATTTAAATTATCATTTGGTTATGAGGCATGCTGTAAAGAGAGACTAGGAATCAATGCTGAACAACCAGGGTTCCCCAAAGCCCAACTCTGCTGCCTGATGGTACAAATGCTCAGCAAATCTAGTAATAAATTCCAATAAGAAAACAAAAGTGCAAAACTGAAACCCACCTGAGCAGTGCATCAATTGCCGTAGTGGGCACATGACACCACCAGCAAGGAGGTTATGCTCGACTGGTGGTGTCCATATCTTCACATTACCCCATACCACCTGCCGACCTGCCCATTACCACCTGCCTCATACCTTCATATTACACTGTGTTTTGACTGCAATGGCCTCAGTGAGAGGGGGTTGGGAGGAAGAGCAAGGGTACTGCAGTGAACCGTTACCTTCCCTAATGAAGAACCCTGCTCAAGCATATGTTCATTACACAGCACAGTAGCATGCACAAGCGTCTATAAGTGGTAATTATTGAAATATTTGCCTCAGCAGCCCAACATTACTTCCTGTCAATCTCTTTGCTGTACACAAGGAACATGAATGCCAGCAAGAGCACCATTTACTACCACATGCTAGCTTGGGAATACTACACTCCTCGGTGCACCTTGTCTGCACGGTGCACACAGTGCGGCCAAGCCATGAGGATGGTTTGAGGAAACCAACCAATTGATTAGTGAGAAATCTGCGCATCTCTCAACCCCATTATATGGCGTAGATGATGGGAGCATTAATTTCACTGAGATCCAATGACCTCAGAATATCGCCGGAGTTGGGTTATAATGTACGGCTAAATCTATGCACATATGAACGGTTTCGAGCTCCACACCCATAGTAACGCGGCCGCTGCGACCAGGGTTGAACACGCCACTTTCTTTGAAGCAGTGCAACACCACGACCATCGACATCTGCTAATTAGCAATGACACCTGCTAATGCAGCAGGCATCAGTGCAAATGAAATATACCATTCCTTTACAGATTTTAGGCACAAATTTCAATCATGACATTGGGTGTGCCATGATGTATTTCTAGGTCCACTGTCTCCACTGTCTGAACCAATGAACAAAAGGAAATGCCAAGAAATGGCACTACATAAATTGGGGCAGCTACACAATAGTGGTGTGGACACTGACTGAACAGTGGAGCTAGTGTCCTTCCCCTGCTTCCTTCCCTCTTCCTCACACTCACGTCACTCTTCCTCTTATCGCAGCCCCTTGCTACAGTGTAGCAAGGGGCTGCGAAAGTAGCAGAAGTCAGTGGCTGTGGTGTTGCACTGCTTCAATGAAAGTAAGTGTTCTACTCTGGTTACAGCAGCTGCGTTTCCACGGCTGTGAAGTTCAAAACTGCTATACTGTAGCAAGGGGCTGCTCTATGCTATGGCTACGCTGTTTTACCCTCTCCCTTCCTCCTTTCCCTTCTCTTCATCCGTACATCCCTTTCCCACCCCTTGCAATACCATTGGCAACTGCGAAATGAGTTGCTCCATCTGCCAACAATGCTCTAATAAACAGAGATGGCTATGATATCCAGGGTCACAGCGGTCCTTCACAACAGTCACAACGCCCCAAAACCTTAGATAAGCACTGCTTTCAGTTGTTGCACGTACATTTCTTTCGAAAAGATGAACTGCTAAAGCGCCACAGTGAGTGTGAAAACAATAATGTCTCCATACATTGCCACACAAAGCAGATATAACGTATGCATGCACATCATGCCTTCTGCTTCACTATCACATGGCACATGTCAAAAAGCGAGTCTGCAAGAATATTTCTCCCGCTTGATTTGAGCATCACTAACGCGATAGCTGGCACAGAAAAGGTGCCTAGCCACATTTTGCGTAAATCCAAATATATGTAAAAGTGCTTGCCTTAATTAACAAAAGTATACATCTGCAATTTGAGAAGCCCATATGATATAAAAATAACACATGCACATAAATAATGCTCTAATCAACAGGGAGAAAGAAGCTGTCATGAGCGTAGCATTCGGAACAAACCAACATAATGTTTGTCAATTTGTTGTCGACGCCAGAGTTTCGTGTCCACTTCTCCCACCTCGGTGCGACGTCTGCTTCCCTTGGGAAACGACGCATTGTCGCCTTTCCACCGCGATGACACACATTAAGAGGTACACAAATAATCTTTTGACTTGACCCTTATCTTTCTCGGGCTGGTGCACGGCCACGTGGCAACAAATGAAGAACTATACAGCTGTTTTTTAGTGCCCGGTAATGTCATAACACGTTGCCTTTATAGGTCCACCCTGGATTGCCTGTCTCGAGGTGCCCCAGCTAGGTGGCAAGCACATAGCTGGAATCGAAAATACTACACACGGATACGCTATGTGAGGAACTGCCACATACCTACCTCTATGTAGTAGTGGGCTGGGGACATGAGCACAAAGAAGGAAGAAGCGTGCGAGCAAATGCCGCCCATTTGCCATTTCATAGGAGTGCACGAGCACTTATTTCACAAAGATGACAGTTTTCTGTCTGCGGTCCACAGCCCAACCAAAAGCTCAAACAACCTACACTGCTAAAAATGATTTGAAATGTCCCCTGAAAGGCAAGATCAAGCACTGATACATTAAATACATATATTGTATCACAGCCACCAAAAAAAGAAAACTCACCAACATGTGTGTCGTAGATGTCGACGCTAAATAGACGCACACGGTACCTGCCGAAACCGCCGTAAAGGTAAATTTGGTTTCCCACGACAACTGCTTTGCAGTGTCTCCTCGGTTCTGGCAAAATAGCAACCCGAACCCACTTCGACAAGACGTGGTTCCAACGAAACACATCCCGATTCCAGTGGCCAGATCCGATTCCGTATTCGCCGCACAGGAAGTAGGCGTCGTTCCCTAGATTTAACAGAACAAAGCAAGGACATGAAATAACCATGTGGAAGCTTGCTTTCACTGTACCTACATCAGAACGAAACAGTTCTAACTCAAAATTTGCTACAATAGAACGCCTTTATAGAAACCACTTTGAGACCTTCAATACATTTGTCATAGACACAACTCATTATGAAGGTCATACGGTGTTAAGCTTGCATTGTAGCAGGAGCGTAAGGAATTCGTACAAGTCGTTTTGTTGGAGAGGCATCCTAATGTATGTATGAAATCTTAAAAGAGACATAATGCCAGCACAGAGCAGTATCAATAAATAGTTGCACAGCATATCTACTTCATCTTGACATAATCTTTTGTATAAATTGCTACTAATAATGCAAGAAGAGGCACAAATTACTAGTGAACCCCGTTTGAATATAGGTTGTCATGGTGGTATTTGAAGCAAAAAAAAAGAGACAAAAATGGAGAAAAAGAAAACGCGAACTGGAAGGTAGAGCTGACAAGACCTGTCCTGTCCGTCCCACCTTCTTTTGTCATCACCTTTTTTATGCTTCAAGTACTATCATGGAACCTCACAAACTTGCCCGAACATCAGTTCTGTTATAGGTCATCTAGTTAATGCAGGCCAACAGCTGGCTAGACCATAAGCGACCAAAAACAAAATTGCAATCAAATTTAGGACGAGGGAGGAGATGGGGTAATAGAAGACACAGCCAATGTTTGCACGCACACAGGCAGTGCTGCAGGGTAAAATGCATTGACATGGGTCGGTTGGCCTGTAATAGCAATAGTACAGGGAAATCCTCACGAGATTTAGGGGTATCAATCTCAGTTTCTGGTGTTGATATACGTCAAACAAATTTTTTAGAATGGTGTTTGCGATGAGTACAACCATAACTGATGCGCATACTTACAGGGCGCTAAATAAACCGACACAAGAGAGGGACAAACAGACACACAGAGCGCTCTGTGTGTGTGTGCCCCCCTCTTGTGTCTGTTGATTTAGCGCCCTGTAAGTATGTGCACTAATTTGAACCAACTAGCCCAAGAAGAAGTTTTATCAACCATAACTGAGCTGTAAGTGGCCATGAGCCTACTCGAGCACTTCTGAGTATGTGCACTAATTTGAACCAACTAGCCCAAGAAGAAGTTTTATCAACCATAACTGAGCTGTAAGTGGCCATGACGCCTCACTTTCGAGCACGGACTATGCATTGCATGTTTAACTGTACGAGTCCAACATTAAGCTGGTAAGGTTATGGATGCATTTGATGCACTAGAAGAATAAAAAAGGTGTAGATTTTTGTGCACCAGAGCTGATTTGTACAGCAGTGTGTTGCTACCAGCGAGACAAAATAACGGCAACACATCCCTCGGCATAACTGAAGCAGATCCTAAAGGGCCCGCTTTCACAGCCACCACCAGAAACAAGTGCAGGAGTTGGAAAGATGTCAATGCACATGGTTTTGGTTTGTCATGAGCATCTTGGCAGAGAGCCAAAGGAAACTCTCTGCAGCCAGTATCTTATGTGTTTGTGTCACACAGGTGAAATAGCTACAGACATAATTTTACAGTGACGCTGTACTTGAACAGTTAGGTGTCAGTGTTTGTGCTAGCAACACGTCCGATGTGGCTAAAAAGCACTTCAGAGCAGTAGATACAGCGACAGTCCTGCACTTTTAAATGTCAGAAAATGTATTTAAAAAAAGAAGACGGTTTCTAACAGTGGGAGGGGATGAAATGAAAAAGTCTTGGGGTTTGAAGCACTGAAACCATGATATTACGATGAGGAATGCCATAAGGCAAAGCTCCAGATTGATTATGGCTAATTGTCTAATGCACACATGTCTAAGAACACGTGTTTTTGCATTACTGCTATAATCAACGCAGCCAACATGGCTGGGAATCGAGTGAGCTCATGCCTAAAGTGGTTTTCTTTTAGTGGAATTGAGACATTTTGTTAGAATATGTGATGATTGCCCGAGTTCAAGTTTGTCTACGCAGTGACAGTCAAGTTAAAGTGATCTCCTGCACTTCAGATACAGATAGCCTTATTCAGAAGCATGTAAATGAAAGGGAAAATTAGCATCCACCCGTATTGTAGCACTAGGCTACAAGGAAATCCATACGGATTTCTCAGAAATTAAAGCTTCCTAGCTGCCCAAAAATTCGTCCTGGTTCGGGGTTCAAACCCAGGACCAATGCCTGTCCAGGGCGCTCGCTCTGCCAAATGAGCTAACCAGGAGGCTGGCGATTGACAATGCGAGGGCGAATCCATCGACAACTCCATCCCCGGACAGGCGTTGGTCCTAGGTTCAAACCCTAGACCAGGACAAATTATTTTTTCGGCAACAAGGAAGCTTTCGTTTCTGAGAAATCCATATGGATTTCCTTGTAGCCTTGTACTACAAAACGGGTGGATGCTAATTTTCCTTTCACAGACGTTACTCCACCTTACGGGTTTCCGCAGAACTCATTTGCAATGTAAATAATGTTCCTTTTCAAACAGTGCGGAAACCTTCACGTCACCCTGTTCTGAAAGGAGCTGTTACCGGAACACACACAGATGACATATATTGTTAATCTTTTGTTGCCACTCTTAGCTGATTACAGACAGATGTTCACTTTGTCTTGGTAAGTTAGCTTCAAGAGTTGTACCTCAACATAATTTGCTGCTTGTATGGCTGGTTCATGTCAGTAATGGAGAACTGGGAAGCACAGTCTGAATACACCACAAAAGAGGAAAAAACACAGCAACTGACAAGTGCTTGCCATGTGTTCTATTTGTCGTGTACTTAGGCTGTCCTTTCCGGCTTCCCATTCTTAAGCAGTTAACTTCATAACCACATCTGTGATCTTACGCAATTAATGTTTCTTTGGAAATCAGCTATTGTCACTGTGGTGGCTTTCCATTCTTTGTCTCCTGCATTCATCCAGGTGTAGTTTGGTTGGTATTATTGACATACAGTTTAACTAATACAAAGGCAAGGGGTGTCTTTGGCGCCCTTGTGTCTAACACTGTGGGCTGAATGGTGACGCCCTCCCCAAACGTTACTCGAACAAACAACGACTACTGCAAAAGATAGCTCACAACCCAGGGAAACGCACCGACGGAGCACACGACAAAACCACGAAGGGGTTCGGGTCGACTCGACGTCGGAAGCGCCGAGTGAAACGAGAAGGCGTCCGCGTCGACCTTCTTCGGCACGTACACGCACAAGCTGGGAACCTCCGGCGATTGCCGACAAAGGCAGGACACCACGACGCCGGGCCTCAAGACACGTAGCCGGGGCACCGACGTCTCGCCGCTTCGCAAGGCTTCGCGCCACTGTTCCTTCGAGGCGTCGTCGTGGACGAGCAATGCCTCGACAAACGAACACCACGCCGCCGAATCCTGCTCACGTAACTGACTGTGCCTCACGCAAGACGCGACCGCGATCACTTCGAGGGCGTCGCAGGAGGACGCGTTGGCCGTCAACCACCTCTCGGCCGCCGCCCGCACGACGGCTTCGCTGGACGCGTTCAGCGTGTCCTTGGACAGTAGGCACTCGATCAGGGAGCACGGGCAGGCCGCGAGGGTCGGGTGCTCGACGAAGCGTTCGAACTCCCAGAGAAGCGTCACCAGGGCGGCTCGGCGTAGCTGGCGGACGCCGAAGACGTCTCCCTTGTGCCACGTTTCGACGGCGTTGTCGAGGCAGACCGTGTCGAGCAAGTGCTCCGTGCAGTCCTTCCGCAGTCGCTCGAATTGGAAGAGACAGCCCGCTTTCAGGAGGCAGTCGACGTTCTCGCAAGAGACTTTCACTGGCCGGCCCTCGGACACGTCTATGAGCGCCCTCAGGGTGTCTGGCTCGATGTCCTGCATCTCGATCACATCGCACGAAGATTCTTTCATGCCCGACGCGAACATGGCATCGAAGTAGCGCGAGCACCGTCGCAGAGCTTCGCGGGAGGCCTCGAATTTTTGACCGCTCGTCGCGATGAGTACGCGGTCGGATGCCATCGTGAAGGCGACGGGTGGCTCGTGCGGCAGCCTTAATCGTTGACAGTGCGTAAGGGAACGGTGTGTGACACTTTCAAGAAATAAAACGAAGACAACAACCCGCTTCTACGGCGAGCCATTCAAACAAACACCCGGCGACTTCGGCTTGACCTGTCTCAGCTGTAAGCACGTCAGGAGACATTGGTTCAACACGTTCAACAGCTGAACCGGGTTAAAACAACTAAGTAACCTCCGAGATCAAAAATGTACGCTGCCAATCTTTAAGGCCACGCTTGAATTCTCGTTAATTTTGCGTTACAACACCGCAACTCATAAGTAACACTTGCACAAGCACAAACATTTTAATTTAATAAAGGTGTTCAATATTGACCACTAAAAGCTTCTTACCAAGCAAAATTTTTGCTATTATTTTTCTTTTGTGAGAAACGTTATGAGGTAATCTTTAATGGAGAGATGCTTTGCTTACCTTGGCCGCCATTTTTTTTTTATGTTCATTTGTGCTTGTGTTTTGTACGCGTTGTTTGAGTACGTGCTTTGAGCTTCAGCGCTGGCCGTAGCTTGTTTTGTTCGTAAGCCGAGCCCGTGGCGCGCTGTCCGTTTACGAACTTTTTTTTTTTTTTTCTTTTCGTAGCTTTCGGGGTGCCGGCTTCGTCCGCGTCCGTGCGGTGTACGTCGGCAGCGCGTGCTTTATCCCTGTGAACACCTCGAAGCTCGGTTGTTCTGTTACGTTTATGGACAACTAATGTGAACTGAAGGTCTAGGCTGGAGAAGAATACCCTCAAGACAGTCGAAGTGCTCGTGCCACGCCGGTGAACAACGTTGCGTGTGCATCAGCGGGAACCGTTTCATCGGCCGAAGAAGTGCGCGCGACTTGTCCGAGCCATTCGAGCTAGCAAACGGTAGCGTGGATCACCGTAGCTGCCTGCTCCTAAGCGGTCGTCATGAACCCATCGTGGAACCGGGTAATCGAAGAGCGCCGTGCGAACGCGGCATCCGCACAAGCCATGATCCACGACCCTGCTTCGACGGCACGAAGCGGCGGTGGTACCGCCGACATTGCGGGAGGACCAGCTGCCCCCGCACCGAGAGTGCCAGCTGCCCGCCGCCGGCAGTAGCAACAGCGCCGAAGATCAGGCCCGTCGGAAGCCGCGCAAGAAACGGCGCAGGGTCGACGTCAGGCCCGACGGAGATCGCGCTGCCGACGTTCCCGCGGACGTCCCCGACGCCGCCGCCGCCGAAGGCGATCCACCCGCCACGCGCGGACCCGTCGAGAACGAAGTGGAGAACGAGGTAGAGAGCGACCAGGAGGACCTGAGTGGGCTCGAGGGAGCCGCGTTCCAGAGCCGGCTTCCCTTCGACAAGATGACCGCCCAGGAGGCGGCCTGCTTTCCCGACATCGTGCAGAGCGCGCTGCAGACGCAAAAGATCTTTCTGCACATCCGCAACCGGCTGCTCCAGCTGTGGCTCGAGAACCCCAAGCAGCAACTGGTGTTCGAGAACGCGTTGCCGCAGATGGAGCCGCCGTACAACAGCGACGGCCCCCTGGTACACCGCATCTTTCTCTATCTGGAGCGCCAGGGACTCATCAACTTCGGCGTATACGACCGCCCCAGGCCCGGGCCGCTCAAGAAGCATGGCAAGGTCATCGTCATCGGCGCCGGAATCTCTGGACTGGCCGCGGCGCAGCAGCTGCAGCAGTTTGGCATGGAAGTGCTCGTGCTGGAAGCCCGAGACCGCGTCGGTGGTCGCATCGCCACATTCCGCAAAGGCGGCTACGTCGCTGACCTAGGCGCCATGGTGGTGACTGGACTGGGCGGCAACCCCATCACCATCCTCAGCAAGCAGATAAAGATGGAGCTGCACAAGATCAAGCAGAAGTGCCCGCTCTACGAGTCCAACGGCACCACGGTGCCCAAGGATAAGGATGAAATGGTAGAGCGGGAATTCAACCGCCTCCTCGAAGCTACGTCATACCTGTCCCACCAGCTCGACTTCAACTACGTCCAGAACAAGCCCGTGTCACTAGGACAGGCCTTGGAGTGGGTCATCAAGCTTCAAGAAAAGAGTGTCAAGGAGAAACAGATTCAGCACTGGAAGGCCATCCTGGAGCTCCAGGAGAAGCTCAAAGAAAACCACACAAAGCTCATTGAAACGCGCGATCGAATCGAGGAGCTCAACCGGATTTACCGGGAGTCGGCTGATCAGAAGCAGCGCGACGTTACGCAGGAGTTTGTCCACCGGAGCCGCATCCATGACTTGACCCTCGTGTGTCGAGAGTGGGACCAGTTGCTCGAGCAGCAGAGGGAGATTGAGGACAAGCTTGAGGAACTGGAGTCGTCGCCACCCAGTGATGTCTACCTCTCGTCACGTGATCGCCAGGTCCTGGATTGGCACTTTGCAAACCTCGAGTTCGCTAACGCCACGCCGCTCAACAACCTCTCTCTAAAGCACTGGGACCAGGACGATGACTTCGAGTTCACAGGCAGCCACCTGACCGTCCGCAATGGCTACTCCTGCGTGCCCGTCGCCTTGGCTGAAGGCCTGGACATTCGCCTGAACACTGCAGTCAAGCAGGTCTACCTGTCCGCCACAGGCGTTGAAGTCACGACAACCAATACGCGTACCAACACGGTCTGGCTACATTCAAAGCAGATGCGGTTCTTTGCACCCTGCCGCTCGGAGTCCTCAAGCAGTCGATACTCAACAATCCCAATGTGCTAAACACAGTCCAGTTCGTGCCTCCACTTCCGGAATGGAAGGCGGCTGCCATCGCACGCCTGGGCTTCGGTAACTTGAACAAGGTTGTGCTGTGCTTTGACCGCATCTTCTGGGACCCAAACTCGAACCTCTTTGGACACGTTGGTAGCACAACAGGAAGTCGAGGCGAGCTGTTTCTGTTCTGGAACCTCTACAAGGCACCCGTGCTCCTCGCCCTCGTCGCAGGTGAGGCTGCAACCATCATGGAGAATGTCAGCGACGACTGTCATCATTGGCCGCTGCATCGCGGTCTTGAAGGGCATCTTTGGCAACAGTGCTGTGTCTCAGCCTAAGGAGACAGTCGTGACGAGGTGGCGTGCCGACCCGTGGTCTCGCGGTTCCTACTCGTTTGTGGCAACTGGCTCGTCGGGCAACGACTATGATATTCTGGCAGCTCCCGTCACGCCAAGCTCAAACCACGTTACGCCAGCGCTTCCACGGCTCTTCTTCGCTGGGGAGCACACCATTCGAAACTACCCTGCGACCGTCCACGGTGCACTGCTCAGTGGTCTGAGGGAGGCGGGACGAATTGCCGACCAGTTCTTGGGATGTCCCTACGCTCCGAGCTGTAACTGAAGTGGCCTTACCAGAACCTGTCGCTGACTGCGAGTGCACTGCTATTTACTGACACCTACAAACTTACTTTTTGTACAACTTGTGCCGGGTAACGAACCTTTCAGCACTGCCTTTTGTAGCCCTCAAAAGTATATTCTGCTGTAATGTCAGTGTAGTTCCACTGAGAGGCTTGACTGAGATAGCTATTTCATCTAGACTTCATGTTATTTTTGTTCATAAAGTTCATCATAACTTCCTACCAGTTGTTCAAGCATTGTCCGTTCTGACGTTCTGATGTACCACATTAACTGCTCACAAATATGCTCATGTAGCCAATGCCCTACATGAAATGCGGCGTTAGGTGTCCTGTGCGTGAATTTTTGCCGCAGCTTAGGTTGTTGCAGCGATTGCTCAAAAAGTCTTCAAATGTCTTTCAGAATACTAGATGCCTAAGCTACACTAGCGGAAAGAGGCACAAGAAAAGAGCGCCTAGTGTTAAGTTTTTGCGCCTCTTCCTTCTGCTGGTGGTGCTTAGGCATTTAGTTTTATGAACATTACGTATCGACTAGCCCAGCAACGAGCTCTGCTAAGCCTCAATATGCTTTATTTTTTACTTGCAAAAAACGACTTACCCAACAGGTATGAAATACAAGCAGCTCTCCATGGTCCACTTTGTATAGTAGACTCCCATTAATTCAAACTCGAGGAGAGCCCAAAATTTTCTTTTAATTATCAGATGCGTGCAGATGTGTGACTTGGTACAACATGTCTGGAAAGCCTGAGACGGCCAATTAAGACATGTGCAGTCACCTTCGTGTTTTTTTTTTCCTTCTTTTCTTCCTCTGCCAGTGGTTTAGAATGCTTTGACAAGTGCTCGGAGGCAGTTTGCTTTATTTCTGGCTGTTCATGACTATGTGAGCGTGAATGTTCAGCTAGAAGGAACAAAAGCAGCTCACATTTCTAATAAAAGGAAACGGTATAACTTAAGCAGCTTTTAAGCACATTGAAAGCATTGCAGGCCAACCAGAAATATTGAATTTATTTGCTAGTTCGCCTGACTCGGGTAATGCAGCTTTGGGGCATTGCAAACGTGTGCATGTTGGACTTTGTGCAAAAAATTGCACATGGAGCACAGCATTCTCAGTGTACAAACCACTCTCCTATTCTATGCACTGTGTCACTGAGTGGCGCATGATAATGCAGGTCTGAAAACACCACAGTGCTTTGCGAGTACCAGCGTGCCACTGCGTAAATTTTGCTATCCTTTTCAGGTGTATTCATACGTATACACAGGGAACAAAATGTCGTTTTAATTTGTGCTAGCCTTTAAACACTGATAAAACTGCTTTGGTATTTTTAGACGTCTTGATGTGCATTAAAAGCCTTCCAACATGGTATGGATGTTTGTGAATCTATTCTCCTATTATTTCTCCCCATCTTTCATAGTGCAACCGTGGCATAATGTCTCGGACTTCCTTTATTATTTTTCCTGAAAAGTACTTTTCACACTGCCACCAATGCTAAGCTGTGAAAGTGTTAACATCAAGTTCACACCTGCCAACTCTCCTGAACATTTTGTAATGTTTACCATGTTGAGCTCAATACCAAAAATGTTGCATTGATACCTTGAAAAAAATAAAACAGGCACGGCTCTATTAAGCTTGGAAAGTATGCATAGAAATAATTCCGAGAATGAAATGAACCCAGCTGTGCATTCACATTCGGCGAGTTTATACAGATTAGCTTTGAAGCATGTAATATTGGCAACAGGGGAATCAGTACGACCTACAATTCTGAGCATTACTTCAGTACTCGTTGATCTAAGTTTGGTGCTCTTTGAGAGCTGCAAGTTAATTCCAACACATGTGAAATTTGAAAGAAGGGAAATTGATCAAGGACTTGTTTCTTTGACTCAACTTAATGAAGTCAAGGAAGGCATAGAGGGCACTAATTGTACTTTGAACTGTAGTGTACTCATTGTAGCACAAATGGAAAGCAATAAATGTAAACTAAACACCTTCCATTGGCAGGTATTTCATCCACTTTAAATGCATTTCTAATTGTGTCATACTGCTATACAGTTAAAACTACAATTAGTATTCCCTATGCCCCCTGTTTTTGGCCTCATTAGGTTATGCCACAAAGCTACCACTTGGAAGGGCGGGCGATTCTGCTGTTAAAATAGGCTGCATGAAATGTGCTTTCCTGTGCAGTATCGCTGATCTTGGAGGTCATGCTGTTCTAGAGACTGCGGTCTGGCTGAAGTCTGACGCCTAGGCTGTAGGTGGCGCCACATGTCAATAAAACGACACTGGAGCTCTGAAAAAATACATTCCTAAAACTTGGCAGCCACATTACCTTCATGTTCAAGTGCAACACAACCTCTTACCAGCCTATTGCCTACAATTTACTAATCATAAACAGTTCAGTTTTACATAGGCCACGGTATTTTAATTTTCAGTGTCGGCAGAAACTTTGTCCTGTGTTTGTGAATAACTTTCTCACTTACAAAGGCTTTGCCATCGCTTAAAGCAATGTTTTCCACACCTTGGAATAGTAAATCACTACAACCACTTTAACATATCCATTAAACACTTAACATATACTGTTAATATATGTCAATCTAAACGTTACAACATAAGAGCCTGCTATCCCACTAACTTCTAAAGTTTGGCACTGTTCAGAGAGACCAGTCTTTCAGCCAGCTTTGTGTCAATGACATGTGCACACTATTCCCCTCCTCCAAAACTTTGCTCAAAATCATTAGGCTTGCTTTCTGCTATATATATGATTGACCACAGAATGATGCATGTTAACGTGAGAACAGTAGTGCCAATTGCTAACTGCTTCTGCGCATCTCTTTGTGCAAGCAGTATTTTGTACAATTTACGTAGAAAAATTTGCATTATATTATGCCACAGGTTTTCAGGAGATAGCAAAGCGTAAATGCAATTTACGGAATGGCTGCAGCAAAGCAGATTTCTACCCGATAAATTACATTAAAATTGGTTACTTGCAATTAGCTGTGGCAGGGCATTCAGCTTATACAATCAAGCAGGTTTTCTTTCCACCACTGCAGCTCTCTTCTTGAGATGAATTAAATGTGACTGCTTTGGCTTTAATTAGTAATCAAACTGAGCAAAGACTGCAGCTAAAGCAGAGGTGCACTTAATAGTTGGTTACTTGTAACAAACCAGATGTTTTTGTCGTTTTGTAATTGACTGCATGGTTACCGTCTTTTCACTATATAGTGCTCGCATGCCAACTGCACCACAATTACTTGCTTCAGTAACCAATTAATATAAGTAACCAGAGGTTTTACGAATGATGCAAGTTGTAACAGCTAGGCACAGTACAGCTCTGAACACGTAAATCTGCCAGTAATTAACAGTACAGTACGCAATAGCTTCCTGAAGTAGCCTTGTAAGTATGCACGCTTGCAGTCGTGCAGAACTGGTGCCCAGTATTTTCTTTCCTCACCTTAACGGCAGGTTCGTCAGATTGCACCACAAAGCTACCACTCAAAAGGGCAAGTGATTCTGCTGTTCAATAGACTGCATGAAATGTGCTCTCTTGAACAGTAGCGCCGAAAATCACAGAGGCCACACTGTTCTAGATACTACTGTCTGGCTTATGTCTGAGGCCTACATGTAGGGGGCAGCACATGTCAATAAAGCAGCATATGTATTGTCAGCATTCCATTTTTTTTTTTAAACCTGCAATGGTTCCATATTTCTGTACGAGACTTAGAACATTGCCTCACCAGGAATGCTCATGTTCAGTGGCCATAGACTTGGCAAACCACTGTCGCTGGTTAGTTTGAAAATTCTGTTCGCTTATTTTTCAACATAGCAGTCAAAGATTAAAATATTTACTGCACATTCAGCAAGTTTTCAGCGACACTGTTGGTGTCCTCACACAATATGATCAGATAACGGAAAAAACTTTTGAATATAATTTGTTGACAACAAACATAAAAAGCACTGAGGACGCCCTGAAAGGGCCAGGGCAACTTATTTTCTTTAGTTCATTTGTAGAGCATTAATAAATGCTAGGGGAAAGCTAACAGTTACTTCTTTATAACAATTTCTTGATTGCATTTGCATGACAGTAACCAGTGATTGTAGTCAATTAACTTTAAGAATTATTGGTTGCAGTCAATTGCTGTGTATCATTATATCGAATGCAGATATAACAAGTTGTTTATTATAAGAAATGTTTAAGAAATATTGTCATTAAGACAGTGTTACAAGTATACATTTAAAACAAATGATTGAACATAACTAAGCGATCTCCATGTCAAAGCAAATCTGTCAAGTTGAGGTTTGACTGTGCATTTCCTTTTTTTAAATGTCGACAAGACCAACCTAAAAGTCCTTTTGAAGGCACACTTAAAACTCAAAAGAGTGTGGTCCAGTTCCATTAAAAAAAAAAGTAATACCATTCCACATGTCAGCTGGCCGTCTCTTTAACAGAAACTGAAGGCTGGAGTCCAGTGCTTCAGTCAGTTCCAAGTTGTATTCATGTTACCTAAGAGATTGTTGGTCTTGGGTTCTCGGTCTGCGTGCTTTTTGTACATGTTCCAGCTGTAGCTACATTTTCGCAGTGCAACCTCTTCACCACACTGCTCATCACAATTGCAGTGTGCCTGATGTGACAAAACAAACAATCAGCAATATCGCAGCAAATGAGCCATGGCCAGAAGTTCAGTGTGTTTTCATTCTGGAGAGCTTCCATGCAATCTGCCATAAGGTCTGTCAGCACATTAACCAATGCCAATGATGCTTACGTCCCTCAACCATGTGTCGTAATGGAAGAGATGAGCATGTTTAAGAACACTAGATATCTGCCAAGGTAATCTATGAAAAGGTGGTAGGTCATAGCCAAAGCACTTCACATCTTTTCAAACTGTTCCTTGATAAAAGTAAAAATGAAAGTAAATGTTTCTGCTAAAGCTAAAGATTAGGTTACAAGCCATTACCTTTATAAACATCTTTACAACATAAACCAGCTCACTTGTAACCATTGCACCAGTTAAAAGTTTTACTGCTCTGCACTGGACATGAACAGTGCACACATCATAATCTTCATAACTTGCTGCTTGTTTGTTTTTTGCCCACATAAACTTGTTTGCTAGCTATTCACTCTTACTTGCACTCCTAAAATAGCATGAAATAGAGCTGGAACACTTTAAGAACTGAAGTAAATAGGCAAAGCTCTAAATATTATTCGGGACCTGTACAAACTGCAGCACGATTACACACTACATTGATATCACCGATGCAGGAGACAAAAGGTCAGCACTGGTCCAAATAAAAAATCTCATGCTAGATGTCTTATCAGCAAGCCTTCTGCACAAGCCACCATTACACTGTGGCAAGATAACACAATTTCGACAGCCTTCTAGGACTGGTACACTTCCAGGCATCCTAGCTCTGATGACTACTCCCCCGTCCTACCTATTCCCTTATCACCTGTAATTAGATAAGGAGTGGGTATGAAAGAGAGAATGCTGAGCTGCTGTCAGTCCCACAACAGACACAATATTTAAAAGCCCTTCCAGCCAGCTGTAGGACAAAGCAGTCCTGATAATGGCACGGAAGTGGCTCAGCTGAAGTGGTCTTATCTTATCGCATGTGTGACTGACAGATATGTGTGCTCAGGGACTATTTGTGGGTGCACACATCCAGTTTGACCCACAATGCGGTTGAGTGACGGGTCCCAGTTACTTGCACCAGAGCTGAAAAAACGCACACGATCACTCGCAACGTCTTGGAAAAGACACAAGAATGAACAAGAAACATCCACAACAGAGACACTTGACGGGGGGGGCAACGGTTTTATTTGTACAAAAATAAAAAGACAGACCAAGAACAACATGTCTGCTCTTGGGGCGTTCAGGAAGAAACGGTCTCACACGGGGAACTCAACGTTAACACAGTCCGCAAATAAACGGGGAAGGTGAAAGCAACGTCCAACAGCATGTGGGGAACGCACAACCAAAAACAAAACACTGCAGAGTTACAATCACAGACGCGGAGTCAAAAGATTGAGCGTTCTCTGCTTCGCGACATAGACGTGGGAATGACAGAAGAAAGGTGGCGGTGACATCCTTAAAATTCAACTTGTCTCCTATTATCACTCGAGCAGTGTTGCCCGTGCTCACGATGCAACAAAGAGGATTCGAAGACTCACTCGGCGGTAATCGTCTATAAACGCTCTTAAGTGGGCTGGCAACATTTGTATAGGAAGTCGCGAGATGTTTACGAACAACGTTTGTGAGCTTGCATCAAAGCAGCCACGTATTTTTATAGGACCAGATTACTAAAGAGATGGCACACAAGACTTCAAAGTAGCACGCCCGGTAAATTTCTCTGCCTTTTCAATCTCCAGTGGCACTTGGGCATTACAGGTTTTATATACATTTTATCTACTCCTAATTTCAACATGAAATACGTAAGCTCACATGCGATGTTAGGCCCTAACACCATAACTCACATAACAGTCGTAAAGTTTCATAATGGCATATCAACACACTTTCTGTGAAGATGTTCCACAGATAGAAAAATTATAATTCTTCCGTGTTAGCATGAGCAGGTGGTCTGCAAACAATGTTCAGTGCACCCACATAGTATACAAAACAAAGGTTCAAGTTCGTTACAAGGTCAAACTTGATACAAAATCTAAAAGATTTAGTGACCCTCACTAAACTGGTTATAAGTAATGCTATCAAAGAATCTTGAGAAGCTGGTAGCCATTAAATTCGTTTATATAACAGCCTTTACAGAGAACATTAGCAGACCTGTTGGTTAGTGCATTTAGCACATGTACCACATTGGCTTTCACTTTTACTATAGTTAAGTGTCCCTCGGGCGGGAATCTGGTAGTCGTGAAATTCGTTTACGTAACAGCCTTTACAGAGAACATTAGCAGACCTGTTAGTTAGGGCATTTGCTGCATGTACCACAGTGACTTTTACTATCATTAGCATTTCTTGGGAATCATTTCTGTCCTCTGCGCTTGTCTCCAATGGCGTGCAACATTGCTGGCATTATGATTTTTCTTGTCATAATCGTCTATATTTGTGTGAACTTCTCGTGAAGCACCCATAATCAAGTTTATTTTGTCTTGGATGGCCTCCTACGTCCGTGCATTAAAAGTGAGCACTTCAGTACAGTGACAGCACAAAAGGGTCAAAAACCAAGAACAGACAAGCACACGAAATAAGTGCTGGGCTATATGTTATTATCCCACCACTTGCCTGGTCTGCTTCACATCACCGTTCGCTGTTGTGCTGCCGTTACGATGAATGTTTACACCCCAGTTTTAGCGTAAACGAAGCAATGCATGTGCAAACAATCTTCTTTCCACAGAAACCACTTTGTAGACTAGAACCAATCACGCACTTTGTATGCAGGATTGTTTACAGCCGTAACACTACTAATACCCGTCACGTGTACCATCTCCTTAGCAGTCTGTTCAAGCATTAAGTAGCTCATAATACAAACCGGCAGCACAGGCACCCTACTGCTATCAAAAATACAGTGCTGTCAAATCCTTTTCAACAAGGCAACACAGTCTCTCACTTGAGTTTTCTACAAACTGCTCATCGCGCTGCCGACAGAAAGAAGACATAGTCCGCAGCGTAGCTGCTTACTTGCTTAAGACACAGCCTTAAGATGTTTGTCGCTTTCGGAAGAAAGCAGAGATCTTATCTCTTACATTCACAAAGCTGCCTTCCGACACTTTGCTTTTCAAACCAAGCCTAAAGCTGTCATAACACCCGTCTTCATCACTGACTGGCCAGAAGAGCATGATTGTCTGGTAAAGTATCAATAACGCAAAACCTTCGGAGACCTCTAATGAATTCATGTTTGCCTAACTCTTTCCAGCCAGGGATCAATATTGAGTTGTCTTGAAGCTTTTAGCGATGAAAAATTGCTAATTAAGGAATGTTGCTGAAGCCAATGGTTTGACTATGGGACTTGTATTTGAAAGACAAAAACTGGCTTGTCCTTGTCACGGTAAAGAAAAATCTGATAAAGACAATTACTAACAGTGAGGGGCGGTTGAACAAAGAATGTTGCTGAAGTCACTGAAAGTTGTCACGGTAAAGACAAGTCCCTTGAGGAAGACAGTTCCTAATGGTGAAGAGTTATTGAGCAAGGAATGTCACCGGCGCCAACATTTTGACAATTGACCCAATATCTTTGCCATGACGAATATAAGCGCCCTGTCAAACCATTGGCTTCAGTGACATTCCTTGTACAATGAATTCACGCCATTGGGAATGGTCTTCATCAGGGGAATTGTCCTTGCTGTGACAGATACAACTCTCCTTCTCAGACTGTTGGCTTCAGCTATATTCCTAGTTAATTGATGTCTAGCCACTGGGTGTTCAGCAGGGGCCTTGGCTTCACTGTCACAAAGACAAACCACCTTTTGTCTTCACCATGATGAATACAAGCACCTTTGTTGAAACACCAGCTCTAGTAAGATGATCACTTATAATTTCAAGCCTCCATATCTAATTGAATTTGTTTTGTTTGAAGTGCATGAAGCATAAGCAGGCAAACTGCTTCTTACAATAATTAAGGCTATGATTAGGTTATGCCCATATTAACGATGTCAAGAGCGAAAATGACTTGTCTGAAAAGCAATGCAAGGCTAGCCCTGTGAATGTGAAAGATAAATATTACGCTAACTCTGCATTGGTGCCGCGAGTATCACCTAGAATTGAACTTCTTGGAGTGCTTTAACAGTCGTTACAAAAAGGAAAAAAAGGAATAGCAGCAAGATGCGAAGGGTAAGAGCTGCAGACGACGGTTCTTACAATGACGAACCCTACATAGAAGTGCCCCAAGTCACTTTTGAAGCAGGAACGGCAGGTCACAATCAAACACGGACATATTTAATGGGATCGCAAGAAAAAGGTTCGACATATACGTAACAAGACGTAAATTTTCAAGGAGATTTTACAGCTCTTCCATACGCACAATAATGCATGATAACGTGGTTTCAATATATCCAGGTTCGACTATTATTAACCAAGAGTGTTTGAACAACAACCAACCCTAGCTCAGGTCTACAAATGCAGGCTGCAAAGCCACAGAAAAGACTCGACGTCACCCCGTATACAGTAAAGCAACAACGCAAGAACGAACGAGGGGCTGGATTTTAACAAGCGACAGATGCATGTGAGAAACAGCACTCGCAGCTTTTCTTTTTGACAACGCTGGAAGCAGGTGGTTGGCTAACAATGTGAGTCATGGGCTCGACAATGGCTTGTGCATGTGTGCATGGTGCAGTTACAAATGGCATTTGCATACCCACCACACTGGCACAGTGCTTCCATGGCAATTATAAAAGAGCATGCACACACACACAAAAGGTGGTGCTGAAACGACTTGCTCGTTAGCAGAAAAAGAGGCAAGTGTGCAGCAGAAAGCAATATGGAAGATGGCGAAAACAAAACATGGTCCTAAACCCCTTCTGTGTTCCAGTTTGGCTAGAGCTCATTCGTATAATTTTACTGGCAATAGTCTCAAGTTGGTACACCCCCCTTGGAAACAGGCTAATGTAACTAACGGTTTCACAATGCCATTACAGCTCAAGAGAAGCCAGTAGTTGGGTTAACTACAACAAGATGAAGTTTTTCCCTTGAATTTACAGATCTGGCCCTTGAGCTCGAAACGAAGGGAATTGAGAATAAAATAACTCAAAAAAAAATTTCCAGAAGAACAAGAGACAACCACGATGGACAGCTGCGCAGCATTTTCAAAGCTTGTATGAACCTGCATGCAGTGAGAAAACAGCAAATGCCATGGCACCGGCACTTGGTCCTTGTACATTGCAACGTCACTGCATGCAACTTTGAAAATTCAGATGCACAAAGAACTTCCTTGCTTCTGTTTCAGAGGCCACAGAGGGCAGTACGACACTGTTCCAGAAGAATCACCGAGAACGATGTTATAGGGATGGAATTGCTGGTTACTGTAGCCACAATGCACCGTGGCATTACAAATTATGAACAAAACAAAGTGACTGTGTGCACGCACCAAAACACTTCCAGCAACAATTAGTCCGCCCTTGAGAAACAGCAACAATGAGTAAAAGAAGTCCTCAGAAACAAAAGTAATAAGGTTAAGAAAAGACATTGCAACTGCTGTACTTATTCACCAAACTGCACTCCTGTTGCTCTATGCTATTTCAGGTGCAACATCATAAAGTTATGTATGTACAGCCACATGTGTGTGTATAACAGTATAAACTTGGTGGAGGGGGAAGTTTGTGTTGAAATTGCTATCCCGAAAGAAACACAGAAGGGGTTAAGGCTTGTATGCAGGATTTGAAGCCTTACATATTGCAGCCTTGATGTGTACCACTGATACCATAATGGCAACGATGCATCACCGGCAGTATAACAACGTCGCATCTCTGAAACGACTCGCAGTGAACACACCGGCCATCCACGCCTTCTGCAAGGTGTGTGCTTACACAGGGATGATATTTTGTGGGGTGGCGGGCAGCAGCGAATAAGTAACGTATGCCGCCTGCAATGGGCACATCACACTGGCTAGATGTGCCATACGAAACCAAAAGAGTGCAAACGAAGCGTACACGTCTCCACTTACAACAACCCACTTTGTACAAAATTAGCAGACAAAGCCCACTTTGCCGCTCCAACTGCCAAGTAGAAACATGGAGGTACAACATGCCAAAAAGAACAAGACGCGCTGTCCCATACAGAAATGTAAAACGTGTCAACATCATCACCGGCACTGAATCCTGCAGTAATGAAGCACTGCGGACCACTCCCTTTAACAAGTTACCGCACTGGAGCTCGTTTTACAACCATGAGACCTCAGCGAGACTTCAAAAACACGATTCCGCACGTAAGCGTGCAGAGAAACTGAAACAATCACCGGGCATTACTAGGACAGTGCCTACATAGGCACTGTTTCACAGGCAAAGATCAACACCTGTTGACCAATTCTAGCACTGTACACATAAAACACAGATGAACCATAGCCTACTAGGTTTAACGACAGCACTTACAATACCGGATACATGGATACACTCATAAGGCCTTCACTAGGCCTTAAGACAGTACAGAACACATCAAAACTTACACTGTGAAAGCAGTACGAGGCTCATCCAGCACAAAGAGCCCACCTTTGGCATGCCCACCTTTGCATGTTCCTTCTCATGTGCACAGCTTTATGCCCATTGCCTCCTGCAGCATAGAAGCCAACAGCACAGATATATTCATGCACTGCAGGTGGTCGTGTAGTGATGGGTTGAATTAGTGAGGCATACGTAGTGCTGAAACTTGGCACTGCCATTGCACTTTTCATAAGAGGGAAATGGTGCCAACCCCACATAACACAGGCTTTTCAATGCTGAACAGCTTACGTAGAACAACCGGAGGCTGCTGGTACACTTGAGTGCAGGCCTAAATTTTGTTGTTCTTCAAAGGTGAACTAGACGTGCAACCGTCTGCTGAAAGAAAGTTGTCAAATAAGTAATGTCGCCGGTGCCAACATTTCAACACGGTGACGGGTTTAGCCAAAGCAGCCACAATTCAAGGTACATTCGCATGAGCAGCAAATCGTTCTCCCCGCTGTAAGCAGAACGCACCACGTGACCGCTATGCCACAGCATTGTCAGGTGGCGCGGCCCCTCGGTACATCCCCCAAGAGAGAGGATAGTGTTTGTTTGGGAGCTCCCATCCCTGAGGAGGGAGAAGCGTCGAGCTTTTGCGTGTGCAACTGCTCGGCGGTGGCGCACAGTGCAGCGTTGGCGCTCGCAGGGGGAGGGAGCAGGGCTGCCGAAAATTATGCTCTCTGCCCGCCATCTTTGGGAGCGCGGGTGTGCACACGGTTCTCCACTAGGGGGAGCAAGTTTCCCTGCATTGCCACTGCCCCCTCGCCCCTCTCACCGAGGTCCTTATGGTCAGAGCGCAGAGAAAAATAAAGGTGCAAGGCAGACTTGGCACACACGTAACGTGACTAAGGGAGTGAGGGAGGTGGCCTGCCTCCCATGTGTATACACGTACGCTGGGGAGAAGTATCCCTTTGTGAAAATACCCCTTAAGCAGGCCCCGTAGATGGCAGAGCATATTCCCACAATGAGCCTCAAAGGCAAACAGCAGCCGAAAGTGCTAACCCGGAATATTCATACGCCACAGTGCGGGGGCGAGACGAAAGGCACGGCTGTGGGTGCACGGATGAGCCTTCTACTGCTTGACGCTGTCACTGTACACGCGTGTACACCACATGCGCAAAAATTATGCAAGTTTCTTATTTTTTTTTTTTTTTTGTAATCGCACGTTGGTTCTCAATATGAGGATACCTGCTGTGAAGAGCTCCAGCATAAAGGATATCACCTCACCAAAGAGCATGGCCACTAAAAACATGGACCACTACACACCCACAGTTGCCACTGAAAAATTTTCTACCTAGCACGGTGTCCAGCCAATTCTACTAACAACGAAACTTGGACACCCATGAAGCAGCTTTTTCCATAAAGGACATGTGACAAGTCAAACGAATGTAGGTACTCACTATATACAATCTACAACGAACAGCCAGCCAGACAAAAAAAAAAAAAAATGAAATGTGATCAGTATGCCCCATGAGTACTTTATGATCCCAGGAGGACAACAAAAGAAAACATGTATCCTGACAGAGGCGTCATTACACTTGGCAAACAATTGAGCTGAACTTAGATTTTACTACATTTGTTGCAATGCGCACATCATTAAACTAAGGGCACTCAAGAGTGCCAATTCGACTGCCAATTTGTGAACTGCACATTGTAGCATTACTCTAACAAGCTGCAACAAGGTCAGGGAAAGATGGCGGCTTTAGGCGATGAAAGATCGAGAATGTCGCTGCATCCAACATTACGACGAATGGGCTTGTCTTCGTCAGGGCAGTAAATGCCTTCATTAGCAGCGTGTTTATGTATGCATTGCTCGCTCTCCCACAACCTCAAAAGTAGAGAAGAGCAAGCGTGTGCTTGAAAAAAGGAAAAGAAAAGGGGGTTAGCACTTGTAAAGATAGTCAGTGCGGGACGGGAAAAGGTCTTTTACGTGGGAGGGGGGGAGAGTGTAAAGATAGAATGATTGGTGTGGGACAAGTGGAGGTTCTGGAGGGAGATACTACACTGACAGGACGGGAAGCATGGGATAGAGTCGTAGCAGAAAAATGACGGCATTGTACTTTTTTAAGAACTACATCACAGGGTAGGCAGCAACTGAAGCCGAGAATTTCATGGAACATACAGTTAAAAATCTTTTAAGAGAAATGGCTTGTGCCTGCTATATACGAATTGATTCAAGAGCTCCCTCTGGAATGTTTATAGAGACTGGCTGTAGTATGCTAAACCTGTGAATGAGCTAAAGCTTTTTATATATAATTTCCTGTCTCGTCTGGTCTCAGGGAGAACAATAGTTTGACAAAAGAACACACAGGTCAACTTGGACGACTGCTCTCCCAGAGACAGA
The DNA here is from genome assembly GCA_013339685.2 of Hyalomma asiaticum. NCBI lineage: Eukaryota > Metazoa > Arthropoda > Arachnida > Ixodida > Ixodidae > Hyalomma > Hyalomma asiaticum. Next base: position 37,856,626 of record CM023489.1, read on the forward strand.
AAATATAAAGTCATGTCTCATTCACACGTTCGGTACACTCCAACTAAAGGATATGAACATTTCAAATAGAGCACTTCAATCTATTTGAAATACTAGGTAAACAGCTAGGACCACCAGCACTCAAACCATTTCTTTCCGCTTTCTTTTTAACCATGCTTAACTTGACATACTCATTTTGAGTCTGCTTACACTATGTTTGAAAAGAGACTGTTCAGGCTTCGCACTGTGCTAGTGAGCGCAACAGGCCACGCATGACTACAAAATTTGGTCAGGATGTTCACAGCTCCGTGTTTATTCACGGAAATAAGTTTTCTTGTCGAGCTTGAGATATGCTTCAGGAAGAAGCTTTGAAAACACCCAGCCATTTGAGAATTTTACTTGATCTATGCTAACACTTTTAAAAAGAATACAACACAAGATCACCATGTGATGAAAACAGGCATGAAGAGAGATATCTATTTTTGAACCCTTTTCTCCTCTAAATAATGTACATGCTGATCATGTTTAGTACATCAGTTCAATAAGAATGTCCCAGGTGTACGTGATCGGTTTTAAACACCATTCATTATCAATTCCAGTTTTTGAGTGTTTCCATTGGCATGTACAGCCCATTACACTGCGCTAGAACAAGTTAGTGGGGCAAGTAGATGACAAAGCCGAGTGCACACGGCTCACGTTCATGCTACAACTGCTCACTGCGATTTTTTTATCACATTTCATCTTTTTTTTTTTCTGGCTGGCAACATGAACATCAACACTGTGTAACATATTTTCAGACAGACTTCATCTCAATGCAAGACAATAGCTACAACAAGTTAGCACCAGTTTGTAGTAACAGCCTCAGTAACCCTGCGCTTGCTCGCACCTCAACAAGATGGCCCAGTCGTGCCATGGAGTGCAAGAGAACCTCACGTACCACAGCTGTGGAGGTTGGAATGACGTGTGATTGCAAAAAAATCGAGTCGTCAGTTATGTACAAGGAACGATGCAGCAATCTCCAAGAGTTTTGGCATGCTAAAGGCCCATTGAGCTCATAGTTTAAAGAACGTCTTGCGACATGTCAGCCTTCAGTGCAGAAACGAAAGTAAAACTGGCTCCGAGCACAAATGGATGAGAGCCAATTCTCGCCACCCAAAAGAAGTTGCCCGCTCTAAAATTTCAAAAGAAAGGAACCCCGAGTTTGTGCATTCCCCAGAAGGCTCAGAAGGTAGCAGGTGCATTTATGACACTTTGCACACATTCATTATATGCACAAGCTTGGGTGAGAAAAGTGTGCAAGAACACAGGAAGGAAACCACAGTAGAGGCCCTGACAAGCCTGGCTAGGCTAAAATGTGTGGCAAAAAACATAGGCAAATCTTTATGAAAGAGCACTGGTACTGATGGTTGAAGTATGGTCTCCCGACAACTACTCCTCCGAACTTCTCTCCCTTTTTGCAGTTTCTGAGAGATGAGAAAAGCATCGCAGCTGCAGGCTTTTCTTGCACCGCACTTTGTTTATGCATAACCTATGTTTGCAGTGTGCTGCGTGAACTTGGAAATAGTGTTTCGTACCCTCAACTGTCAGCCAGCAACAAAGACTCGAATGAAATCAAGCCGAGAATCTCCGTCATCTTCCTCTACAGCCTACGTAAAAACATCAGCTTTCGTTTGCCTCATTAAAACTGTTACATAAGCCTCACAGGTTTCATACCGACACACACCAGCAAGTACACACTATCAGCAAGTCGCTGCAATGTGTATTCAAGGCATGCACTCGTTTATACCAGTTAACTGGTTGCAAACAGAAATGGAGATGGCATAACAAAATGGCCACACTTCTGGCATCAAAAACACGAAGTTGGAGTCTATCCTTTCTTAACCTCATAGGTGCAACGTATAAGGCAGATTTCTTCGTACGCAGAATGAGTGGCAATTGTTTTGAAAGATCTGTTACATTTACAGAATTTCGACAGAAAGCTGGCACTGAACACAATCAAGAACTTTGCCAAGTAGTGACTGCTGCTTCCTAGATGTCAGGATTTACACAAGTTTTCAGCTTAGGAAAGAGGTTAAGGGAGACCAAAAACCATTGCCGGCAAATGGCTAGTGTTTTGAGTGAGAATGCAGAAACACAAAATTGATGACACTTAGGAAAGGCAAGAAGTCACCGTGCAAAAACTTGAAAAGAGACACAGACACACACAGAAAAAAGGTGAGGTGCTGCCTTTGCACAAGGAAAGAATGGTAAGAATAACCGAGTGTGGTCGATAGAAAGGGCGCTTGTTCGGTGCACTGCGAAAAGCTTTTGCTCAGAAACTTTTGTTAAAATTAATTCCAGCCTCGCACAGGAGAAATCTAAATGCGAGACTCGTTATAACACAGAATATGTTACAAAAGCTATCCTGGTGGCTGCTGCTGCTGCAAGAGCCACTTATTAAAAACATGTTCAACTCTTGCTACAATATATGAATCTGTACAGAACACAAGCACAGGACTACAATAAAGCATTGAAAACACAATAACTTCTTGAATAAAGCAAATGCCAAAGGCGCAAAATGTCCATCCAGCACTGATTGCATATCCTAGTAGTAGACAGAAAAATAAAACACGTAATGAAATATTCACATCACCAACAGATCACAGAATCCCGCCACTGAAATGCTAAAAGAGCCATTAATACTTTTGGAATTCACGTCTGTACAAAGCAAAGGCATGTGCTATACTTACCATCAATACGAAAACGAAAAAAAGGTAGGAAGGGTAAGAACACGCGCAAATACTTAACAATAACTAATTTCGCAATACTAACAGATATTTCAGCTTAAAATCGGCAGTAAAACATCCTTTACGCCACAAAGAATATGCATGGTCAAACCTACTTGGCCATGAGACAACATAAGTAGGCTGTTGGGGGGAGGGGGGGGTCCAGGCCTTATTTATGGTCATGCATGCGTGCAGGCTACGATTACCAATGAAGTGAAATCTTGATTAGGATTTGCTTTTAAGCAAGAAGTGATGCCACGCTCTAAAGAGGCAACACATCACAGTAAGAAAGTAATGGCATCCTCAGCAAATTGCACCGTGGTGCACCACTTCGTCCAATCATCCTGATGCACGTCAGTGCAATCAGTGAAAGACGCAACGAGACTTCCAGCAACTCCCTTTCAGTTAAACATCAACTTAAGAATTACTGCTGCAAGCACCTTAATCGCCACCACAGGTGTTTTAAACGGCACCACCCGTGCTTTGTCTTTGCGCCCCTCAAAACAAAAGCGCACATATTTGAGATTCAGGTGCAACCACCATGTCATATCGGCCCACAAATGCACATAACTGACCCAATGTGGCGCTGCTGTAAGATACCAGTGCAAGAGCACTTCGGGACACCTAAACGCGTTTCCCACCTAACAACTGAGTGCGACAGCGAACCGTCAGTCTCGTTTGCCCATTTTGACATCCTCACGGGATCAGCTAAGCTAAAAGAAGCCAAACGTAACTCAAGTGGCCGAAAGTGACACTTGTTTTGCCTGCCTAGACCTTTTAACAATTATCAACTTCGTAACTTCGTAATCGGCTTCAAGCTGAGAAAACAGTGGACTGCATTAAAATACACCAAAGGGAGAGTAAAGTGAAAAGCAAATTAAAAACTAAAATATTGACGTCCATTTTCCCTTTTAATATAGAACATAAAATGGCAAAATTAACACCAATTGATTTCTTGTAGTATAAGTTGTCATTCCAAACAACTTTGCCTTTTCATTTTACTGTCCCTTTAATGTGCAACTTCATGAGTGGCCGTTGGCAGCAGTGGCCAAGGATCAGCCCATATGTGCATCAGCATCAAGGATTGAGAACCAAAGTTACACAGAGCAGTCACTAAGCTGTCACAACAGGCAATCACGAACTCTCTTGAGGTTTTCAGCAACGAGTACGGGGAACATTACGTGCCCTCATCTATGTTGTATGCATCCTGTCAAGATCATCTGTTCCAACAGGCTGAACAACTTTCTGTCAACTGCCTGCAACTAGTAGCGGATCTTGTACACACAGGTAATTCCCGGCACACTGTAAGTAAGATATTAAAGCAGCACTGCGTCTCTTATTCCTGATTTGTCTCTCATTTACAATGAACTGTCAGTTATATCAGTAAGACCGAAAAGACCAACAGCTATTATACATGCAAGACCAATAGGTCTTGCAGTTACAACCGGCTGTCAGTTATTATATGTGCAAGACTGATCGTTTTAGTCGTGTTGCTCTCAGGTTTAACTTACAATGCTTGCTTTCAGCATGTGAAAGGCAATGGAAAAAGGGGCAACGCAATCCTTGGATGTGCTTAATTAACACAGTGTTTGGACATCCCTGTCCTAACAACATTACCTTTACGCAAACCTTACGCAAGGAAATCCAGTCTCCCTGCACTACCAGCTGGTTCCTTTAACCTATACATGTGTGTTAAAGTTGCACCTCCACCCTTAACAAATGTTGTGTACCAACGCCAGCTACTGCGCACACTCAAAAAACGGCAAGACAACCCTTTGTGTAGTGGCGTACAAACTACCTCGCCGAACATGCACAATGGACGTGGCCATTTCATTTGCGCCTACCAGCTACGCACCCGCACCTTCCTGTGCACCAGCCACCTACAACCACTACCTTCACAGACCGACCGCAACATTTAACGACCTCAGTAGAAACGCGTCGGCTGACCCGGATAACCCGGGTGCCTCTGCGCAGCCGCAGCGGCCGCTGCCATCTGATGCTGCTGGGCAGCCGTCAGGTACGACGACGGTTTCGGCTGCGGACTGGCCAATGCCAGAGCAGCCGACTGTGACGCTGGCGATGCCAGCGTCCTCATGGGTAACATAGACGGCTGGGACACGTAGAACTTCTCGTCGTGGAAACGAGGCTTCTGCAAGCCGTGCGGAGGCTCAAGAGCCTGCGGAACAACGGGTCCTCCGGGATACCCGGCCGCCGCGGCTGCTGCAGCGGCAGCAGCAGCGGCTTGTTGTTGCTGCTGTTGCGCTGCGGCGGCCTGCTGCTGCTGTTGCTGTTGAGCCGCGGCGGCTTGCTGCTGCTGTTGAGCGAGGTGGAAGTTGTGCGTGGCAACCATCTGCTGCTGCTTGGCGACGGCGGCTGCCGCGGCCGCGGCAGCAGCCGCAGCCGCCGATTCGGCAGCGTGGTGGTGCGGGAACTGCGGCGTCGGATACGCTGGGTAGGGCACGGGTGCCGCGGGCACCGAACCCTGACCTGGCACGTGCGTGTAGTAGATGGGGCCGTGGCCCGGAGCGTACGCCGCTGGGATCAGCTTGGGAGCACCGTACGCCGCCGAACCTGGCATCTGAGCCTTGTAGGCGTACGGCTGCTGCGGTGAGAAGCCCGACTGAGGTGGCGTCGCCTGCTGGGACGAAGACGTGGACGACGCAGCGGCCTGCGACGACGGAGGCGGGGAAGGCGTCAGCTGTCTCTTGAGCGGCGCCCGATGCAGGACGCTCGGGTTCTGCGGTATCGGCTGGGCCAACTTGTACATGGAGTGAGCGCGGTTTATATCCTGTATGTAGAGATGCTGTGGAATGGCCGCGGCAGCGGCAGCAGCTGCCGCTGCCGCGGCGTGTTGCTGCATCGCGGCGTTGTGCTGTTGCTGCTGGAGGTACGAGTGGTTCAGCGCTGCCATCTCGTTGGCCTCCTTCACGAGGGCCCGTTTGCGGGTGTCGTCTTCGTGCAGCACCTTCTTCAGCTGCATGAAGAGCTGGTGTTTCTCCTCCTTGAGGGTGACCAGCTTCTTCTCGGACTGCTGGACCTGGTCGCGGATCTCCTCGAGCGTCATCGCGTCCTGACGACGCTTCAGCTCGCGCTCGCGTCTCACGCGTTCCGTGGCCGCGTCGGCCTCCTGTTCCTGCTTCTTCTTTTCCCGCTGTCGCATGATGTGGTTCTTGAGCGCGGCCCACATGGCCATGCTCATCTTGGGACGCTCGACTAGCGCAGGCATGACGGTGGCACGGTCGCGTGGCAGCGGCGTCGACGATCGGAACCCGCACTTACGCCGCGACGGTGGCTCGCTCGGTTTCTTCACTTTTCTGGTCCGTACGGTCGACAACCTCAGAAGACAAGGCGAACAGAACACGCAGACACAACCTAAACCTCTCCCCGTCGGAGAGCGCAAAACAAGAAAATTCACTGATGATGTCGGTGTCACTGCGAGCTGCCAGCTCGCGCTGGGCGAACAAAAGAAACACGCGGCTCGTTGTTTAGAAACTGTGGTTTCTGAACTCACTACGTCCACTCCACACTTACCCCTCAATAAACTAAAAAACCTACTTGGTTTTAGTAATTTGTTATGTTACTTATTGACAAGCAAACGAACCATTTTTCTAGAACCACAGTGCAAAATAATAAAAATGTTCTTACTTAATTTGCACCTAGATGACGCGACAATCTGTTAAAGTAACTTTTATTGACGGAAAGAGCTTGAGGTTTTGGTTGCAGTCTCGCGATTCAGTAGGTCTTTTGTGAATTACGCAAAACCTGAACGTGCCCGTCACAGCGAGAAACTGGGCCGCTCTACGACGCATTCGCTGCCGTCAAAAATGAGGAAAATAAAACAAGATAACGGCGATACGGAGCGCCAAACACGATCGTTCAATCAGCTGTCGCCTACGCCAGCGCGCGACACAAAACGAAACAAAGGACAGCAAAAGAAACGAACGCAAAACAAAAGGTTAAGCGAGCGAAATGCGAGTGTGGAGGCGCGGAGCGCGAGGATGCCTGTTGCTGAATCACCGCCTACGGAGAGGCAATCCGCGATGTGCTGTTTGTTTTGGCGTGTAGTGCGCGCTTGAATGTAACGTTGAGATGGAGTATGTTAACGTATCTATCGCCCCTTATTTCGGCGAGTCACCTCACACATTCTCCGCGTCTTCACGTTGCGTGGTTCAAGAGAGCTCCTGACGTAGTCGTACCTGGCGAGCGCTGGTCGCTTGCCAAGAAGACGACACTTGGACGTCGTCGACGAGGTTTCTACGTTTGTTCTTTTCGCGTCGGCTCGCTCGAGGCGGAGTGCCTTCGTTTCGCCCACTCGACGTCGTTTAAATAAAACTCGTTATCATGGGCCAGCAACACAGCGTGTTCACGGAGGAAGAGCTCGACGATTATCAGGTGCGTAAGCTCTTCTTTATCATTCACACTAGGGTGAAAGATAAGGACGTTTCCAGCGGCCGTAGACTGGTATTGCACGCATCCTTTTTTTATCGGACCCGATAGATATACGTGCTTTATCTTGCTCTCTCTTTTTTTCTGTTTCTACAGGAGCTGACCTTTTTCACGAAGAGCGAGATAATCGTGTAAGTGGAGGCGGCGATCTTCGCCGGCTATCTTGCTTTTTTTTTTCTTTGTTTTGCGACGCACCGCGACCCGGAAAACGGATGGAATGTCGTCAGCGCGCTTCGGAGCGCTTCGACGGATAGGGCGTGCTTCTTTGACCTCGAGGAGCATTGTGTTTCCGTAGGGCGCGTAGTGGTTTAGCGGGTTTAGCGCTAGCGCGCATGGGCGCGGGTTTGCGGTTCACGGCCGCGAAGACCGCATTTCTGCGGGAGCGAGATGCATAAACGCTCGCGTACCTAAATTTTACATTCAGGTACCTTGAAGCATACACATGCACGCGTGCCTCGCAACAGTGTACCGTGGCTTCGGCACGCAAAAGGACCGCAAAATTTTGTGAATTTGTGTGGTCCACTTTCATACATCGAGATCCATAATGTTATGTATGCAAACTCTTTCGTGCGCGATGCGATTTCTCAGGGAAAAAAAAAAAAACAGATAAGTGAGAGGAGCAACATATAAAAGCTTTATCCTAACTCGAATAAATCAGAGAAATTACCTTTGATCTTTCTTTTTTGTGAAGCTGGTAAAAAGCTTAACTTAACGAAAACACGCTAATATGTTAATCGGCAGTGTCTGTGCTGCGAGATTTATTCTTTCTCATTACTCGTATCACATTACCACTTTGCTAAAACATAAACTAGAGCTAATACCTCTTGCCTCTCGTCATAGCATCCTTCGCTGACCTCTACCACAGGTTTTTTTCGTTTCACCCCACAACAGCCAACGAATTCAGACAGCTCATCATGCTTGTTGAACAGGCCATCCGATTTTCTTAAAGCTGCTTCAAGCCGATGCGCTATACGAGGGCCCATATATATACAAATTCCATTAAGGCAGTTCAAAAGGACATGTTGTTGAGCTAATTGGTTCATTTCTTGAAGGAACAGTTATGGTGCTAAATCGACGGGACACAGAGAAGACAGTGTGTGTCCTGTCTTCTCTGTGACCTGTTGATTTAGTGCCATAACTGTTCTTATTAGGGCAATCTTGTCACAAACGAAACAGCTAAATGGTAATCAAGAAAATTTGGCAGTAATATATTTGTTCAGCAGTATCAGAAAAGAATTGTTGAGCACAACAGAAACATCTGTGCACATGAGCATAGGCAACATATTTTTATGTCATATCTCAGCTGCCATTAATGACAGAGGTGGAACTCTGTGCTCCATACACAGTGTATGGTGCTGTGCACATTTGCCCAGCTTGATTATGAATAACAGTGGGTTTTATCTGATCAAATCCTATGCCATGACTCGGCAAAAGCGCGGAGTTCGTTGAACATGGCCGCGATGTAATTGTGTTTAATAAATTTTATTTCAAGCTTTTGTGATGTTCCCCGCAGAGCGTACGAGAGGTTCAAGCAGTTGGCACCGGAGGTGGTGTCCAAGGACCGAAATGCCAAGCTGCCGATGGACACAATCCTCAACATGCCTGAGCTCGGAGTGAATCCATTTCGAGACCGGATATGCAAGGTCTTCTCGTCAAGCAATGACGGCCACATGACCTTTGAGGACTTCTTGGACATGATGTCGGTCTTCAGCGACAAAGCGCCACGGAGTGTGAAGACGGAATACGCTTTCCAGATATTTGGTATGTGGTTTATAAGTGGACTTGTGCACCTTCGTGAAATATGTAAGAAAGATAACCTAGATCCTTTTGAGCTATGGCTCCTGAATACAGTTTTGAGAATACGGTGGGCTGCCAAACAAACCGATTTCTCAGTTGCAATGCACATCATTTTCTAATCTTCTTTCAGAACTAACATCCTGAAACCAAGACTTTCTTATCTTGGTCACGTCATCCGGACAGCTAGTTTAGTAAGCAAAATCTAATGCTAGCCAATGTTGATGGGAATGTCTCAGTGAGCTTGGACCCCTATACCACCCTAACGTGAATATTTGGTTAAAGTAGCAGCGTTGCGTACGAGTGTGCAATGAACATTGTGCCACAGGAATTTTTCGATATGTTATAATAGCCGAAATGCAGCCATTTGATGTTTAAAAATGCAGCCCGCGCTTGTCTTTGGGCACTTTCCTCTGCTACTTTCATTTCTGACTGCCTTCTCCACTTCCTCGAGTGCTCCTCCAAATGTCCCATTAACATTGTCTAATACTGGTTGCTGCAACTCCATGCTTTTCTGACACAGTTGCTGCCGTGCCGGCTTGTGCTTCCATGAAGTTTGCTGCTGTGGATCCTACATAATGTGCATGTCTAGAAGAGATCGCTAGTATACAATTGATCTATACAGTGGCAAGCTTTGCTTATACAAGGGAGCAGTGTGACAAGGGAGGGCATGAGCGAACATAGCTGCCGACTAACTGAAATCTATATAAGTTTTTGTTTGACCAATAGACAGTGTCTGCTGTCGGTGACATCACCACGTTATCCTGGTAATATCATGACTAGCAAAGGTGATACTAGTGGAAAGCTGCTCCAGAGAGATGCACATTTAGTCGAAATGCAAAGTTCAAGAGAATGTTGGGGTTAGTTTAGGGTCCCTGTTTGTATGAAACAGCTCTTACAGGTGTTCTTATGCCCATGGCGTTACCAGCTGTTGTACGCAACTTAGTCATACTGAACAACACCATTCTTGGAATCCTTCAAGACCGTGCTCATTTAGAATCTCATCGATGCATTCAATGCATAATCCTTCAGATTAATAACACAAGAAGGTTGCGTAGAAGTGGGGTCGACCAAACTTGCAGCAACAGTCACTACGCTGCTGCTTTTGCTGTGAAGGATGTTGGAAGTTATAGTTCTTGGTAACATTGCATGGCTTTAACCAGGGTTGAAAACACATGGTTTTGCATGTACCATATTTTAAAGTATTTTCTGTTTAGTGACAGACTGACCTAATGCTTTCATGAAAGGTGTGGCTCAGTGTAAAACGATAGGACGGCACAAGAGAGGTCTCGGTTGAGGAGACCTCAATCCAATTAAAAACAAGAAAGGAGGGAAGGAGAAAATACAATGGCAAGTCTTGCAGTGGCATTTTACTTCAGCATTCAAGTGAATGTTGCATTGGCCATAAGTACAATGGTGAAGCAAAGAGGGCTGCAGTCCTAAGGGCAGGATCCTGCAAGCACAAGTGTGCTCTGGGCATGGGGTGGTACGTTTATTTGGAACGATGAAAGTCAAGTAACACACATAGGAGTTTTAGCTTGTTTGTGTACATAATTGCCATTTGTACAATTCTGGTTCAGTGTTTACAGTGATTTAACTATGGCTACACATTTCAGACTTCAATGAGGATGACATGATATCTACTGAGGACCTAAAGCAAGTCATTGGCCGACTGACACAGCGAGGAGGGCAGGTCTTTGCCGACTACGAAGTCAAGCAACTGGTTGAAAATGTGAGTGGCTCAAGAGTGGCTGCCAGTTGCCGCAGCGTCTTAGCCGTGGCTGCGGCCACCGTGAGACTTTATATGCTGCTTTGTGCTTCCCGCTTCTGCATCAGCTGTCAATGGAACAGGAAACACTACTCCATTGGTCGATCGCTGGGTGTCGTGTTCACTTGTCAAGACCTTTAGAGGGTTGAATGAGACTGCTTCCTTGACTACTCTGTCTGTCACATCCCAGAGACACGATGCTCTCTGTGTGTGTTCTCACTGTACAACATGTAGTGAAAGCTGTCTAGACTCCCTACCCTTTTCGACTTGGAAGCTTCTGGGCAAGTGGGCATGTGTAGACCTCTGCCATCATGCTTTAAAACCCAGTATAAACTTTGTAAGACAGGATTAGGCTTGTTTCTAAAACACGTAACGTAAAGACTTGTGTATGTGAAGCACCTCTAATGCACATTTGCACATCGGACTATATGTGTGTACAGTACTAACTCATTTTCCTGTAGCGTAGTCACCTGTTGTCCACCTCTCTCTTTGTTCCTGCGCATATATCTCATTTTCACTTAACTCAACGATGAGCAGAGAGCCGGAGACATGTTCTCGTGGCCATCTGCCTGTTTCCACTTCTTTCAATTTTTCCTTCCTCTTCCTTGTCTTAAGTAGACTGTACAATGCTGTGAGGCAGTCTACTTTATTATGTGGACTCAGATTCACTGCTATAGCTTTAGGTCCCTGCTGCCTTGTTGAAAAGCAGTTTGCCTTCACACTGTGTTTTTATTTCTGTGCTTGGTAATGACATTCCACAGCAATGGACGGGGAAAGATACATTGGTGAACAGCCTGTGCTTTACTGCGGCCAAACGGTCTTGACAGCGCCTGACAGGGCTGTCTGTTTCGGTTGCTTGGATGAGATACCGAGGTAGCTTAGCATGATACTCGTGATAATTTCACACTTGCTAAAGTGTGGAGGACTAAAGTAAAAAGAATTTCATCTAGTTGCGAGTTCCCTGTTTCAAGCGTTAGTTCATATAAGCACTGTTATGAAAAATATGTGCACGTTCCGTTTCCGATTCACAGTTAAAATGTATAAATTTAATGGCCTGCATTTAAACTATTACTGTCTGCTCTCCACGTTTGATTTTGATGTATTTATTCACTTTACGTCTTACTTTGTTGAGCCTCCCCCTGCCCCATTTTTTTTCTTTTTGCTAAATAGTATTTCTTTGGAGGGATTGTGTCCAGCTGTGCTTATTGTAGTGTATCACTAACATCTGATAATATTAGCGATACAGGGATGTAACGCAAGCTGGAAGTGTTATTTCACCTGCAGTGCATGACCTTTTCAGATACTCAAGGAGGCTGACCTGGATGAAGACAGGCTCCTAGCATTTGCAGAGTTTGAACACGCCATCTCAAAAGCGCCTGACTTTATGAAGTGAGTGTCTCATGTGTTCATCATTTATAAATAGGCACTCTGCAATGTGCTGCATCATTACGACAGTAGTAGTAGCGCAGTATGTAGAAATGCACTAATTGCGTGTGTTGAGTTCAACAGAATTGTTCCTATACTACTATGTACCTCTGGAATACCGTAAGTGTCAGTCTCGCTGTGGACACAGACTTGATAAGTTAGTAAAGGCACAAAAACGAAACACTGCTTTGGATTGTCAGTGTTATCTCCTTGTGCATCACAAGAATGTTGATAGCTTATCACTGAACAAGGACTGCATTGCATCTCGGGAAGCCAGGTGCTCAGATAAGTTCTGACCCTGAGTGAAGACAACCCAATTATGTGATGAAATGTCGTTTAACAAGGGCTGTTGCTGGATCAAAATTATGCTAGAATCTTGTTGATAGGATCTTCACAGGATCCGGAAAGTCAAACCTATCATTTGAAAATTGTATCACCCATATGAAAATGTGCTGTGCCTATGGGGTATTGGATGTGTACAGAATATAATGTGATCCCTAAAAATGCAATAAGCAGTACTCTGTTAACAAGGTTTTGCTCTATTCTTTTCACTGCCTCAAGCCTCCACCTCCCCTTGAACGTCCATCTTGTTTGGATTTCTGATTATGTGTGAAAATACTTCAAAGTGATTGTTGTTTTAGCGTTAACGCACCATCATTGCTGCTGAAGTGCAAAATTGAGCCAGAAAGAAAAAAAGCTCATCTTCCAATACGGTTGTTAATAATGACTCTTGCTCCTATCAAGTAAAATGCAAAATAAATTCTTGACACATAACCGGGCTGAAAGTAACGTAGTGTTGCTAGTAGAGTATAGAAGTGCATAGCTTGGAACAGGACAGTGGAGACAATGCAAATGTATCGCTGACTCACTCGCAACTTGTGTTATCTTCACCATTCTGTCTGAAGTTGTACTCTTCTATGCTCGGGTAAGTATAAACTATCTAGATCACCAACATGCCTACTAGTCTGTTGCTGTGTTTAGGGTCCGTTTGAAAAGCACAGCAACTACTGTTTCCATTAAGGCACACCGAACAGCCAGTAATTAATATGTAGTTTCTTCTTGTGTAAATTTTCTTCTTATGAGAACGAATGCAGTCATGATGTGCTCCGTACTCACATATGTATGTATATGTGTGTGTGTTTCTGCAAACAGTAACTTGGCCAGAAGAAAAGCAGATTGTCAATTGTGGAATGCATTGACGGTTTACGGCACATGAGTTCTGCATAATTCTTCAAGGTAGAGTAGTTATTAAGAATGAGAAAATCAGCACCCCCCCCCATCTTCCCATTTGTAGCACAAAGCTACAAGGAAATATATACGGATTTCTCAGAAATGAAAGCTGCTCAGCTTTGCATTGGCAGTGTATATTACTTGTTCCTGGACACACAGGGCTATCTAGGCTTTCGAGCTCTTAAGCAAGCATAGATAAGAGTGGTGTCTATTGTGGCTCGCTATCTCAGAGTGCAGCCTTCTATGTATGGCTGGCCGAGCAGTCACTATTTGGAGAGAGAAAAGAGATAGCACTCGCAAGCAGGGGCTATCTTTGTTAAGATTTCCTGGTGATGACATTACCTTCTTATCAGCCTTACAATTGTAGTACCAGTTCATATTGTTATCAGTGTTAGTAGCAATTTTAGGGTGTTAGAGAAAGTGTATATTTACAACCATTTACATGGTACACTGCAGACATACTAGAGGTGAAGCGTTGACAAGGGTGGTGTCATAGACTGTACAATCTCTCTAAACTTTTTCTCAACCGAGGAAGAAACCAAATTATCATCATTCCCGTGACAATATCATTATTACCGAGGGTGTGTTCCTGTGCAAGCCAATGACATCGTAATGGAAGGAATACTGCAGAACCATTCCAAGATGGTTCCAGTTATGCAATAGTTCTGTGATATATGTGTGCTTTGTAAACAATTCCTTTAAACATTGTAACTGTACTTATTGTTTTTTAACAGCTCCTTTAGGATCAACTTGTAAAGAGAGTCGTGGCCATCGTAAAGACGAGAGCAGCATCCAGAGGTTGCAACAGAGTATTTCAACGAACTGCCAAAGAGTTTCCTCCATGGACATTGTTCTATCTTACTGCGGCATTTTCCTTGCACTGGTACTTCCAAAATTTTGTTCCTACCTTGGGCATTTTCAGGTCCCCTGTTTTTTGAGGTCATGTTCACGATTTTTTAGAGCGGACTCATTTACGCTTTCATGCCACAAAAAGTTTAATTGCATGAAAAAAAAAAAAGAAAAGAAGCACTTGCTCAACCTGGAAGTTACCAAACTTGTGTGTTTGCAGACTTGTTACGGTTGTACGTTGAAGCAATGACTAGCAGCCCTTACAACGAGTCCCGGTTTTTGGAGCTCACATTTGGTTGAGGCAAGTGTTTCCTCAACTGCGGCTGGCGTAAACTCACAGCGGCCTGTCAAATTATTTAAAGTGTACACTTGTATTGCATGAAAGCATGGCACACAGTCGGCGCGTCTGCACATTTGAGCTGGTCTTTAAATAGTAGAGTGTCACACATTCGATGTGCACATGAGCTCTGTGTTTTAAAAGAGCAGTATTCAGGACTTGCTTTAACATTCTGCTGGCATGCGGGCCTATCACATTGCATCTCCAGAACCATTCAGAGGATGTGAGAAGTCCATTATTAGAACCCTGAAAAACAAAATGGATATTTCATTATGAAATGTCTTAAGTCAGAAACCCAAATCGTTGCTTGAAACGTGGCACTTTACACCTGCAATGGTTGCCAAAAATTTGACCTGCCTAAGGCAGTGTCATTCTCCAGACAGGGTTAAGCTCCGTGCTGGTGTGCTAAGTTTTCACAAATTTCAGTGTCATGCCATCTAGAAAGCAGTGACGTGCTGTTGCAATCATATGCACCCTTTTGAATAACCAACTGTTTGAATCTCAAGCCACCGCCTTTGTTCATAAATTAGTGTCTGCATTTGTGACCTTCATTAACGGTTGTCAGAATATATGGCCAAACTATGCATTTCTTTTGCTTTCCTTGTGCATTAAGGCTACGTTTGTAGATTGAATGCAAGCAAAGATGATGTAGCCATGATTGGCGGTTTGTCAAAGTATGCATGACTGTGACTGTCATGGAGCTATGTATATCAATGACTGCCCACGTTTTTAAACCTTTGTGTAATGTTATCTAGTACACAATCCATTTAGCAGATTTTCTGTGGAATGGTTTCATTGGTAACACACATTGTTTGTACACACTCTTTTAGGTTAGGCTGTATGAAAAGAAAATATGTTAACAGTGGAGTACTTCTGTATAATTGCTCACATATTCAGTTGCTCATTATTTAACCCCATAGCATTTCCAGGGCTATGCCAAGTTGTTTACCAACATATTTTATTTTGTGATTACTGCATGTCTACAGTGATGCAAAGTTGTGTATGGACCTGATCTTATGGCTGCATAGTTTTGTGCATCATGTCTTAAAAAGTGCCTTTATACTTAAAGCTCTGCTGTAAAGTATCATAAGTGCGTTAAAGGCTTTTGAGTACAATCTAGAGTACAGAGCTTTGTGATAAAGAAATGTCGTACCGTGAAAAGTATATTTAAAATTACACATCTCATCTACTTCAAGCTTATTAATAGCTTGAGCTGCAATCATACTGCGATGTATCGCTTTTTAACACTAGTAGCAGCTGTGTTTCTCTACGGTTTATTTAAATATGCCACTGTTGTCCAAAATCATTTAAAATCATTTCTGTATATGCAAGGAAATGAAAAATGTGCCTCTGGCCTGGTGGTCACAAAAATATTGCACTTAATGTAACATGTGCAAGAAACCTCGACATTCGTTAGTTCGCAGGACACTGTAGGAAGTAGTAGCTTTATGAAATTTGTAAACATTTATAATACTACTAGTATAAAATGCACTTCGATATGTGACACCTTCGTTTTTTTAAACCATACCGCACATTGTGGTTGGAGCTGGCAAAAATGATTCGTCCAGCGATGTTATTTAGGTATCCCTGTGAACTGCTGCAAATGATGAACTTTGTATTTTACAATACATGCAAGGACGCTTAGGTTGGACTATCAACACGAATGCTAGGATCATGGCATTCCAAGAGACTCAGACGTAGCTACACAGATAACCATGATGTACACACTTTCAAAAAGCCAGAAAGTAAACACATTGTCAGCTCATTTCTGTTGACAGTAATGTTGAGTTGAAGTTGAATATATCACTGGAGTATTTGTTTGCATTGCTCAAGTTGAAGAAGTGTGCAGCCATGTCCATGTGAAAGTCTTTTTATGAAACATACATTGATGCATCTTTTAGACTTTGACATTTCACTTGACATACTGTTTGAGTATTATGTAATGCTTATTTATTACCAATGGTTATGGCATTATCTTTTTTCGATGATCTTAAGTGACTGAAATAAATTAGACATTTGTGATGTATCATGACTTCAATGTTCACAAGTGTGCTTTCCTAGCCGAAGTTTTTGACACCGATATGCACCTGCTCGTGTGTCATATTTGTGTTTCGCGGATTGCCTGAACGTCTGAATGGCTTTTGTTTGTCAGCACCTGTGTGTGCTAGTCCAAAGATGAGTGTGCAGGCAGACAAAAGCCACGAGCAAAGTCTCAGGAACAGCCCACGCATGCATTAGCACTGGCAAACGGGACCAGCACGTGCAGGTGCTGGCAAACAAGAGCCGTTCAGACGTTCCGCTACACATCAATCTACTGCTGAAATGTGCTGTACCACAAAAATAAATCTCAATATCACATCTCAAACCAGACAAGAAGGCCACACAAAGAAGTCAATGGATATCAGTTTTACAATATGCCTTTTATCATGTATAATAGACAGGTTAATAACAACATGCGCATCAGGAAAAATGTCTGATGCATAAAGGTATATGCACAGTGTCAAGGCGACACATGGTAACTGCCGTATATGTATGTATGCCCAACAATAAAGGTACAATCCTCGTTTCTAATTCTCTTCACAAAATATACTTCCTGTTTTGCAACGCACTCTTACACAAACACAGGCCACTGTTACTTCAAAGGACGAAATGTTAAGCGACGATACCATATGTTCCAGAACGAGTTATGCGGAATTGTAAGTTGTTCTAATGACAAACATGGGTTGCTCAGAGAGACGGACATTACTTGCACAGTAAATCAGAATGCCTGATTTTGTCGATTATTTAGAAGTAACTGCTGCTTGGCATGTATGGTAACGTATAGATTGACAGCACTGAATTTGAAAGACACATCTACTTGATCCCTGGTATGACAGCGGTATTGAAATAGGATTTTCAGAACGGTATAACGAAATGCATACGTATACCATTTATTTTTGTCTTGCAATTTATAAAAGGTAATTTTGTTAACTACAGCATCACTGCATGTTAATGTGTGATAGTGCTGATCTGAAAATAGATGCTTGATTAGAAATTCATTCCAATTAGATGTGCAAATCACTGATCTTAATTTATAAATTGCAGTATCTATGCTAAAGCACTTACAAGAAGTTTATTGAAATTCCATCATTTATGCGTTTGAATTCCTCCTGCAAATGATGTCCAACCCCTTTGTGCAGTCCAACACACAGAGTGGACTTGTGCTGTCTGCCAAGGCAATTAAGAAAAAGAAGTTTCTGTAAACTTACTTTGAAGCACACAAACACGTCGCCGGAATATTACAGTGAAAGTGCATATAACAGTCCGAAATTATAGATGGAGGACGTCGTCTACATTCAGTGTTTCATTTTTCAGGCACATACTACTGTGGACAGATGAAGCCAGAAACATAACACGTCAGACATAACACACAAAAGATGCGCGCTTCATTGATGAAGGCTTTGTACAAAGCTGCAGCGATGATTTTTCTGCTAAAGACTCTGATGCTAAAGATTTGTGCATACAACGTAAATGCCTGTGAAAGTGCTACTCAAAACCCCTCCCCAAGTAGTTTATTAAGCATCTTGTTCGAGTTCCACTTGTCCACAAGAGTACATGCATGAAACACTGTCCACAGCTAAGAACTAAAGACTGCAGGGTATGACAGAAGATGATTTTATATGGTATATTTTTAACACTATTTTAGCTCTCTGGATGTCAGTTGAGTCACTGAAGTTTTATTACCAATGCAGCTTTAAATATTCACATCCTGTTTATATTCATTTCTAGATGTCTCCTGGCTCGATGTTCCTAACATGCAAACATCTAGCTAGTTAGTGCCAAGCTCTCGTTATTACCTGTTAGGATCCTTTTCCTGTGATCAGAAAAGTTGAGTTTGGAACAGCAAAGTCTCTTGTGCCTGTATGACTCAAACTGTGTCAGTAGTCACTTGCAAATGATGGTGTGGTGATGCTAATTTAAGTGAATAGGTAGACTGATGAGAGTCACTGACTTGTGGTGGCATTACGTGCAGTAAGTGATACACTACCTCTGCCTAACGTGGAGTACCATTGCCCATCACCTAGATGTAGAAGCTAGAGCTAGCAGACATTTTAATCCTGGACAAACCAGTCAAGGCTTTGCATGTGCCATTACGACTGCTTGCTTTAAGTATGATTGATTTATGCACACCTCTGTGCATCTTGGCAGGCATGTGTTTGCAGACCACGCAAACTGAGCAGCACATTCAATTTCTGAGCACTCTTTTTTTTCTTGCCACAATCGGTAACCAGAAAATGCCACACTTTTTTGCATATACGGTGCACCATGGTAATCTGAACTGTCAGGCCGTGTTCCCAAACCTTGGATGTGCCTAATAAGTCTTTTTTTCTCTGGCCTCCTGTAGTTTATAAACTGTCATGCTAAATGTGAACCACTCCTACAGTGTAGTTGACATTGCATAGAACCATTACTGTAGGGAATGTTTTACAAGACGAGACTGCAGAACAGTCTTTACGTGTCTGTCACAGCATAAACGTCGCTTGAAAATTGGTGTCTGGTTTTTGCAGTTGATGCTAACAGCTACCAGAAAGGACACTAGTTGGTTCTGCATGATCCGGAATTTGATAGCACAGTATGGGACAGGAAAGAACAGGAACGAAAGATGATACTGTGCTTTGGAACAAAGAAAAACCGAAGTTCAAAGTGCTGCCTTCAATTCAAGTCCACTGCTTGTTGTTTGCTGCACTCGTCTCAAGTCTCGCCACTGCAGTACCAAGTATGTTTGCACCATCAGCCGCTTCTGTTGAGTCCCATCGGCAGATTATGTCGATGATAACGCCAGTAATGTGCTCATGCGACACTTACTGAGCTCTCTACACACACCGCATTTACAATGCGGTCCTAACACGGGAATCCGGTTACAAGGCAGGTTCATGCACTTTCCAATAGCACCAGCCAAAAAACAGAGACTGCATGTAAGTGTTGAGCTACATGCTTGTATACAGTTGTGAACAGATATGGAGAAGAATGTAGCCATTACTGGAAAGGTGTGTGAACCACATGCACTGCTGACATTTTTGAATGCCTACACACAGCACGTATTTGACAGAAAGACAACCAATTTCCATCTTAGTTCCCATTTTGCTGCACTATATTGCCAACTTTTATGGTTGGCTTACGTAGCTTTTTTGACAGCTGGTTCGTCGCTGGCCATATGGAAAGGGCATATGATTTATATTTTAGTTGACACACTGTGGTATGTACTTTGAATCCTATTGACCAGCGTGCTAGAGTACACAATCCTGCCACACAATCGTATCATGGGCCGTATTATTCCTGTTACACTCGCACCATGTGGCTAGGGGTACCAAATGTCTGCTACATACGTGTCTTTCACTTAAAGCTGGAGTTTCTTGCCAAAGAAGACATGAAAACACAGTTTATTGTAAATCTGCAATCGTTTAACAAACCTTTCTTCGTGTAACAAGAACTGCTCTCATAAGAGATTTTCTCTGCTCGTTTACAAACTTGAATCAAGAAATGATTGGCAGTCCTGGCAAAGTGACAGCAACCTTCTATCGGTATCAGCAAAATGCAGGGTCATGTACACATTGCAGTAATTTTCTACACCTTTGCTAGAGAAAGCTACTGATTTGCCTCGGAAATAGCACTAGGTTGCACATGCTCAACTTTAAAAGCTTGCAAAGTGATCCCACCATCGCATACTACTTGATGCAAAAGCATGCTAATCCATCTAAAATGCCAAGTTAAGTGCTGCCATTGCAATAAGTGACATTCAGGACTGATGCTAGTGCCTTGGCTACGATCCTGCTGACTATCTTGGGAATACTACAGATATGAAGTCTAAATGTTTTTGAAGTATGAAACTGTGAGGTCTATACAGAAGTACGCTTCACTCTGAAGCTACCTCCAACAATGGTTACCCATTTCGTTTTTCTCAAATCAGTCTGTATAAGTGGGTTCACATTCACTATCAAGTGATGTGACCGATTAGCCGTGCACACCTTTCATATTTGGCATGCTATGAAATATTTTTACACCTCAATGTTAGATATATTGGCTGCTAGGAGGCACCTTGTCATGGTCTGGGTAAGCTGAAGCCTAAGAAATGGCTATGTCATAGACTGCACTTTCCTCTTGTTCCTCCCGTACTTGCACAACTCACGTGACACATGCATGAGAATGGAACTGGTAGCACAAGCTCATGTTATGTCTTCAATAGTGACAGTGCCTGAAGCACGTGACATGCTCATGAGAATGAAGCAGACGACACATGCTAACGTGGTCCGTCCTTTTCTCACTCGCAATGTTGTCTGTTTGAAAGTGAGGACCTGGCACACCAGTGCCTGCTTCACTAGATGCCAGCTGACCGGCCCGAAAACCCGGTTCCGTGTACACTCCTTTTTTCCGTCTGCACTTGAACGGCAACGAGCGCCGCATATGGCACGCATCTGCGATGCTGATTATTACTTCTGAGATTATCATAATGTCTGTTGTGGTCTCGAAGGTGACAGGCACGACATGCGTCGTAACTGCTGCCAAGAAGATGACATGCACCGCACAGCACGTAGGAATAAAGAAACAAAATATCGATTTATGGGGAGAAATCTGGGTAAACACATTCTGCTGCCAGCGGAACTGTGAAAGGCAACGAGTGTCGCCTTATGGATTTGTGGGGAAGCATGGCTACAACGGGAAAGCGAGCAACACAGTTGGCTTTCCAGTGAAGGAGGCATTGGACACATTCATGAGAATGAAGCAGATGACACAAGCTCATGTCAGTCAGTTCCTTTTCCCCTCTCCACATAGTCTGTTCAGAAGAGGTGGCATCTAGGGCACACGACACGCTCATGAGATTGAAGCAGACGAATAAAGTCGTCTGTTATTATTTTTTTTTTCTCTCAACTCCACTCACTATCCGCATGGTGAAGGTACAGTACATTACAGAGCCTCCCCTTGTGCACATGATAAAAGCTTAACAGAGTAGCATCTCTGAACATGAAAAATGTTCCCTTGTGAGCGGACAGGCTTCAGTCACTTCCACGACTACTTGCAATGCTGAGCATTAACCCAGTTGAGCTTTGCATATGTTACTACCCTTCGAGTCTCATACTGCTATCATGTGTCTGTTCTGCTGTATGTATTTTTGCCAAAAAGGATGCGAGTCGCTTCAAGGTGCTCATGTTTCCTTTAGCGCACTTACAGATCCAAATTTTATTATGTCAAGCACTGCAATACTTGACTAACTCAACCGAGGCTCCTCTGCTGCACATTAACTGCTACATACACCGCAGCTGCAAAGAAACATCCTTACCCTTGCCGTTCAGTGTCATTAAACGCGCCTTTCAAGAATGCTTGTATAACTGCTTGTATGAACATCTATCTAGCTGTAAACGGTGCCAGAGAACCGAAGTGATAAGCAACGGGAGGCAGAAACAATGACATGGCTTATGACAAAGCACCTTGTTATCACCCCTGTCTCTATTAGCTTGTCTAGTTTAGTGTAATTTGCAGCCATGATGCACAAACCAACCCAAGGACACAGTTTGACCAATTCCCTCCGATGTTGTGGGGGGAGCCGTTTCACCGAATCTCTAAAAACTGTGGATCCTGCCATCTGGCATAATTTTTCAATGTCGATAATGCGGAAGTGGGGAATAAATACAAAGTTGAGGCCTCGAAACTATGCGCTAAGACTTTACAGGCACACAGAACCACCAAAGCGGCGATGCCTTCCTTAAATTTCCTTACAAAGTGCTTTGGCTACTCTATCCACACTACCCGGCATAACAACCTTTGGAGCTTGCTCTAACTCTAACTGTAACACATCTTTCGTAAGTGATGCTAAATGTGGCATACTATTAAACATGCATTCTAATAATCCAAGATATATGGTAATACAAGCTACACAAAAATGCAAACTAAAATTGGATTGTATTACACACAAGAGAAAGAGAGACCGCTGACAAGAAGCATGTGATAACATTTACAGGTACTATTTAAATACGATGCTTAGAATGACTGGCATGAAAATGCATACTCGGTAAACACACCCTCTCGGAAATGTTTATCCACAGCAACTCGCGATGATCAAACAATGCACTAACGCATGAACACATGCTTATGTAATGGCTGCACATGGTAAGTTTCATACTTAAAGTTAGGGCACAGTCAAACATCATCACAGCGAATAGGACACGGAAATAGCTTCATTATACACGTTAATTCATTACAAATGCATATTCCTAGAGCCGTTTCAATGGCAGCACTACTCATTCAATTCATTATAACTGATAATTCGTTATATTGAGGTTTGACAGTAGTAGCACACAACAAGCACAGTTTCACATTTCAAACAAGGTGACAAGCCTGACAACAGTAAACGGTGCTGCTGCTAGTTTTTGAAGCACTGACAACAGTGCGGTTCCCAAGTCTTGGGGTGCACTGTATTCTGCAATGGGCACTAGTGGCTTGTGGCTAGCAGGACATAAAGCTCTGACATAGAAAATGAAGACATACACTTACTTTCCATCTGCTGTAAATGGAGTTGGCAGAGAAATAATCAGTTTACGCTAGTACAAAAGTGGTGAAGATGGCTGTACTACTAGCCAGATCGTGTGATTAGCATCAGTGCCAGCATGAGTAACATTACTTCTCAGATTAACGTCGTTTCTCCTTTTTACAGTCAAACCTCACTATAACAAATTAGATGTGTCACAGAACTAGCTTTGCCATATCCTATAGTACATTATAAAGGCATATCTGTAATACCGTTTTAATGGTTACACTGTTCTTCATTTAATTGATTATAACTGATAATTCTTTATATCCGCATCCACTATATTGAGGTTTGACTGTACTGTGTGTCATTTGCAGTGACTAAACGTGGAGCTACTGCTGTTGTGGTCGCAAGGCCCTGCTAGTCAGAGGTGGCTGCAATTGGAATTCTCAAACCTTTTCAAAGTCTCTACACTGATTGAAACTGTTTGTCTACCTACTGTGAGCTGCTAAGCTATCCTTCTTGCTACAAAACTTGAAGAAATGTTCTGTTATTCTTCTGCTTGGCGCTTCTGTTTTACGTTAGCTAGCTTGGGACGTGTGCGCAGCTGTCAACCACCAGGGATGATTTGGTGCATTCTGTAGTGATCGCAAACATGTAAACTGAAGTCATAAACTCCTTGGGGCACCTGAGTAGAGTTCTTGAGGAGAGACAAATGACTGAACAAGTGCACAGAGAATGTGTGCCTGCGTGTTCACAAGCTCAAACACAACTTTCACACACGCTGTACGATTCGACAGATGATGCCAGCTTCTCGTCCATGACGTTCAGGAAATTTATGCACGAAATTCCTTTTCCCTTTTTCCGTTCCCTTTTTCCACACATGTCAGATTGTATACATAAGCAATGAAGAAACTGCATCTGGCAGTGCCTAGAAAAGTTGCTGTAAGAGCTCCCAGGCTCTGAAACAACTAATAATTTGTGCGTCTGGTGAGCCGCGAGAAAAGCATTACGTCAACACTATCGTAAAGATTCTGTTGGATGTCAGAAACGTTCTTCAAGGTGGATTACAAAGCTGTTTTTTCCGTGCTGCTTGCGAAAAGACCTTGAGCAGCTGAACTGAGAATAACTTCTGAGCACAGCAGCGATATTAACGAAACTAGTTGACCAAGCATGCATCACGTACACAACCTCTAAAGCAACGTGACAACAAGCACACGGAGTGCTGTCAGGGGAATTGTAGTGGGCAAACACACATGCCTGACACTGAAGTGTTTAACTAGACCAAACAATGAGCAGAAAAGCTACTACAGTAGAACCTCGTTATAACGAACCCAAATATAACGAACTAACGGATATAACAAAGCAATCGCAATTCCCCTTGAAATTCCTATAGATGAAATTGATATTGGTTATAACGAACTAATGGTTATAACGAAGTAATTACCACTCCCCCTTCAACATTGTTATAACGAGGTTTTACTGTAGTTGTTCATGCATTCGCATACAAGATTCCGTTTCATACAGCAGAAGTGGCCACTCCGTAAAGGTGTATGTGATGCTCTGTCTTGCAAATGCTCACAGCGTTAAGTCAGACAAAGAATAACTCAAATTTGGAAAGCCTTACTCAAGGGAAATGCTGAACAGCATTGAATGTGGTGCAATGCAACCCAATTCCCTTGTCCTCAACAGTGGGTATAAGCACTACAAAAAAATGGGAATGTGTCGCGCTGCAAACTTGACACACACATTAAGTGCGCACATGTAAGGCAACCATTTTGATGTCACTTGCATAACATGCAAAACCTTTATGAGAAACAGCACGTAAATATGTATTATTACTAGTACAAGTGCACTGAAAATGAACACTACTAAATAAATAGGAAGTTGCCATTTTACCCACTTAAACCCAGCCAATTCTAAACAGCTTAAGTACGCTACATTAACAGTTTCCTAGAGGGGTGGTGTAAAAAAAAAAAAGAAATAACACAGTATGTCTGGGAATCAAGCAATGTACTATTGCTGTTAAAATTACATGACTTTGACACACACTTGTTTGTTAGAGCATGTCACCACTGTGCAGATTCATGTGAAAGAGTCAGTCACAAATGCTTACAAGACATGTCATAAATAAAAAAATTTCTTTCCTGTAAAGTCCTACCACATGGGTGCCTTTTCAAAGTTTCGATCCATAGATGTATTCAATATCAGCACAGTGATCCACAAGTGTAACACTCTAATGGAGCAGGAACTCTCATTGAGCATTGCAACTGCATCCTATAAACATTTGTGGCTGGCTGTACAGCTGGCGTATGTCTGCCACATTCCAGGCACAAAAAAAGTTCCTTAATAAAACGCTGCAGCATGTGCACAAATTTTTCGCATAAGTGGTTCAACTAATTGGACAGACCGACAAGAAACGTCCACTTCTGCACTAACCACATTCTGGGGTAGCTGTAAGTATAAGCGCTATCGTACACATATAAAAAAATCAGTCCAGTCAGCTCACCAATCACATGCCATTCGAATTTCACCGACGTGTTTCAGTAAGTGACCCAATGACATCACACAATTTACTTTCTTCGTTAGACAAAAAGGAAAAAGACAAGATGTGTTTAAGTGTGACTGCGTAAACATAAGATTTGTTTGAACCAAGAATGCATTAACAATGTCCTACCATGCTTTAATCATAGTATGGCGCCAGTAATGATCACCGAGCGTAAACACGATAAGTGAAATGTAACAAAAAACATGACATCAAAGAACTGTCACGGTGGTTTTGAAGGAAAAGAAAGAGCTAACGGAAAATACATCTTAACAAAACATCAATGCATAAAATGTCCAACACAACATGCCTGAATTCGAGAACAATACGACGTGAACACAATGCAGTTTGGGCAAGTAGACGGCTGTAGAAGACGTACAAACGAAATTAAGGAACAAAATATGCTGCAAATAAAACACATGCATAAAACTTGCAAGAAAGAAAATGTATGAAATCACAGCTACCAGCTTCACATTCATCAACAAGTATGTAACTACATTTCTATATCATACTGACCCTCTTATATACAAGCTGTTTCTTTCAAGCACCTTTTCTTTTGTACATTACTCCACAATTACATCCACAGTTTTGGCATAAACTACCATCATTTAAGCACACACATTATAACGCCATTAAATATAGTTTGTCTACAAATGTTGATAATTATAATGAATGAGAATAAGAGAAAATATAATGGCCTTTTCACTGTCTTTTATAAGTAACATGCAGTTTTTTGCTTACGTAAATTAGCTACTGCACTGACATGTATGTGAAGGAGAGAAAACAGAAAGAGGCTTGTTTCTATGGCAAGTGGCACGCAAGATCGAACTGCAAATTGCTGTCAATATAGAACTCTCAGAACAAAATATCCAAAGACGTAGAAGAAGAATAGACTTTCACTGGTATTCAAAGGCCACATGGCTCAGTACAACTGACCAGCACTTTAACATCACGCATCTCCAGAGGTCAGGATCTGCAATTAACATACACCAGTTTCACCATACACAGTAAACTTGAACCAGATCTCTACACCTTAATTTGCTTTCTTCTGTTAGTATTCAACTCTATCTTCTATTTTACTTGCATAGGAGAGGCACTTTCAAACCAAACAGGGCCCATAATATATCAGGACAATCCACCACATTTTCCAATCTTTCTTTCACTTTTGGAACGCTCTCAACCCTGAATTAAAGACATTATCATTCAACCAGTTTCGATGATCTTTGAAAACATACCTGCTCTCATCACTTTATTAGTACATCACTCCGTTCTTGCATTGGATTTATTGATGTGTTGCCACATGCTATATTGTTTTTGAACATATCTGCTTTCATCCCATTAAGTCATCTATCAATTGGTTTTTGTGTTGCAAATATTGAGGTTCATTTTTTCTATTATATTTGTGAATGTGTATTCAATTATTCCCTGTGCTTACTATTTAATTTTCCTTTGTCCATTTCTGATAGGAGGCCCTCCCACAGTTTTTACTTCTGGGCCTCCTTCTGAAAATGTTGCACCTTGATATATGTATTGTGTTTTGCGATTCTTTTAATAAACTTGAACTTGAACTTGAACTTGTTTTTCAAACTCGCATAGCACCATGCGCAGCTTATCAATAAACTAGGTCACTCAGCACAACAAGCAATATGAAACTAATAGAAGTGGAAGAGATGGGAATTATTACAAAGTCTGGTCCGAGGCAGGACAAACATTTCAAATTTTTGAAATGGCAACAATGCTCGCAGTAGTTTTAAGTGTTAAAACAAGAGAGATGACACCATCTGACATATGGCATTGTGTACAGTTTGACGTACTGATACCTGCAGTCAACTGCTTTTGACAGATTCCATCAGTTTCCAGCAACAAAAGCAGTTGTCCTTCACATTCATCTGATGTAATGTCACTTTGCACGGCCACGTCAGACACTGTGTCGTACAGTGACAGCCCTGTTCAACGTTTTATGCCATCTGTGCACCTTCAAACCAAATTTTAATGCTGCTCTAAAAATTGAATGTCAGCCTTACATAAAACCCCAAACCAATGCTTTTTTTTTTTTCCTTATTGAAATAAGCAGTGGCAGGCTAGTTTTACCGATGACAAGCGATGATGCGAACACAGTAGTATATGAATGTAGATGAGTGCAAATATAGGTAAGTAACCAGTTCTCAGTGAATATATGCCCTTAACTTAAATTGTGAACAAAGCAGTTTGACATCACCATTACACAAATAACATAACCACCATGAAAAGATATAATACTAGATATGTCTTTTTATGTATACTAATGCATAGCTGAAATACAACTATTTTTTTTTACTTTTTTTGGAATATACATCACCCAAATCTATGCCTAAAAACCGCATTAGAGATGAGAATGTTGTATCAAAAACCAAAAATAAAAAAAACAGCAAAATAAGCACCGCTGCTTCTAAAATAAATAAAGAATGCAGTAACAAAGTAACAATGGTAAAAAAAAGATGTCGATAAAATGAAGGTACTATTTGCTTTCGGCAGATC
This sequence comes from Hyalomma asiaticum, assembly GCA_013339685.2. NCBI lineage: Eukaryota > Metazoa > Arthropoda > Arachnida > Ixodida > Ixodidae > Hyalomma > Hyalomma asiaticum. The sequence continues at coordinate 37,884,781 of CM023489.1, forward strand.
TCTTCGATGCACCAAAGAAACATGACTAAGACACCATCACAACCGTTCACCTTGCAAACAAGATGTTAGGCATGAAGCCACAACCATACCTGAATTCCTGTTTGATTTTATTGTTTCTGTTTAACTTTTGTAGAAATATAGACTTTCAACAGAGCTTAAATCTGACCATGACCTCAAAGCCCTATGAGACTTTGGGCCATCCTTGTTGACAATATCTGTATACCATACTCACACATTTGTAAGTCAGCTTGCCACAAGTCTGAAGGCTGACTGGCGGTACGTGCTTGTGTTCCGACTGCGAGTTGGCCCCCCTCCCTTTGGACATTGCATTTGAACTAAATGGGTGGGCTTACAATCGTTTAAATACGATAGCTGTTACAATTACAGTACATGACCATTTCATACCCAATGGGTTCTCGGTGTTTAATCGAGAACTTCAGCTAGTACTGGCATACGTAAGCAAGAACGTTTGCTAGTTTTCCAAAGGAAGCCTTACAACGTGCATTTTAAAAAGCACAAACAAAATTCACACTTGGCAATCTTACAATTCTGTCCGAGGGAGTTTTCAGCTTCTATAGCTTGCAAATTTTCCGTTAGCTTAAGTCGATTTTTAGTAGGCAGACATATTTCCATAATCAGCATGGTCAATTTAGCTGAAATACCCCATATCGCGACTAGCGGCAGAACATACCATGGCATTTTCCAGTGTGAAAAATTATAACAAGGATGTAGTACTGTGTAAAACAATGCTTGCCAGCAGATCAGTCATTAACGTTTGGTTAAGGTTAGTAGCTTACTGTTAAAGACAACATCGCTTTGACTGTTTAAGAACACTCCATGTACTCGTGCGTTTGCTCTTCCAAAACAAGCAAGACATTGTAAACAAAAAAAGAACTAAAAAGATGCTGCTTCTTCTTCACACTCTCTCTCAACAAGTACTACAAACAATCCACAGCACATGATTTACCATGAAAATGGTATGTTTAGACAATATAAAATGGAAAGCATTATTTTTTTTCCCCATGTTACAACTGACCAGGAACAAATACAGATTGCAGTGCAAAGGTCAGCTTGGAAGAGCCCAGCTGGTGATACATCAGCTGATCTGGTATGCAGTTGTTAAGTGTACGGCTCTTGCAGATCACTCGGCAATGACAGTGCATCCAAGTTGGAAAAATAAAAAAAGAAAGAATGCATCGGCAAGGCCCTAGCTGTGTGTGCATAGCGCAGCGCAACCTTCAGTGTGGTGCACGCAACTAGGAGTTCCAGCGTCGAGATAAACCCAATGCAGAAGATGCACGCACGTGTACACAAACACACATAGAGTGTTGACCAAGCACCGCAGGGTGCCCTTCCAAGCAACATTGCAGATGACATTGCCACTTCAGGCAACATTGCAGACAACATTGTGGCAATGCTGCAGGTGACATGACGTTGCAGACGACACTGAGAACAGCATTGCGGGAGCCACCGCAGACGACACATTCAGCAATGGTGCAGGTGATGGTGCAGACAGCACTAAGAGCAACAGCGCAGACGATGTTGCAGACACTGTGGGCAGTGTTGCAGGCGACATGATGGTTGCTGCTATGAGGCCACAGCAAGCAGCAAAGTTTACAGATTCGTTTAGGTTTCGCTTGCTCGCTGCACTGCACCTATCTATCGTTCGCCAGGTAGCAGACGTACATCAACACTGTGGACAACCGCGGCTGCAGAAAGCAGCTTGCGATAAGGCTGGAAGCATGCTCAAGTGATGGATCGTTTTTCGTGTGCAGTTTCCCGTGGAAGCTGGTGTTAAGTTTATTAAGTTGGGTACACTGCAAATCGTTGCAGATGTGACAGGAACCACCACACAACATGACGCTGTCAAGAGCTGGTGGCGAAACACAGCGAGGACACCGGATGATGTGGCTGAAGATGGGCACCGACACACACTTTGTCCTGTCTGTTGTGCCCCTCGGGGAGTTCGTCTCATGACTCGTACAGAAGACGCTGGTAGTGCGGGTATATTTGCCACGTGGGCAGGTGCAGCGAAAACTCCAGGGCCACCAGGACGCCAAACTCGAATTCGAGCAAGTCCTTTCGGTTCAGCCGGAAGCCGCACTCGAGTTTCTGTCGAAAACAAAACGAGTGTTTAATGAATGCGCTAATGTTACTACAGTACAATGAATGAAGCCCTGCTGTGATGCATTGATGAAGGCTATCCTTTGCTTTGCCACTTTTTAGCGAGATTAAGCAAGAACTGGAATGTGAACTGCAAGATAAAGAGACCATTACACTGCGTGTGCTAGAATAATGTGGGAAGCCCTACTAATACCATCATTTTTTTCAACTTGCAAATGATAATTTTTGCAAGGTGAGAAAATGAAAGGAGGCCCACACTTGTAACCTGCACTCTCATAACATTAACTTAGTCGGATTTGCCTACCGTATCATAAGTAATCCAAATCTTTTTTATATGATAGGCAAGAAATTTGCAACTTCCTCTAATAACACACGTTTCTCCCTCCAAAGTAATATTTTACAGCGTAAGGCCCACACAAATTATGGACTAAAGACAGTAAGCTTCTTGGCATTGAAAGTGTGAAACACTCTGCCTATGGAGGTTAAAGCCTCAATAAAACTAGTTATATTCTTTCAAACATTCAGTTCACCATTGTTTGAATAATTCTTTGAATCCTTGATTTATATATAATCATTCGTTACTTTTTTGTCATTTCTATAGTCCTTTTCTTGTATTTCTTGTTTAGGTTTATTACATTTTTTTTAAGTTCTAAGGATTGTCCCTGTGACACTACGTCAGCCTTTGATTATTTACTATCTCATTTTGTTTGTGTATTTATCAGTATTGAATAGTCTTATTGTCACTTCATCCCATGTTGCCGCCCATATTTCGTATGCATTCTATGCATGTATTTCATAATTTTGCTCCTGATTTTCTTTTTCTTTTATGTATCTTATAACAAGAGGTCCCATTGCAGTGTTTACACTAAGGGATTTCTTTCTGTAATCTTTCCTTATAGTGGCACCCCTAGGCACTGCGAACCCAACTAGGGGTGCCACAGGTGACTAACAAATTTCAGTCCAAAGCCAGTGCATTCTCTAACTGTTGTGGTGGGCAAACAAGTACAGCGCAAAGGAACTGTCATCCTGTCTGAAGCCATCTGTCCAATTATGAATCATACACCTCACCATATGAAAAAAAAGATTAGAAAGAGAAACAAGGGCAGGAAAAGATGCAGATGTCTGACCAAAATTTAACAGGCAACAACCATCCCCTCCCTATATCCTTTATCTATCATACATAAGGCAACTACACCATTTATATAGAGCACATATTTGGCATATAATGAAACCCTGATGTAACAAATGCGGACATAATGAATTATTGTTTATAACAAATTAAATAAAAATGGTATTGCCAAGGAAACAGTGCCAGTAATATACATTTTTAATTACTTGTAGGATATAACCAAGCTATTTCCCAGTCATATTGAATTTGTTATAATGAAGTTTCACTGCACAGTCACACCCAATTGTATCGAAACCCAACTACTATATCGAAGTTGGAGAAAAACAGGAATTTGTTCTATATATATCGTAAAATTCAACGTAACAACTTTTCAACAACTTCTGTCACACAGGCGGTAATAAAACGGGGGTTAAGGGGTTACTCTTTTATTTAGTTTCCTAAGGCTAAAGTAACGTCTTAGACCAGCAATATGTTTCCAGTGTGGTGATTTTACCATTACCCATAATTATACCGTGCCGCATCCCGTGAAAGCTAGCCCTTCGCACACTTAGGACAGTTCACCACACTACACCATTGTATGATGGCAAAGCCCCCCCTCTCTCAAATAAAAAAAAAAAGAATTTTCATTCAGCATTCGATTACCACTGAAAACTTCAGCACGTATGACTAGTCTTTTCCATTATGACAATGCTTTCGGCCTTCGCATACCTGCCAACTCCTAGGGACCTTGAAAATCGGGAGGTGCATGCGAAGAGGTGAGGGGTGGGTGGGTAACATAAAATTTTCCCATTACACTGCTCTTTCCCCCAAATATGTGCAGGAAAGTCCCTTCCTTGAGGAAAAGACAACTTCTCAGGGCATTCCGTGCTAACAGATGTTCGATATATGAAGTTCTCTGGTATGTATGTGTGTAGAACTTTATTCAGATTCTGCAGATTTCTGGCCTGGGCTCCCACCTAGGAGCAAGCGAAGAGACCGTGTCTCCCAGCAGCTTCCTCAGCCTGCTGGATCGCCCAGAGTTGTTGGTCCAGGCTTGAACTGAGCAGCGCGGCACGCCAACGCGCACGAAGGTCTTCATTGGAGGCCGTGACCCCAGCGTTGCTGATTATTGCTGGACATGCCCATAGGATATGATCTAGCGTAGCTCTGGTGTTACAATACTGGCAGAGATTGGTGGTATATAATTCGCGATGTATGTGGTTCATCATGACGGGGTTCGTGTAAGTTCGTGTTTGGAGCTGCCGCCATTGGACGGACTGGGCCCGAGTAAGCTTGTGGTGAGGTGGTGGGTACTCCCGCCTTTGCAGTCGGTAATGTTGAGTAATCTCGCAGAATTTAGTGAGCCGATCGTCCCATTCCCACACCGCCGCGGAGGAGTCCGTTCGGGTGGTTGCTGCTTCGAACGCGGCTCGGAACGTGAGACCTCGAGCCACGTTGTGCACCACCTCGTTTGGATTGAGCTCCGGCTTACCTAGGGGGGTGTGGGATGGGAACCAGAGGATCTGTACGCATTTGTCTGTCTCGCGAATTTCGCCTTTATTTAAGATACGCAATGCCTCTGGGGAGATTCCGCCGTTCGCATAGTTTCACACGGCCGTTTGCGAGTCGCTTATAATGTAGTAGGCGTTGGTATGGGCTATTGCCAGCGCAATAGCCACTTCCTCCGCCGTTGTTGCGTGCCTTGTGGCGAGTGAGACGCTTGTTTTGCATTGGTGCGTGTGGTCTATGACTGCAGCTATGAAGCAGTGGCGGTCTCGCTTCTCGGTCTTTTGGCTAAGATCAAAGTGAAGTGCTCTGGTTGTTTTGTTCTTTTTGTTGTTGTTGTTGTTTTCGTGTCTCGTGTAGCCTAGATTTTCTCATGCATTGACACTAAAGAATTGGCATGCTCGAAAATGGTTTGATATAAAGGGCAATTTGATTTATATGAGTTCGATATAGTCAGGTTTGACTGTATCCATGTGCATGATGGTGCCACCGAGTTTCTTTTATTCTGAAAGCACGAGTGCACATGGGCTCAATGTATCTTACCTCTATGAGGGTGCGCATTTCGTTGCCTTTGACGTCGTTGAGCTTAGCTGACAGCATAAGGCATGCTCCCGCACACAACTTGCGGTTGTGCTTGTGAATCAGTAGCTACAATGGAGAAAAAAAGAAACACAAATAAGACATTCGAATGAGCAAGCCAGAGTGATTCACTTGCAAGTACATGCTTTCACAGTTAAGGTTCCACTAGAATGTGTCCAGATAAATTTTCCAGAGTTTAAATGTACACTACAACACTTTTTCAATATAGCCAGAGAACTGTGCCAGTAAGTTGTTGAGGCTCTTGTGAAAATGTGAGCCAAATATTATTGCGCTGACATGCGCCAGGGAATATATAGCACTCACTAGGCCGCGACTAACTAGGCCGCACTGACTAGGCTGCAGCACTGACTAGGCCGCACCTTACTTCTCAGTGTTCTTAAAGATAGATACATACATCGTCTTTATTTGCTGAACCCGAGCTGTAGAATTAAAACATTGCAGAGGATTTTTCCACAACCCCAAGATCATGGTTAAAAGAAGCTTGCTTAGCAAAAATTTCCTACATAAATGCAGACATGCTAGCCCAGCACTATTTCATTCAATGAGAACATTTGCACCAGAATATATCTAGACTTGGGAGACGTAGCTCTTGTTCATGTTAACCCTATCATTCAAATCAATGGCTCACTAATTAGCCAATTAGTCTGATTAAGCCATTGAATGCTAGGAGGTGCTTCTCTAGATGAACAAACTTCCCAGGCTCACTGAAAAGTGTGGTTCAATATGTGACACTTAATTTTATTCAAACCGAACACATGCTACCCTCTCCTGGGATAGTGACATGCTTGATTTCTACATGGCAGCATTTTGCTTTCTACAAGGCTTGGATGCTGCCTCGTGCGCTGCACTGTGCTTCAGATTTCTTTCACTGTAACATGAGCTTCTGAGTTGAAAAAGGAGCACAACACATACTGTTAAACTGATTATTTGCACTGTTATATAAGAAGCTTTCATAGCACTATCATTGGGTAGTGTTTAAACCTCTTTGAGCGAAAGTTACACATGCCACATTTTCTTTGGTCTTGCTTTCATTTTCATCTTTTCTTTAAAAATATAAAGACATGCTACAAGCTGCAAATTCCTAAGTAGTATTCAAAGCATATTATTGTGGAACTCGTGCAGAGTTTCATCAGTCACATATTGGTGTACATTTAGCTTCGGTGCTTTGCTAAATTCAATAACTGTCATTACTTCTTCCATGCCAGCACTTAGCAGGCCTCACTCTTTCTAGTAACAGCAACTGTTAATTTTTGATGACTACAATGACAATGACGATAATATTCCATCTACTCTACGTCCACTGCAGAACAAAGACCTCTCCCAGAAATCTCCGGTTAATTCTGGCTTGTCTCAGCTCCTTCCATCCAAGCACTGTTATCTTTCCTTATCTTATCACAGCACCTCAGCATATGCGGTAATAGTTTCTTCCTTTTGTCGCCGATTCTATTACTCTAACAGTCCACTGCTTATCTGTTCTACACATCACATAATCAGCCAAATGCCTCTTTTTTTTTTCACTCTTAATCCCAATTAGGCCATCAGCAATTAGGCCATCAGAAACATCTCCTCCCTGAATGCTCACAACACTATAAATAATGAAGTAACACTTGACATACCTTAAGGATGAGTTTCTCAAAGAACACATAAGCTTGGGCCACTGTTAACAAGTCGATTCCACACTGAAATAAAACCACATTTCCAACAGTTACTCCAGCTTTCTTATCGGAATTCTGTGGTCCACTGGTGCTATACCTGGAGTAGAACTTAACAAATCTGACTGTGTTTCTGTTACTTAGTGGCAATTTCATTAGGAGCTAATTAAATGGACAAGTCCAAAAGTTCATGGTGTCAACTTGAGAAGAATGACGAGAATAAACACAGTTAAACCAGTATCTTAAAGGCCATCTAACATGTCAAAGGCTTCATTACATCAGTTAATTTATCATAAACATTTGTTTGTAATGCTGCTTAAATAGTAACACTATTATCAATTTGTTTGTTATAAAAGATAATTTGTTATATCCATATTCATCACATTGAGGTTCAGCTGTATGGCTGCCACCATACTTTAACATGAAGTATTTTTTTAATTTTAACAAAACCTAATCACTTATAAGCACCAAATAATTTAAACAATATGTACCTATTTTAATTTTAATAGTCAAGTGTAGTTAATGCTGTCATTGGCTTGCGCAGCCTTTCGTGTCTCATATACATCCTAGAGATGTGCTGTCACACAAAATAGTTTTATACTAAATATTTTCAGTGGTTCTTGTCATGTTGTATGACATGCTTGCATGAAAAATAGAGAAAGAAAAGAAAAAGAAAAAAGAGAAAACATAACACTTACAATACCTCACTAGCCATTCACATGTGTACTACCATCAAGCTTCGATAAACAAATACGGATATAACAAATTATCGGTCATGGCAAAACAAATGAAGAATGAAAGTGCCATTAAAACAGTGATATGGCTATGTACTTACGAATAATCATCTGATATAATAATGCTATCTATTTGTCAGGTGGACTTTGCTATCACAAGGTCTGATTGTGTAAGATTAGTGAATATGTCTGTACTAACATACAAAAAGCCTTATCATGTGCCACAGCAAGAGAACAGCTCACCTCTCCGCAGGCAATTTTACACATTTCACGCTTCAGGCTGTGGGTACCCAGGATGGTGGAAAAAGGAAAAGAAGAATGGAGCAAAACATTAGAAATGCTGCATGAAGACAACACTTTTTAACACAAAAGCAACACACTTTTCTCACCACTCTCATCTTCCTGTCCAATACATCTCAGGACATCCAAGTTGTCATATTTATAAACTGTTCATTCCTTCACTTAGGGAAGCATGCACATGCATTTATTAATGTCCTAAATAATAATATACGTAGAGAACAATCAAATAATTCATTTGCTTTATGACCAACAAAGTCATCCCTCTGCCTGATCATGCAACCACAACAGTGCCAGCAGTGTTGTCTGAAGAGATTTATTTGCTGTTCTTGTTGTCAATATAAAAAGGTTCACCAAGACATTTAATGTAAACTTAGCACTTGCGAGACACACGGTGTCAGGAACACCACGGTGTCAGCGTGCCGAACGACACCCAGACACCGCAGATCGAGTGAAATGGGAAAGCCACAGCGCGGCAGTTCACGGGACTGCAAGGACTCAAAGTTAGGGGTGTGTTTGTTACGCGGGAGAAAAAAAAAATTAAAATCTGGAATTTGACTGCTCAAGTTAGGGGGTGCCTTTATTATGCGAGTGCGTTCATTACAGGAGTAAATATGGTACATCTGTCTACACAGACTCACCTCCTCAGTTTGCTTAGGGTGAGCTGGATGTGTGGAAACTTGCTGCGAAACTTGTCATTCAGCTCTTTCTTCAGGTCTGACGGCTTCACATAGTCGATAATGGAAGTCTGCAAAACAAAGACGGCACTTGAAGGACTAATAAACTTGTGACCACAAAGGACATTAATCGACAACACATTCTATAAGTCACTTTTGCAATACCTGGATGAGATGACATTGCAAATTTATACGTTTGATTTCACAGACTCATGTCATACATGTGGCTCTCTTGCCCAAGCAAATATTTGGTTTGAGGGTAGGAAAAAATTCAACCTGCTTCACGTTCCCTGAAAATAATCTGCAGAATCCCTCAAGGTGGAGTCACAGTTTTGAAAGGGAGTATTAGCATCCACCCATTTATAGTGTAAAGCTACAAGGAAATCTATACGGATTTCTCAGAAATTATAGCTTCAATGCCAATTAAAAATTTGTCCTGGTCCAGGGGCTGAACCCGGGACCAACACCTGTTACGGGTGCTCGCCCTGCCAATTGAGCTAACAAGGAAAACAGCAATTGGAAGTGCGAGGACAAATCGATCGATAACTGGCAAATCAGTTCTGCAGAATCTTGCTAAGTGAAGTAAGGGTTATGGAAGTTACACTGTCCTTGCATCCTCATATTTTTTGGGGTTTCAACTACTATGGGATTATACAAACTCGGAGAAGTTTCAGTACTTTTAAACAAGAAAAATGTGTCCTCACTGAACAGGGCATAATGTACCAGGCAACTCACAATGTATGAAGGGAAGCTGAGCATGGTGCTGTGCTTTCCAGCAATGAGCTCGGGGTTGTCGAGGAGGTCTGGGCTGTACGGCACGGACGACCCACAGCACGGAAGAAGACTCCCATCATCCTTGCTGCTCCACTCAAAACCTGCACGGTCAATCAGAAGGAGTCGAAAGAATTGCAAACGTGTCACACGCAGATGTCTTCTATGCGGCCACATAACAAATACAAAGTTCGTCCGAAACATAAGGGAAACGGAGGGCTTAAACCTCCCAGCTAGACTTCCACTTCACTGGAATAGCAGTATAATAACAATTTACAAATATCAAGAGCATTTCACCAAAAGACTGATACATGTATAAACATCAAAACTACATGCAGAACAATTTTTCACCACACTGCAAAGCATAAACTACTTCCTGAAAACTAATAATACAGCACTGTGATGTGTTGTGCCATCACTTACATGCAACCATGCAATAGGCGTAACCACATAAGACAAGCAAGAAAGGAAAACAATGCAATAACAACACAACGCAAGAAAGAGGTTGCAAAGAGATAGCGCTGCACTGTGCGTCATTATCGCTGTGTCATTCTTGCGCTGTTTTCCTTTCAAGCTATGTGCCAACTTGGCCAAGCATCCATTTTAGCTAGCAAATTGGCTTGTAAGATCTCGTCTGCCAGACATACAATTAACTAACGACTAAAATGTGTGTATATGCTTAACAGCCTTTAAACAGCATCTCTACAGACGCACAAAGTGTGGTGCTGTGGTTTAGAGAGCACTACACAAATCGAAGACTATGGCATATGATATTCTCAGCACAGTGCAGACAGCACATACTGATCTCTGAGGCCACGTCAAAGTGCAAGGCTGGCTTTCAACATTTTGGGTTCAATGCCATTTCAGGCGAGTGAACAGAGCAACTGTGTTTCAACATCAAAAGCATTACTGCAAGCTTTTCGCGATATGTATGCTTGTATTTCAAGCGTAAGGTTTTTTGCAATGAGGTTTCTCCTTATACGGGTGGGTTTAGGCAGTTAAAAACATCATTTGAACTTTGTCTTCATCACCATTGTGAAATGAATTTAAGAAGCAACACACTCACTTTTATCCAAGCTGCTGGCACTGGGAGGGGTCGTTGCCGACGTTCCCGTGTCGTGAGAAATGCAGCGAGTCACGTACTGCGTTGAAAAGGGTGCACAAAAAGCAACAATAACATGAGCGATGACGCATTTCGTCTGGGCTACAAATTACGCATTTATTTGGATCCTTCATAATTGAGACAAACCCTCTGTAACGAACTGTCATCACACATCTTGAGCTAACGTGATGTCCCACATTTTTCTATACGTTACCATAAATATGGTGGACGTACATCATGCATAAAAAAACTGAGGGAAATTTACAAGCACACTGTCATGTGGTATCAGAGGACTGATTTCCCATTATTTCTCTTGTACCAATAACAAACTGTCTGTGTGTGTTAATCACATGTTGACTAAGTGGTCAATTTCTAAATTACGATGGAAATGAAGAAAGATATACTATGAATTACGTGAAATGGATTGGAAAACTTGATTAATTAAATGGTTATAGTGAGTCTGTTCTAATGCACATTATTTTTGCATAAAAGTAAACTAACACTAGCACAAGTAAGATTATGCTCCAGCAAAAAACTAAAACTACAACAGCGATGGGCCATTAAGCCATTAACATTACCATTTAAGATTCCCGTAATCCAACCCACTCCATGTGACATTGCAGCTTTGGGAGTGCAACAGCTTTTTGCCCGCTTCGCAAATGCATATGGAAGTCATGGTCTGCAAGGCACTGCTTCAAATGTGGTATCTTAGATGCCATGGCTCGCTTTTGAGGTTAGGTGTGCTCGGCTATTATTAATGGTAATCAGGAAGCCACAGACAGCAATGTTTAAATTTTCGAGTAAATTATTTATAGTGCTGCATTAGTTAATTCTCAAACTGAAAAATGCAGTAGCATGCTGAAACCTAGGACACTGAATTTCTTTTTCTTTTGCTGCTGTTGTAGCTGAATGTGCAATACAGCCTGCATTACACTCTACAGTGCTTTAGAATTGCATAAGCATGGAATTGCAAAACAACACGCACTAAGTTGATAAAATCAGGTTATTGTAAACAAATCTTTAGGCTGTACATGTTCAGCAACAATATCTCCTCCCTGTGAAATGCGTGGACATGTGAATTAAGGAACCACTTAGCCAATTTCAGCTAAATATGTTGCACACACTGGAAACAAATTATGTACAACAAACTGCAGCGTCTTTAAAAACAGTAGAAAACTGTCTCATAAGAGCGCTAAGCTGATAAATTCCAAAAGTGAATGTTTTTCACCTTTCTTCAGAGGGCTTTTTACCTTATTTAACCTTTGTACACCTTTCTTCAGCAGCATGAATTGCCGTTAGACCTAAGGTGTGCCCACAGAAGTGCTTCGTCTTGTCTTCTTTTCGTGCCTGTCCCACTTTCAACTATGCTTGATTACAATATTACCGTAACTGAAGCCACTATTGCACCAATAGATTCTGGGGTAATACACCACTCTTATGAGAAAGGAAGGCTCACCTGACAGTGGGCGTGATGGTTGACATCAGGATCAGTGAGATTTCGACCAACGGAACTGAACCGTCGACATGTGGTTCTGGCGTGAGGACACCAGGTAGGGACCAAAGGACAGGTACTGAAAATATTCAAGAAGAGAAATACACCACAAAGTTAGCGTGGTGTAACAGGCAACGTGACAATCAAACTGTGGTATGTGGACATACAAACAATTAATGTACCAGTACTATTGTGAGCACCACTGGCATATACACTATCGTCAGCCAGAACAGCATCTGCTCAGGAAGAACTGGCCGCTCCTTTGCAAGGCAATCATTAAGCATAGCAGCCGCATAACAAAGGTAGTTCAGTTTAATACGCACAAAGAATGTTCTGCAAAAACAGCCTAATCTTACATTAAAAGCACATGGCTTTTTTAAAAAAGAGCACTAGAGATAATGACAACTGACCAGATGCAAGAACACAATATAAAATTGACCTTCATCAGCTGTCTTTATTTGTTGCACTTATTATCTGCTGCCATAGTGCAAGGTGCAACTAGCACAGCTACTTGTTCATTCAGACTAATCCTATTTCACCAATTACCTTACATCACTAAGCACATAATGCTGAGCAGTACCTAGCAGTTTGATGTCAACATTAAGCACTTTCAAGTAGGATCATCTTTCCTGACGTACAGCCTTTTAACAAAGAAAGTATGTGCTGTTACCAAGTATGTCATTGATGGTGGGGTGTCAGACCCCCTGGGGCTTTTGATGATAAAGGCACCTTGAAAGCAAATGCAAGAGTTATTTTAGTTCCTAGGTACCTAAGAAAGCCCTTAAAACGTGTGAGCTAGTAGTGAGCTTGAAAAGGCAATCTCCAGATTACTAAGCCAAACAAAGGCGAAGGTGTGCGAAGCAGATGCAAAGACATGAGGTACACAAAGAACTAAGCCATACAGATTATCATATAACAACAATTCATATATGTAATCATAAATAAATTATAACAACAGTTGTGCTAGTTTCTAGCATTATTGTATATCGATGTGTTAATAAAACCCCACTCTACCTCCACTTATCATTTCATTCTGTTTAACAGTGCAACACAAGACAGAGGACTACAAAAAGGGCAACGTGCAGAAAAATAGAAATGATGAGCTCCAACTTATGTTCACTATTCAAAAGAATACATAAGTACAGGAGAACCCATTGAATGTCACACTGACCTTTGCCAAATGCTCTTAATGCAGTGATGAAAAGAAAATATCCACAAAATAGTTGTCGCCAAATTGTGGAGACATTCCTTCCTGTGTATCTAAAATGAAGATGGCTCTTATATGCTACAAAGCAGAAGACTTGCTAACTGCTGTTTCACTTCCTATTGCTACAGTTCCTATTAGCAGTATGTCTAGTCATTAGCATGCCTACAAGTCTGTAACGTATAAGAAAGTATTTGTGTAAATGTCAACACATTCGCATCAAGACATGTCCTGATGTGAATGTGAACGTATCTTGACGTCAAGACATGCCAGTTAACGTCTAGATCAAGTGACAAAAGCTGAAAGGTTCGTGTTGGAGCCATTGCTTTGTCACAGGAATCGCCATTACTGTGGTGGGATTAAACAGTGCAGCACTCTCGGAACAATGCGGCACCAAACGAATCCTTCCTGCTCGGTGCAACTATACACCCTAGCCACATATACCTTTCCACACGATACCTGCAACATGCATGTTTGCAAGCGCGCAACCATTATATTGATAAACACAACTGTCCTACCTGTCCTTCTTCCGGTCGATGAATGCCAAGCAGTGACAGCATGTCCATCGCGTCACTGCCATCGTTGAGCGGCAGCAGCGGGCGGTTCCCGGACGTGTGACGTCGGCGCGAGGAGTCTGCCTTTGTCTCGGGCCTGCGGGAGGTGGTGGGGTTTAGAGCAAAGATAAGCAAACAAACAGCACCCGCCTTGCATCCCCTGAGGGCAGGCGTCCTCAAGAAATGCATCGCACATGGCACGCACATCGCGCCACGCAGCATGCGGCCAGCAACAAGAAGGCTGCGCATCGCCTGTCCTATGCAGGCAGCCTTTCACAGCTGGGGAGCCAAACAAAAGCAAACAACCAAGTCCTGCCCAGTACCCTTTGGTTTCAGACGTTGACGTCAAGCATATACAACGATCACGTCATGACGCACATCCACTATACTGACACGAAACGATCGCCCTCTCATCAAAGACAGGAAACATCCACTCACTTGGGCCTCTACAAAGTTAAAAACATAATGCTGTTTGTTTGTTCTTAACCTTTTTTTACACATGACAAAGCACTGATACCACTATGAGGCACAATGTGTAGTTGGAGACTCCATATTAAATTCATATTCTGACCAGCCTGGCTTGCTTTTATTACGTGCACCTATAAATGTACACACAAGCCAAATTTTTGCGTTTGCTTATTATTTTGTTTTTTGTATCTGCTGCACGCTAGTATTCAACAGTTTTATAAAGAGCACATGACCACCCCACCCCACTCCCCTTTCCCTTCCCCCTCCCGAACAGCATACCTTAGCGCTGCAGTTGCACTTTGTTCCAGCCATGTATATAACGTTGGAATGAACGTTGCGTAAACAAACACTCACATGTTTATAACAACAGCGATAGATTTATCGTGTTTCTATACTTCAATTATACCTCACAATGCCCCCAATGACACTTACTCTATAGCTGGCACATTCGTCCCCCAGATGGATCCATCCTCCCCCCAAAAAATTCTCCAGATAACCCATGACCTGGGGGGGGGGGTCCCCTCCCAATCAAAATTCCGGATAAACCAATGGCCCCCACATCCCCGGTCGATCGTTACCACCCAGTCGTATCGTAACGCGCGGGATTTCGAAGCCACCAGGTTTTGTTCCCACAGCGCAAACCAAATCCCACAACTCAATCAAAGCTGTACACTGCACGTACCAATTCCTCGTAGGAGCGCATGCGCGCGCTGCGCGGCCTCGCGTCTTGTATACGGGAAGCACAAGCGCGCCACAACAAAAGGAACTGTCAAAGCGCTGACGCCGCAGCTGTCGTCGCTGGCTGCGCTCAGCATGCATCCAACCGCCCCCGCCCCCGCCTCTTTGTTCCATAACAAACATACGTATGCCATGCTTACAGAAGAATGGTCGCTGCCCCCGGCTGTTTCTCCTTAACGGGTCATATCACACACGCGCGTTCGCATCCCTGCGTCTTCGAGTGTGACGCAGCGACCACGTGTTGGCCACGTGCTTTACACACACACACACACACACATACATACACACACGGCATGTTGTGTGTGTCCATAACATGTGTGTAAAGGAAGAACACGGGAGGTGTGTGTGTGTGTGTGTGTGTGTGTGTGTGTGTGTGTGTGTTTAATTTTTTTCTTTCCTCCGTTACTTTATATGTGCCGCTCAAGGTCGATGGCAGATCGCTTTTATTAGTTGCGCGCCAACGGGCAGTCGACTGACTGACTGATCGCTTGCGATTGGTTCGTGGTAATTATCTGTACGGTAGTAACTGCATGCCGTAGTAGTGGAAGGCCTTTCGTTGCAATTATCCCGAGGGGTTTACTCAGAATTTCTATTTTGAGGGGGTATTACTCATGTTGCAACCAGAAGAACGCGGAGGGGGGGGGGGGGGGGTTATAAATCCCCGATTATCCCAGCCTGGGGTTTTTCCCTTTAAAACGAACGTGCTTCTAAGCACGGTGGCCTAGCTTAATTTCTCTCATTCTATCTCTCTCTTTCTCTCTCTACTCCTTTTAATTTGGCTGATTCTACTAAAGAGCGACCGTTGTGGCAATCAGCAATCGAACCCACGATGTCGCACTCAGCAGCAGCAAGAACATAGCCCACCATCAGTGAGGTTCCCACGAGAGTAAACTTATCAATTGACGTACATCATGCAGATTTTAGAGCACATTAAAGCAGCGCCCGAACTATAATGTTAAGGCGAATAGCTGGGGCTAAGGTTTGGTTTTCCACCTCGTCGTACGAGACACTATAGTCTGTAGACACAAGCGAAAAGGACTACAAAGAAGGGTTTAAATACAGAGCAGTACACATATTTGGTCATGCGGGAAATCGCTCCTCGCACGAGATCCGAGTATCTTATCGAATAAAACAGCGCAGTATTTCTTATCATGTTCCTCGATCATTTCTTTCTTGTTTTGTTTTTGTTATGCAGCAAGTGATACCTTTACAGGAGCGTCTGTTTTTTCCTCGCAACAACGGGTGTGCCATTTCTTTTGCATCAGTAAAAATTAGAAAAATGGATGAAATACGGAGAATCTAGTATAATCCAACAAAAAAAGAAAGAAATAAAAACAAACAGCTGTCCCAGAACAAATTTCCACGAAGATAATCAGCGCCGCGATCAAGGAGGTACTAAAGAGAAGTCTGGAGTGCAGTAGATATCCTAAAAGTGAAACCATGTAGTCACCGCCACTTTGCTAAAGAAATCGCGCTACTTTAAAAGTACAGCTACAATCACCTAGTTATAAAGTGCTCCCTGAGCTGGCGACAGCGCACGAACTGAGAAGCTTTCAAACGTGTCGGGCAAAAAAAAAAAAAAAAAGAAATTGTCGCGAATTTTCCAAGCCAGAACCGTCGCACTGTACAGAGCGCGATATGCAGTAATGCAGAAGCGTAGTAGTACGCGTACGTTATTTTATTACGCTACTATAAAGGCTGACAGCAAACATTAGCCAATGCTAGTATTGCGCAAGTAGATACGGTAGGCTTTACGCAAACTACGCACTGCGTATTTTTTTTTTCTTCAAAGTTATTTAATGCTGTAATATGTACATTTCCACTTGGTTGTAACTGCACGTGCAGACCAAAAGCTGCTCCTGATGCTGCGATTCACTTCCTTTAGAACACTTAACAACAACAACAACAACAACAACAACAACAACAACACGTTCCGCATTCTTCTAAAACCAAAAGACAACCGTTCCCCAATTCTCAATCACGACGACAACAATCAGAGCGGCCGTCTCTCTCAACATTCCGCCTCGTCTGCTCTGTAAATCAAGCTTCGCCGCATAGCTCGCGTACCAGAGGCGAAGCCGCACTTCCGGGATGCAACGAAGGAGCCAGATCCCCCCCCCCCCCCCCTTTCCTTTCACTCTCTGTATCCTCCATCGAATCGATTTCAGGCGCGGCGCGCTGTCGTCAAGCACCTGTTCGCATTACGCAATCTCCCGCCCTCATTGTTAACAAGGGACTTAAAAATGCGCGTTTAATGAAGTCTACATGTCTCGCTTTAATTAACAAACCGACCTTAGGGAAACTGGTTGCTAGGTTAGTTCATCGGTTCACAGTATTAATGCGAAATTGGTTTCCCGGTGTTCTTGTCCCGTTTCTACGCAGCGTTTCTTCGTCCTGTGATCTAAATGTTATGGCGCTCGACTGCTAACCCTATCAACGCGGGTTCGATCCCGGCAGCGACGGTTGGATTTCGGATCGGGACAAAAATGGCAAAGGATTGTGTACCGTGCGTTGTCAGTGCACGTTAAAGAACGCTCGTATCGTTGTTTTACAGCGAATCTTCGTGCGTCTCGTTGGTCTGAAAATTTCGTGGCGTAAACACAAAACGCGAGCTTAACAACTGAAGGCAAAGGGCATATCTTTCTTTGCAATTAGGCATACGGAATACAGCGCAGTAATTCACGAATAATAATAATACTGCGCAAGCGATGGAATTTCGGCAAATGTTCGCGCGCCAGTTGTGGAAACTGCTATTGTGGGTTGAAAGAATATAAATACATTAGCGCCTTACGTGATTAGACCCAGAAGATCTTATCAGGAAACCACGCGCCACTTCTGCGCCCCAAAAGGAAGGAGCCCCAGAACCAAAGAAAGAAAGCCGCATCAAGAACCGCATAACGGATGATAAGGCGCCTGTGAACAAAGGGAACACTCTCCACACGTTCCCGGTGAAGATTTGGTTGCAGCTGCTTTCGAAAGGGCCGTGTGACGTCATTCGAAGCCCTCGTGTGAAGTGCAAACTCCATAATCAGCATGTTTGATGCAGCTTCGCTGGAGGACATTCACGTTCGCAGGGCGGGACGGCGACCATTTGTTCTTTTTTCTGGCACGTAACACCTCGGTTATTATTATTAAAGACGATAGTCATTCTTGGGATACTTGAACGCAGAAATTTTGGTCTGTCTTTCTGTTTGTCTGTCTGTCACACGATTCAGCCACACGGCCAAAGTTTCAGCACTTGCCTAACGCCCAGCCATCTTGAACTGGTAGCTGCGTTCATACTTGCGAACATTGTCGATCAAAAAGCAAATATTACGCATATCTGAGGCGCAACCTCAATGCCTAAGTATTAGGTGGCGTGTTCCATTACTAGAAAATACATAGATACGTAATTCTAAAGATCCTAGTGTTTCTTAGCTGCGCTAAAAATGCGACGATATGAACGAAAAAGGCCTCTGCCGGCGATTTGGTGCTGCCACCTGGCAGTTGCCCATGGATTCTGCACAAGCTCATGTTTCCCGACGGCGCTGCCAGATGGCGTCCACATCTCACGCAGCGTAGTACGGCCGGCAGAAGACTATCGTCTTTCGACGACATTTGCAGCGAAGCACGCAGATACGCGGCCAATTTTTTTATTATTATTATTTGTCCCGTCTTCAAGCTTTCCATGATCAAACAAACGCTGTCACAACATGTGCTGCAACAACACTGTCCTTATGAATGTATGAACGTCTCAATATCAACGAAACCATCTTCTCTCTTTTCAATTAGCCGGAACCCAACGAATGCGAGGTCCCGGAGAGCAAACGCAAAGAATGAAATAACGCCTGTCCTCATTATACGAAGAACAAGTCGTACAATACAATACAAAAACGGGAAAGAACGCTGCCTTTCGTAATAGGGCGCTACTCGTATGTCTTCATAATTGGCTGTGGATCGATGTTACCCGAAGCCATATACCGCAAATCAGTTCTCTTAACGAGAACGCTTGTTGCTATACCCGGAATGGTTGCGCCATCCACGAAAATTCGACGCCTCGCACAAGCAAGACGTCCTCTATTTCTTTTGTATTTTTTTTAATTTTAGTCACTTATATTTATTTTCCTGCTACTGCTAACGCATTCTCCTTTTGATCGAAATGATCATAGTAACCCAAGCTCCCCTCTTTAGCTGTCGTTCAAATATTTCGGCAGGAATTGTCACATACGAGAAGCGTATAGGGTAGTCGCTATTGGGATCTTGACCTAACACTTACTTTCTCGCTATCTGCCTGTGAATCTATTCTGCCGATAAGAGATACCGATTAGATTTTTTTTCCTCGCATGTAATTAACATTTTACTTCGGTGGAGCTTCCTAGTCTCCCCAGACTCCCTGCATGAGCGCGAAATCTGAGAAAAATATTCCTGCTTTTGACACATCTTCGCCATGAGACTTCCTTCCTTCCTTCCGTTTTAATGAAGCGAACGTTTTTAATTAAAACTTTCGCGGACGTCGACGCGCGCAATCGAAACAGGTTTTCAAAATTTAATTCCAACGCCCGATGCGTCCCGATCACGATGTTCACGATGTTATCTTGAGGTACATCGTGATAGAGGACTCCGCTGTGCTCTTAAACTGCAGCACCTTTAATTCGCTCCTGTATCTAAGGAAACGATCACTTCACATTTCATTCATTCATTCATTCATTCATTCATTCATTCATTCAAAACAACGCCATGGCGACGGGGAGAGCGAATGATCCGTCATTAGCAAAACAAGGTCCGTACACACCCGCACTAATTAACATACTAATGGAAACGGGGGGGTCCTTAATCGCAAAGCTCCATGTATCTCGCCTTGCGATACGGGCTTTCCGTTAATCCCCCACACGCATGCATGTCACACGCACAGCGACGTCCGCATTCACGGAGCAGGTACAGGTTAATCCCGTATGGCGTGAGTGTAGGCCCGAATTAAGGATTTCGTTCAGAGCGCAATGGCCTTAATTCCATAATTCCACGGACAATATGCTTAAGAGTACGCGCGCCCACTGTTTCGATGAGGGAAAAGCACATAACGAGACTCAAACTTAATTAGCTCCGCAATTAGTGGAATTAAGTGCAGTAGAATTAAAAGGTTGGTGGGGGGATCGGGCTGCCTAATGGCAGTAAATCCCTCGCTGTCCCCCAATGAAATGAACAGGCCTTGTACCGTTCTGATCGTTTAAATGACACGATGGACTTAAAACTCCTTTAAAGTGCACGCGCGGTCGCTCTCATTCCCTTGGCCGTAAGCTTGAAGTGCTCATCGGCGATGCATATCCGTTTCGGGGGCTTTTTTTATCATTGTTTTATAGCTGACTGACTCACTATACGTTTGCTGAGGTTATAATAAACTGGGAATGCGATCGCCTGTTGTCTCCTTTTCTTTCCCAAGATGGACGCAAGTTGAATTAGCGGTCGAAGGCGCTGCATTTGGGCTAGAATGTCTGTTACAAACGATGTTATTGACCGGAATTCACTAATAGCTTGTCCTCTACAACCGACTGTCTTCTATATCCGGCGTCTCTTACAAAAGAGGTCAAATCAATGGGAGAGATAGGGTGGCCAACCGAGAGGGTGAATGGTGTCTGTAATACCCGTTTGTCCGTTACGCCCGCGCCTCTTACAGCGGGGTTCAACTGTGTGTGTGCGTGTGTGTGCGTGCGTGTGTGTGCGTGTGTGTGTGTGTGTGTGTGTGTGTGTGTGTGTGTGTGTGTGTGTGTGTGTGTGTGTGTGTTTGAGCGCGAATTGAATGGATTGGATAACTCCGAAGAGGATGGATTTCGACGGCTTACAAAAATTTCGGCAAATCCCCTCTGCGGAGCTCCAACCTCGACGAACAAACCTGGGCTACCCAGCATGCCCGCGAGGCGGCGTCGAGGCAAGCCCTTGACGTCCCCTCGTGGGAGGCCTAGGCCCGGCCATCTAAACCTGCTGGTTTCAATATAAAGTTCATTCCTCCTCCTCCCTCGTCGCCGTATACCGATCGAAACGAGCGGCTCTGTTTTGCTCGTTTAAATGTCGGCAGGATTTAACTTCTTTTTTTCTTTTTGCCGGTTGAATGGAGGGACGTGTCTCTTCCCGAGTTTTGTGCGAATGCGTGGTAAAGAGGAGAGCCTGAGAATGAAGCTTCGGTTTTATAGTGGTTCAAGCTTTGAAGAATGCGTCAAGTTCTGAAAGAGCAAACGGGTGCAACTGGGAGCATTATAGTCGCCTATGACATCACCCTACAGTGTGTAAACAAGAAAGAATAAAATCAAACTAGCCATGCCACGTTGGAATGAACGCACACATTCCTCTCGATGCACGCCTAAAACGTATACAGATAGTTTCCTAGCTTCGGCATTTTGCGCCCGAACAAAACAAAACAAAAGAAAGAGACCTCGACAAGCCGCGACGACACATTCCTAGCGTAAGATGTGATTTTTATTAAAGGGACCCTGAGAGGGTTTTGGTGATTTTGTACAAATGCGTTGCACCGATAGCCCGAGTCCTCCTGATCATTAGCGTAACATCAGCACTCTGCGTTAAACGTGTAATTTACTACAAAGTTTTAAATACTCACATCGTGAAAGATCGACGCGACTCGACTCAAGACGTTTTCAACCGCCCCTTCCCAGGGGACATGAGATGGGTGCCACGAAGCGGAACCCACGTGTCGTCACGAGCACCGAAGGGCCAGCCAACGGTATCGTCGCGGCATCTGGCCGCGTACACACGAGTCGCCGGCTCGTGTGTACACAGGCTAGCACAGCCGAGGCCGGCGGCCTCAGTAAAGACATCGCGGCGCTATGTCGCTACGGAGGCTCGGCACAGCGGCTGACGTAGGAGGCACAGTCGTCGCTAGCGCGCACTCCTCAGCTGTTCGAGTTGAGGAGGAACCGCAGTGGTAAGGAGGAAGGCGACAGAAATAAGCCCATAGCTGCCTTAGCGCAAGGTGCTTCGCTTTATTTATGGTGGGAATGATTTCACAATTGTTCTGCCTAATCAGTGACACAACGTCAAAAAGAAAAAAAGTTTCAGGGACCCTTTAAATTCAGTTCAGGAAATGCAAACATAAGCATGCACACGTTCGCAGCAGCACCAAACGACAAGTAAACCGTTCACGGTGAGACTATTTTTCGCACCCTTAACAACGAAGGACAGAGAGAATGACAAGGACAAGTGCGTCACGCGGCAACGTTACGCGATTTTGGGTGATCACGTGACATATATGTTCCCGCCAAAATCACGTAACAGAATGTCACGTGACATGTTTCCACCAAAATCACGTAACGCAATCTCACGTGACATGTTCCCGCCAAAGTACCACTTCCCGCCAAGTACCGTTTCAGTAACCTATCGGCCAGCTTCGCTGTGATCCGGCCTCGCGCGACATAGCCGAATCTACGTACTTTCTTTTAGAGCGAAAGCTGTTTATCGCTAGGAGAAATGAAAAACCGCTCGTCCGTGGACCGCGCGCGGTCTCCATTGGCTGCGACTTCCAGTGACGTCGTTCTCTGCGCCGTACCAATGCGCGCGTGCCATTGGCTGGCCCGTGAGTGACGTCGTCCATCCCGTCGCAGCCGTGGCGCCGAGCACGCGCGCATCAGCTTCGACTGAGAGCTTCCACATGGGTAAGCCACGAATGTTAGCTCGCGATGTCAAACGCTTGCAACGACGGCGCGCCGAAGAAGCAGCGTTGCGGGCAGAACAGCGTCGACGTGATGATTGCGGGAGCGCGTTCGCGGGGCGAACGCCCGCTTTCAGCGAGAGTTTCTCCAGCGGCACTTTGGCTTCGGCTGCGACGTCTGTGTCGGGTTGAACCCACTGCTAAACACCGGGGCCGCACATTTCAGCTTCGCTGGTTAACCATTTGTACGGAGTGCTAGGGCTGTAATTTTTTTTCTCTTACGGATTTCACTCTGATAACTTCAACCTTGCTCACAAAGGCACCTGCGTCGTGGCGAAGGGCTTACGTTGTGGGCTGCTATGCGGCGCCTGTTCGAGATGAATATTTCCGCCGTGGACGCCGACGCCGAATTTTCCTCGATCCGAGCTTCTTTATATGCCATCGTGTTAACATAATGGAAATCGTGTTGGCTAAGCGCTTAACACTAATCCAATCTCGTTCACTATTATGCTACTGAGAAAGAAAGCACTCTCTGCACAGCCAACCCCTGCAGCCTCGATGGGTTTCGTATTCTTGCACATTTATTTGTTTTCTTCCCCCCGCCCCCCCCCCCTTTTTTTTTGCCCTTCACTGCGGTGTCTCCCTCAATACAGCACGTACAATTACGGCCCGGCCCGAGTAAACACGTAATCAACGCGGTAATCGCTCCCCGATCTAATCTACTTACGCTCCTCGTCTCTATATACGATCTATCAAAGACTTTGCTCTTATCTTCTTGGCGTCATACTCCACAATAGGGAGCAGCAGCGTAGGACGGTAACAAAAATAAAGAAAGAAAAAAAAAGGGGGGGGGGATAACACGGGGACGCAGTTATCGATCGATCGCGAGGTAATTATATATAGGGCCTGTGCGCGACGCGTCTTGAGCAGCTGGCGGCAATTTCGATTTCGTTGCGTACGTGCTGCGAGAGGGAAAGACAGGGGGGGGGGGGGGAGGAGAGAGTGGGAGGAGTCTGTTAATGCCAATACAAGTTTCATTCGGCGAAAAGCTGACACATTAACGATGAAAGAGATTAACGTGTGAGGACACACACTGACAGACAGAAAGAAAGAAAAAAAGAAAGAAAGAGTACGCAATTTACTACAGTAACGTTTGGAACAGTGCACTCGAGCAGCACATCGAAAGCGCCAACAGATGAGAGAGAACCGAGGGATCGAAAGGAGCGGTCCTCTTTCTGTCTTTTTTTTTCTCCATGCGGACGTGGAGGACCAGCTGAGTACCGCACACCACGCCGCACATGACGTTACGCACACTACTGAGGTGGAGCTTACTGGGCCACTGACGTTCAGGCGTGTCACGTATCAAACAGGCAAACATATCGTCGTGCACATATCGTCGTGTCCCTTGACTAACAGTGAACGGCTCAAGATTTCGGTTGACCTTTAAAGAATAGAAAAAAAAAAAGAAATAGCTTTATAGTTCTGTCACTTGAAGCCCCCTATGCGGCACGATTCAACCCGATCTCAACCTGCCCGTCTCAGAACCACACCCTCTAAACAACCGGTCTCTGCGACGCTTCGGGTGTGTTTACGCGTTCCCCTGTTTTCGTAAATTATTAAACACCTTTCATGCGTCCCAAGTTTAAAGGGAAACGCAACCGCACAGCTATAATTACGACTTCTCAATTTTAATGATTTTAAGGGCGATCATCATTAGAACTGAGTGTCCTTGCGCAATGCAGAGGTAATTTTCTAAGGAGCCGGAGTTGGCGCGGAGTGGGAGAGGGGGGGGAGGTTATGATGATAATTGGCCCCCTCTCATGCAGCAAGCTCATTTTATTTACAAAAGTGCGACGAATATATACGACGACATTGCCACTATTGCTCTGTGCGATATCAGTGCTCGTTAAAGAACCCCCACGTGGTCGAAATTTCCGGAGACCTCCACTACGGCGTCTCTCATAATCACAGCTTGTTTTGGGACGTTAAACCCCACAAATCAATCAACATTCCCACTATACTGATGATGCCCGACGAAGCCTAGGTAATGAGATGCACAGCAGCGCCAGTTACCATCCGTTTATTAGCATTTACGGCACGTCACCGACACACTGTGCAAAAAGCAATGATCGAACCGCGAGGAAACTTGTAGAGGCTTTTCAGATAAGAAGGGAACGGTTCGCTTGCGCCGTCGGCATATCGATATCGCTTTATACCCCACAAAAGTGCCTCATCGACACGTCTTTTGCGATCGACCGCCTTGCACAGACGGGTGATTTAGATACGGTTTCTATTGTTAGCATTGATTACCTAATTCGCGGACGCAATCAACCAGTTAATAATAACTTGCGTAATTCACTTGTTGATTGATTGTGCTTCGGTCAAGGAAAAGACGCTATTTTCTGCAGCCATGTCGGGAGCACGGCTCAGCGTCCGTTGGGGGTGGAGGGGTTAGAGGAAAGGGACTGACAAAAGATGAACGCCGTAGTGGAAGGCTCCGGAAATTTTGACCACCTGGGGTCCTTTGATGTGCACTGACAACACACAGGACACTTTTTCCATGCCCAGCCACTGTGGTCTAGTGGCTATGGTACTCAACCGCTGATCAGAAGGTCGCGGGATCGAATCCCGGCCGCGGCAGCTGCATTTCGATGGAGGCGAAATGTTTAGGTCGGCGTACTGTGCGATGTCAGGGCACGTTAGAGAACCCCAGGTTGATCTGTTTGTGTTTTTACGTCCCAACACCACGCTATACTCTTAGCACGGTAACCTTTAGCATATTTTATAGGTACACAAAAAATGTGAAAATATGCTCCTTTACTAAAAGTTAAAGCACTTTAACCTTTAGTAAAGGAGCATATATTTCACATTTTTGGGCACCTATAAAATAAACTAAAGGTTACCGTCCTAAGAGTATAGCGTATGCTCGCCACCTAGCGGACGCTCCTGGAACTAGCCGATCCAAGGTCGACCTCGAAACGCGGCATGGTATCGCATTACCGCGCGCAGCTCTGTAGTTCCTTAATCGACGCCATGCCGCCTCGAAGCATCCCGAAAAAGAAAGAATCCTCATCGAAAGACTTTTGTTGCGTGCCTCAGTGCGTGTCATCGCGAGACAGCAACACGTCGTTTCACCGGCTCCCCAAAGAAGCAGACGACGCTTCGCGCAGGGCAACATGGATTAGGAACTTGCGCATCGGCAAGAAGGTGACGGAAACAATGCTAGTTTGGTCCAGGCACTTACTTGCGGCTATTTCTTCCTCCCCGGTGAGTACAAAGATTGTGTACTCACCGCTTTTCGAAGACCCGGAGTGTAGTTTAGTTTAGGCAAGCGCGTGAACAAAATAGCGACGTCGTTTATACGTGTATATCTGGTAACGTTTTCTGAGTGTGCCTATGCTCAACTTGAACCGCGGTAACATTATTGCTGACGTATGTACTTTTGTCCGCATGCACTGTACATAGTATAGATGTAAAGCGAGCGCTTGCCTTCGTTCGCCGCCTTCGTCCTATGCGCGCGCTGCGCCTCGTAATTTGTTTGGTGGTTATGGAGGTAATGTGTGATCGTTTAGCGCGTTTGCATTTCGAGTTCATCTGGTGACATTTCAGGATTTATTGAGCTCGTTCCAACTTTTGAGCACTCGACCTGTTCACCGCGCCTCTAAGCTTGTCTTCCGGCACCGCGCATAGAACTGCACTCTCTTAACACGTTTATAAGTGACGGATTTGTACTCAATGGAGCAACACCGCGCACAAGTACTTGCATCTTTCGGAAAGGCCTGCTACGCATGAACACGTACCTGCCTTCTTCAACTTCAGGCTCGCTGGAAAGGCTCTTTATCCTTAAGAAAATATGATGCAGGTCTCCGAACAAGTGCGACGTTTGAACGCACAGCGCAATTTTTTCCGCTGTTTCGCCGCTCAAATCTTTTAGACCAATTAATATCAGATGTTCGGCAGCAAGAACCCTTTCGCATTCGACGAAGCATCGTGATTCGAACCCGCAATCAAGAAACTTTAGCACAGCGCTAAGCGGAAGCGCGGCCGTGACCCTGGATGTTGTTGTTGTTGTTTCCTTCAAGTCTGGCACATACCCACCCTGGGGGATTGGCCAAGATGTAGAAGTTGAAATAGTTAAGCTGAGGTACTATGGAATACTAATATAGAAGCCATCTTTGTTTTTCTCAGCAATGTTGCCAGATGAACCACTTTTTCTGGAGTTGCGAATAGGCCGCTATTTCGCTTATACTATGTTCAACTATTTCCTTAACTTCGGTTTCCACGGGCAAATATATTTGAGCTAAAAAATAAAGGCGCCACATGCGCGTACATCGCTGATGATTCGCTAAACCTTGAACCTCTTCCGTGCTGCGAAACAGCTTCAAACGGCTGCCAGAAGCGTGTAGAGCGCATGCGCGCGGCGACGTCACTTACTTTGTGCTGCTGCGCAGACTCCGTCGGTTGTAGGAAAGCGCCGAGAAGACGACAACGGGAGCTCGCTTGGCGCTGACCATGTACACCCTGCACGAAATGACGAGAGAGGGTCCATGGAAAAGATCGTTCGGTGCTGTCCCGCAGGTGTTTGTGCTGCTGTGACACAAGAACGTTGTGATGAAGAAGAAGACGAAGAAGCGGTTTCGGGCGTCGACTTGCCTCCGGTACAAATTCCTCCGAAAAAAAGACTTCTAGAAATTCCGATTTGTAAGTTGGAACTAAATTTAACAACTGAAATAGCTCTGCCTTTCGGTGCCTCAGCACTGCGATATTGCCACGGGGGCGTCTTCGATGCTGTTTGTAGTTTCATACAAAGGACAAACCGTGTACGATTTTGATTATTCCTGTGGAAAAAAAAAAAGTCAACCGTAAAGATAGACTACTCTTCCCGTGTGTGTTGTAAAACATAAGTTATTCTTCTGTAAGGGTTTCGTGAATCATCTGTATGGTTGGAATAGTTAACATACACAATTCCACTAATTAAATTCTCTCCAAATCCTCCCTTTTTCTATCTGTTCCTTTCAATAATTTCAAAACGTAATTATCAAATAACTCTTGGCCAATTCCCCTGGTGGGTGAGCGCCGTAGGTCTTCAGGATCATCATCATCATCATCATCATCATCGGGCATCGCTGAGTGGCGACGATGCCACAAGGGAGATAAGGAAAACAAGCGATTGTAGTGTCCATGCAGAGCTTGTGTTAAAATGTGGACTGGCAACCCTGTAGTTAGCGAACTATGTGGGGGTTCCAAAACGGCTGCGAGGTTGCAGAAATAAACCTACGTGCGTTCCTAGCTCAGCCGGCCTCAATTAGTCGCATCACTGAAGTTACAGCACGTTACAAGAAGCACGTTACAACAAGAATTTAAAATTTGAACCCTTAGAATGTGTGAACGAATACGTATACCTGGGACAGTTAATAACAGGAACACCTACTCACGAAAAAGAAATTCTCCGTAGAATAAGGATGGGCCGGAGCGCATTCGGAAGGCATTATGAAATCATGACTGCAAACTTGCCGCTGTCACTAAAGCGAAAAGTATTCAATCACTGCATTCTCCCAGTCTAACGTACGGTGCAGAAACGTGGAAGACAACGAAAAAACTAGAGATGAAACTAAGGAGCACGCAACGTGCAATGGAAACAAAAATGATATGGGTAACGCTAAGAGATAAAAAACGAGTGGAATGGATAAGGGAACAGACAGGAGTAGCCGATATTATTATATCAATTAAAAAGAAAGAAGTGGACCTGGGCAGGACATGTCATGAGGAGGAAAGATAACAGATGGACAGTAAGAGCGACGGAATGGATACCAAGAGAGGGAAAACGCAACAGAGGCAGGCAAAAGGTTATACGGAGCGATGAAATTAAGAAGTTTGCGGGCATAAAGTGGAACCAACTCGCTCAGGATATGGTGGATTGGAAATCGTTGGGAGAGGCCTTCGTCTTGCAGTGGACAGTGGACCTGAAATATGCTGATGATGATGATGAGAAGCGATAAGAATAAGGTAGGCTTATGAATACCGGCCTAAAACTTGGATAAGCTTCAAAAGTATTGAATGTGAACAGTATACAACTTATCTGCTCATTTCTTCAGTTTCGCCTGGTTCCTGTTTGCCTAGAAAGTATGTATGTTTTGACTGGGCAAGTAGAAAACCCGTGTGGTTTTTCTTTCTTTCTATGTCATTTATGTTTTGCCTTTATCTATCCCCATATAAGTTAAAACGACAAATAATAATTAAGCTGCACGATTCTTGGATAATCGTCCGTCGTAGTATGAACCGTGTATTCTAGTGGCTATGGTACTCCGCTGCTGATCCGAAGGTCGCGGGATCGAATCCCGGCCGCGGCGGCTGCATTTCGATGGAGGCGAAATGTTGAGGCCCGTGTGCTGTGCTATGTCAGTGGAGGTTAAAGAACCCCAGGTGGTCAAAATTTGAGGAGCCCTCCACTGAGGCGTCTCTCATAATCATGTCGTGGTTTTGGGACATAAAAACCCTGAAATCAATGAATGAATGACTCAATCCTCTGGTGATCAATCCTCCGCTGATCAATTTCATTTCCTGGTGATCGATTGATTGATTTCTGAGGTTTTCACGTCCCAAAACCACGCTATGATTATGAGAGACGCCGTAGTGGAGGTCTCCGGAAAGTTCGACCACCTGGGGTTCTTTAACGTACACTGACATCGCACAGCACGCGGGTCTCAACATTTCGCCTCCATCAAAATGTAGCCGCCGTAGCCGGGATTCCATCCCGCTACCCTCGGATCAGCAGCCGAGTACCATAGCCACCAGACCACCGGGGCGGGGCATTTTCCTGGTGCGTGCAGAGCAATAATATTTTGGCTCATGTCTTCACTGTAGGAGCCTCTATAGGTGATCAGCACCGGCTTCTGATTTTGATTTTAAATAAACGTGCCGTTAAAGTTTATGCTTGGGTAATTTGGTACAAACGACGCGGTGGCGAGAACGGAAGCCAACGCTGCATTTTTGCGCTGTTTAAAACGTCTTATAATTACATTTACGCATGCACATGCATGCGTGTTTCCATGTTTGTGTGGCTCCTCTAGCGTACAAGGCAGCGCCCTGCCGTGGACGCCTTAACCTTCCGGAGCTGCTGGTGAAGCAAGTTTACGCAAGCGTCATCTGTACAGCAGCCCCTAAATAGACAACCTTCCATTTCCATTTTTTTTTCTTAAAATTTTGGGAATTGTAAGCACTTAATGCCACGCTAAAGGCTTACGACCATCATGTGTAGATATTCCTGCAATATTTACACGCTAACGTGGACGCGGTACGCGCAAGAAAGTTCTTTTTCGAAAGTTTTAAGCCAAACATATGAGCACAGTGCTGCATGTTTGGCAGAGAACAAATGGTCCAGGAGCGACCTCGGGTTTGTTGTTTGAGCTGCAAACATGCGCCGGCGGGTGCGCTTTGAGGTATCGCGCATTGCAGTCGCGGCCAACCCCATCCCACCACGATCGTGCGTGCGAGTTCAAGGACTCGCCGCAAACAAGCTGCCAGGTGCCTTTCGCGCGGCCGAGAGGGCCTTGACGCGACATTCCTAACCACTTATTTTGCACGCCGCCGCGCTGTACAGGAAACGGCAAAACAATAACGATAGCAAAACTATACCATTAACCACTCGTGAAGAGAAACACACACAGACACACACAAAAAAATGCCGACGTCGTTTTGCAGACGTCCTTCTTTCGTCCTCTCTCCACGTTTTCCAGACACGCCGTCTGCTCGAGACGGGCATACGAGTCTCGTCTGGTCTCGTCCCGTCTCGTTTACATATGCGCGTATGCGAAAAACGGAGAAGGAAGAAAGAAAAAAAAAATCGCCTTCGGTCGAAGTATAAACAGACGGCCCCGGCGCGACCTCGTAGGCGTTTTCCGCGTAATTGTGTACAGTGAAGCCGAAACTTCTATACCTAACCTAACCTAGTAATGGACAACTTGTAGTACATGTATGTCGCTTTTTGTAGTATCTGCGTGGAACTTAACTAACGTCTGTATTTAAAACTACGGTGAAGGTGAATATTACAAATGGTAAGTATTACAAACTACGGTGAATATTACAAATGGCAAGTTGAATAGTATTTATTGACTATTTTATTTATTGACTGATTGATTGATTGATTGATTTGGTCTCGGACTGCGGAGAAAGGAAAAGTCCTCGCCTTTGTCCCACTACTCACACCGCTGCGTGATTGTGGTTATGCGAAGGACTATACAGGAAGCACAAGACAAAGGAACGAAAGGAATAAACAAAATAAAGAAGAAGAAAAAAAAAGGGGGGGGGGGGGGAGCGAACGCGCGCTTATTGTCCCCGATCCAATATACCACTGTCTTCAGCCAGTGATATGTGATAGCACAGTATCTATCGCGTTCTAGAACAGTCGGCAAAAAAAAAATAAAAAAAACAGTAGATAAACACAACATAAACGCAAGATAAATAGCGACAAATCACTGTTCAGTACTTCCTTTATAGGTTTCATGTATAGAGTGGAACCGTGCTTCAATTTTCTTTTATCTTTAGTAGAATGTCGGTTACTGGGAGCCATGCATGGTAACAGCCGGCAGGGACACGATTATGTCGTCAATAATTTAATATTACGTGATTTAAACGGTGCAGTTTACGATTTCAGTACGCTGCCAAAAGAGCGGGGAAACTCGGGAGTCGACGACACAGAGGAGTATAATATCAAGTGACGTTAACGTCACGTGGACTACTTACGAACCGGTGACGACAGCAACCCAATGTGTTGTCTGCTCCGCACTAACTGCTAAAGGCCTCCTCGAACACGCCATAATTATTGCGGTAAACATTTCCGGAGTCACTCTTCTTGTCTCTACCGTAACGTTTTGTTGATGGCTATCGCAAAAACCCCGGTAAAGAGAGCCGCATTTCGTTTGCCCACTTTAAAACTCATATAAAATAACTTCATAAGCCGTCCCGATAATTCGCATAAGATAACCTTCTGTATACACTCATACATTGATAATTTTGATGTTGAAATCAATACCATTGTTAAACGGCGAAGGCCCATGAAACGTTCGGTGTTGCTGCAAATGAAATATAAAAGTAAGCTTTTACTCTACGCAGTGTGAGCCTTATCGCGATTACGAGATTATAAGCCGACTGTTCTCAGTCGAAATTTGTCATACCGCCTTTTTTTTTTCTTTTTTTGCAAGCACGCGAAGCTTATTCTGCAGTCAGTTTTATCATCAAATTTTTTTTTACGCCTACACATTTTTTAAAGGGACGCTAAACTAAAACACTAAAGTATCATATATATATAGAGAGTGATAAATTATTCTCTAATAAATATGTTGTTAAATCTCGCCATCGTAGGTTTCTTATTAAAGCATGAAGCGAAGGTCACAGTTTCCATCTTAGGTTCGCGCTGAAACTCGAGCTTCTGAACGTCAGAGTTACGTCACGGATTCCACAGCCCCCCCCTCCCGTCCTCTTTCCTTCCGACGTTTTGCTATTCGATGCTACATTCAAATTTTTAAATCATCCTGAACAAGTTCAACGTAGTGTAGCTGGGAGTTTATAAGTACCATATTAAAAAAAAAAACAATGAATAATTCCCTGGCTCTCCGAACTTTCCATGTTTTATCGCACTCCGATTTCTCAATGCTTTACCTGGAAATCCTGCCTTACGTGGAGTATTCTTTTTAACGTTTTTTTTTCCTCACTTATTTCTTCACCAAACGGCACTTCCAGTCTGTTTGTTATCTATCTTGACTGTGTTCAGTTGCCGTACTGCTCCACATCGCGTAAACACACGCAGCACG
Organism: Hyalomma asiaticum; assembly: GCA_013339685.2. NCBI lineage: Eukaryota > Metazoa > Arthropoda > Arachnida > Ixodida > Ixodidae > Hyalomma > Hyalomma asiaticum. The sequence goes on from CM023489.1 coordinate 37,917,250, forward strand.
TTGTGGAAAGATAAGGCGCGCAAGACAAGTAGTCATTCATTGGAGACAAGACAGGCCTTGACGTGTGTGCGAACTAAACATAAGAGCATGTCGCGTTAAAGCTTGTCTTCACCGCGTCCCAAGCTGTCGCACTGCTGCACGGAATTATGAGGACTATACGCCTAAAGCCATCGAGGGAGATCTCACGTATACATGCAGTTAGTTAAACGGAAAGGTGCGGTTTGTTACATACATAGGCGTCTCCCCCTCCCTCATCACGCGTTTAAAACCTTTCCGCCTCAATGCGCAGGCGCAGACTTTCTTCTCCTTTCTTTCTTTCTTTCTTTCTTTCTTTCTTTCTTTCTTTCTTTCTTTCTTTCTTTCTTTCTTTGACTCCCCATCTTGAGCGCTAGCAACGCGGAAAAAGAGCGATGTTGGAAATGAGAAAGAAAGAAAGAAAGAAAGTACAGGGTGCTTCCTCGCTATTCAAATGCGATGTACGTTTCTTGTAAACACCGACTGTTGCAAGCAAGACACACGGAAGCCTCAAATCCGAGGAAGATAAGAGAGGGGCGGGGGGGGGGGCGGTGTTTAGCATGAAAGCGTGCTTACGAAATCAGATCGTCGTTATCATAAGCGAGGTCCTATACATCGCCACATCTGCGCACTTGTAGACGGGTGCGCTTGAATGTGACCCACACTGTATATAAACAGGGATGAAAGTTCAGGAAAGGATGAAACCTCCACATGAGGAAAAATACATTGACCACAGAATATTGCTGTAAAAAAAAAAAAACAAAAAAAACGTCGTTTCCACGAGTGGACTTGTTTTCGTCAGGCCAGCCGCGTATGTGGCCATATGTATTGGGTAAATATGGCGACATACGGACACGTGCCATATATAGCCAGATATGCATAACTGGCCATATACGGCACGTATCCATATGTGGCCGTATTTGCCCAATACGCATCAGAGTCTTACATGACATTCCTCGCCCTGGTCTTCCATTGCCATGTACGTTTCTATCCGGATATGGGCAAATACGGCCACATACGGGCATGTGCCATATATAGCCACATATGCCCAATTCCTGATATCGTCATATATGGAATTTTTGTGAGGGTTTCCAACCTGTCCCGCGTTAAGTATTTAATTTATCGCCTTGGAAAGCAATGTTAAAATAAACGACCATGTAAAGGTGTCGTCTTTCTGTGAACATAAATCTCCCCCCGGACCACCCTTCTTAAAGGCCGCTTTTCTTTTTGAGGAAATGACCCGAAGCAAGGACGGCCTCTGCCTGATTTGTCCAACCGTGCTATGCGGTTTGTTTCAGGAGTTCCGTACAGCAATGTGGAACCTACAGGTCCCTTCTGCCAATCAGGAGGGCAAACACGTGTACGTTAAACTGACAGAAAGTTGAGCGAGTTGGTAACATTCCATAATCAAAAGAAGAGGCGTGCAGGACACGGACACAAGAAGAGCAGTGAACACCACGAACGCCGACTAACAACTGAAGCACAGCACAGAGGCGAAAAAGAAAGAAGACACACAGCTTATCTGCGCAAGCTCGGAATGGTAGCGCCACCTGTCATACTGTTACACGTGCCGTTCTACGCGATAGACAACTGCTAAGACATTCTATCTCCTCTCTGTTTAAGATAATCGACGGTTGACTCACGCATGCACTTCCACTAATACTAATATGCCAGGCATCAACCAATAAACGCGTATCTTCGTTCCTATGCCTGTACAGGATCTCGGTTTTGTCTAACTGGTACTTTCTTATTTTTTCTTATTACCTGGTACTTTCTAGTAAGAATGATTTTGAATCAGTCGTCACCTATGTAAGCGATCAATTTAAACTTAATGGAGATGGTCTAAGGTTCACGAAAGAACTACCGGAGAGAAACGTAATACAGTTTTTAGATATCTCGTTGTCATTTGAGCAGAATCACGTGTGTTGGCAGTATTCCCCTAGAGCATCTAAGCCGTTGTTAAACTTTGACTCCAAGCATTCCAAAGTAGTAAAAAACGGAATAGCCTTGTCCTGTTTAAAGTCAGCCCTATCAAAGTCGTGCGGCCCCGCCACGGTGGTCTAGTGGCTATGGTACTCGGCTGCTGATCCGAGAGTCGCGGGATCGAATCCCGGCCGCGGCGGCTGCATTTCGATGGAGGCGAAATGTTGAGGCCCGTGTGCTGTGCGATGTCAGTGCACGTTAAAGAACCCCAGGTGGTCAAAATTTCCGGAGCCCTCCACTACGGCGTCTCTCATAATCAGAGCTGGTTTTGGGACGTTAAACCCCACATAATAATAATAACAAAGTCGTGCGTGCACCGTTTGACCATTAGATTTAATGCGCAGGTCGAGCGCCTTTTAGATGCAGGTTACCCTAGACTAGCCATAGCCACAGTAGCAGAACGTCTTAAGAAGTCAATTTCCACCGGAACTAAAGCTGTAGCAGAGAGTAACATTAACAAGAAAAAGGTCGTGAGTATTCCGTATATCCACGCAGTTTCGCACAGGCTTAAGAAAGTAGGAAGTAAATATGGGGTTAATGTTGTGTTTACGGCTCCCAATAAGTTAGGAAGGGTTTGTGCTGCCGTGCATAGAAGAAATGAGCAGATGGAAGGTAAGAAGCGAACAGATATCTGTCCGGTTAAGCACTTAGCCAAGAACAATTTCACCGACTGTCGCATGGGTGTGGTGTATAAGATTCCTTTTAGCTGCGGACGTTTTTATGTAGGACAAACCGCGCGTTGTATTAATCAAAGATTAATTGAACACAGAAGGTCGCTATCAGGTGGGACGCCGTCCAATCTATCCTTGCACTGCCAGGTCTGTAGCTGCATGCCCGAGTTAGACAAAACCGAGATCCTGTACAGGCATAGGAACGAAGATACGCGTTTATTGGTTGAGGCCTGGCATATTAGTATTAGTGGAAGTGCATGCGTGAGTCAACCGTCGATTATCTTAAACAGAGAGGAGATAGAATGTCTTAGCAGTTGTCTATCGCGTAGAACGGCACGTGTAACAGTATGACAGGTGGCGCTACCATTCCGAGCTTGCGCAGATAAGCTGTGTGTCTTCTTTCTTTTTCGCCTCTGTGCTGTGCTTCAGTTGTTAGTCGGCGTTCGTGGTGTTCACTGCTCTTCTTGTGTCCGTGTCCTGCACGCCTCTTCTTTTGATTATGGTACGTTAAACGTATCCCTCCGCTACATGACATCTGCTAGTCGCTAAGCGCGCAGTGGCAGAAGAAGCCTTGGAAAGGTGAGGAGGTGGACGGAGTGAGGCAGGAGTGGCTAGCAGGTGCGTGTCCGAACAATGGCATTTCGTCTCGCCTCGGAAGGATTCTGTGCTCGTCTGTTTCGCTAGTTCCGTGCAGCAGAGCCAAGGCGACGAGCCCATCGAGCACAGAATCCTTCCGAGGCGAGACGAAATGCCATTCTTCGGACTCGCACACCCCGCTTCATCTTCCCCCTTCCAGGGCTGCAGCTGCCACTGCAGAGCTCGCCATTGGCAGATGACGAACCGCGGAAGGACACGTTTAACATGTGTTCGTCCTTCGGATTGGCCAAAGAGGGCTGTAGCTTCCACAGCGGTGCACGGAACTTCTGAAACAGACTATAGTTTCACTCATCTGCGTATACGCTCAACGCGTTACGAAACGAAACGTTGCAAGGTGGAAGCTACTCGTTGAGCGACAACAGTTGCCGTTAAGCGCGGTGAGCTGCTTGTCGATAAGGCCTTGTACTTCCAACAGGCGCGTACACCCTTACGTAGATCTCGTACGCGATCACGTATACGCGCGCGCGATGTATCGCATGCAGCTGCGCAAGCTATCACCACCACATCTCGCTTTCTCAGTGTCCAAGGACGCTCAAGATATCCAAGGATTGAAGAGCGACTTTGCCCTTCAACAACCCCTGCTGCAGTGCTGCTTTCGACAATGAAAGCCGGGAGGCGTCAAGCCGTCTGAAACGATAACCAGTCGCAGTTCAGCTTCGCGTTGTCGTTATGACGCACGTGGATACGATATCGTCGACTGCGGCTTGGCACGGACAATCGGAGAAATCTGCAGGCATTCTAGACAATGGGAAATTGTGGCCGCTTTACCTCGCAAAACCACGATATGATTGTGAGAGCCGCCGTAGTGGAGGGCTGCGGAAATTTCGACCACCTGGGGTTTTTTTAGCGTGCACTGCAAGAAGAGAGCGGAGTGGGTTAGGGAACAAACGCGTGTTAGGGACACATTAATAGAAATTAAGAAGAAGAAATGGACGTGGGCGGTCCATGTAATGCGAAGACAAGACAACCGTTGGTCATTAAGGGTAACAGAGTGGATTAGCGTGGCAGGGGGCTGCAGAAAGTTAGGTGAGCAGATGATATCAGGAAGTTTGCGGGGGTAAACTGGGCCCAGTTAGCTCAGGACAGGGATAACTGGAGATCCATGGGAGAGGCCTTTGCCCTGCAGTGGGCGTAGACAGGCTGATGATGATAACGCCGCACAGTACACGGACCTCTCAACATTTCGCCTCCACCGAAATGCAGCCGCTGCGGCCGAGATTCGATCCCGCGACATTCGGGTCGCCATGCTGTCGAGAGTCACATTCACTACGCCACCGCGGCGAGGCTGGGACATTTCTTTATAGGCTTACACACTTGTATGACAGAAGGGCACATTGCAATGAAACGGGCGAATCGCATAAAACAGCAAAAGGGAAGTCAACATAGTGGAACGAAAGCCGTTCTTGACGCTTGTGGTTCTCGGAAAACGCGGCAGTTATCGGCACGACAGTGCGCGCCTCTTGGCTTCGATACGAACTAGGAGACAGGCATATACAGGTAAAAAAGAAACAAAGGTTTGGCATGAGCTGGCAGAGATACGGGTCCCATAATGATAAATAAAAGAAAAAAAGCAAGGTCAGGGGAATTCTCGGAACCGCGGCCGTTAACGAGTCACGCGTATACAACAGAAAAAAACGCGAAGGGAGCCAATTATATCTATATGTGTGTGCGTCTTGGCAAAGAGCAGGGACACAAGCAGACGTATAGAAGCAGATGACAAAAGAAAAAGATGAGCACAAAGCAGAAGGCAATAAAAATGGCTGTTGTCGTCTGCTATATACGTGACAGCTATATAGGCGGTCTGCGTTCCAGAGGGCTTGAGTCACGGTCAACAGTCCCAACCTCGTTCGTTCGTTCTGTGTTGGTTGGCCCGCGATCCCGGAAGAAAAACAAAAGGTTCCTTGCCCGCCAGGTGAACCGAAGAGTTGCATCCAGGCTCTTTTCACGCCTTTCCTTCTCTCCCTATGTCTCTCTTGCGGGCGCTATAAATACGTACGTTACAGTCGCGTTAAGTACGTTTACGGCACGACCCCACATGTTCCGGTCCTTCCATTAGTCATCCTTGGACGTGTCGCGCAGTCGCCCACTTTTAATAGCGATAGTTGGCACGCGACGATGCACCGTCGCATATATACTACACACAATAGGCGCGTAGTAGGCATTCGCTAAACTTGGCGCTGTAGTTTAAGTATAGTAAATGCGGTTAATGTGACCGCGAAACACGGTAGCGCAATGCAGTGCGGTACAAATACACCAAACACAGCGCCGCATTTTATATAACAGTCCACCGTAAACGATGCGAGATTATATTTGAATCGGTACTGTGTACGCTAGTTAGCCGCGTCACGTGCGACGAACAGATGACGTTCACGTGACGTCATCGCACCATACGCCATTTTGTTGCACGATTCTCAGCTTTCACTGTGGTTCTGGACATGAGGTTACGAGATTCGAAATGAAGCGAGGAGAAGAGCTTTCCTTATACGTCACGTGACATCAGGACACGACGGGATCGCAGGACTTCATGTGACGTCATTGCGACGTCGTCACTGACGCGGCATCATTTCGTCACGTTATGACGGCATCACTTGGGTGTTTTCTCGCCGTCTGGTGCTAGCTAACGCGTGAATCGTCGGGCGGCCGGCGGATTCATCGCCTTTACGGGGCACGTGTAAAATGCTTTTGCACTAAGGCCAAGCCTCATCTTGTGTAATCTTCGTTTTGTGCTAGTTTCTACCAACTTCTGCTTACAGCCTCATCTAGAGGCTAGAAGTACTGTATAAATAAATAAATAAATAAATAAATAAATAAATAAATAAATAAATAAATAAATAAATAAATAAATAAGAATGCACGCGACAGCAATGGGCGACGAAACAGGCCGTTCGCGCGACGTGTCACGTTGTCAAAATCGCGCGATTACTCAGTTTTGGAAGTCTAGAATCCGTCGCCCGTAAGTGTTATGCATGCCTATCCGGAAGAGGATGAACATCAACGACGCACTGCCGGTTGCCGCCATGTGCTTGATGTTCTTGCACGTACGCAGGAAAAAAAAAAAAAAACTACTACCAAGACAATAAAAAAAGAAACATTCCGTGTACATTTGTGGAACGGAACATATTACTTTACGTTGCATATATACCGCAGGCAACGCGCCAGTTTTGCTACAGTGTTGACGCCCGCATGCCAGCAACACTGGAGATCACTCGCCGAAGTCTTCGCGTTGAATGAGGTTTGGGTGATGCAAGCGACAGCTCGCGCGACGGTGGCCAGCGTCGCGTAGCCCGTCGCGCGTATTTTTCGCGCATATGGTGTTCGGCCTTTAAATTTTCGCAGGCGAAAATTTACCTAAGCGAAAGATGCCGGGAGCGCGAATCACTAGCTGCTGATTCCACGCACTGCCAGCACTATATAGTTACCATGATCATCATCATTGTCAGTCTTTTGTCAAACTTTTGTCATCATCATCATCGTCGTCGTCAGTCTTTTGTCAAACTATTGTCATCATCATCATTGTCAGTCTTTTGTCAAACGTTTGTCCAGTGCGGGACGAAGATCGCTTTCCCAACAATCTCCATCCCACCATTTCCTGAGCCAGCTGATTCTATTTTATGGCCGCAAATATTTAAATTTCATCTCCCCCATCACACACTCTGTCGTATGCGGCCGCGGTTGCCCTCTCTTGCTATCCATTCCGTCGTTCAAACTGACGAAGGCTGTATCAACGGGCTGTTAGCCTGAAGCCTAAACTACAGACAGCGCTAGCCGACATCTGTAGCGAACAAACGGCGCGCCAACGTTACCCACTGCCGACATGCAGCCAAAGGCTTTATTTATATGAACGTTCATGTGAAAATTAATCGCTCTTATAGCATACATATCTTACCTTTATTATAGATCAGGTAGTAATCTTTAGGTCCCCGTTTGCTTAATTAGTGACGTTCTTACGCCAAAATCAGAGCCCTGAATATGGTGTTTCATTTAGGTGAGCCCAGAGAGAGCTTCTGAAACCCCCTGTACACTTAGCACATGACGCTTTGATCTAAAAAAGAAAGAACCTAAAATGACCTGGCTTGGGTCTACAAATATTAGCTCTGGCGCGCGCGCACACACACACACACACACACACACACACACACACACACACACACACACACACACACACACACACACACACACACACACACACACACACACACACACACACACACACACACACATATTCGTGCGTGTGTGTGTTTGAGTGTCCAAAAGATATTTCCTTGATATTTTTTGGACACCCAAGCACGTACACCAAGAGCATGTCGAAGGGCAGGCTGTCGAACACAGAACAGAAGAACCAGCTCAGCCAGACTGAACAGGCACAACAGATGGCAAAGGCGGCTGTCCGCCTGGGACGCCCACACTCTTGCTCCCAGAAAAGATTTATTCCCCCCTCTCTCTCTCTCTTGTGAAACCGAATGATCGCTTTTCCACCGACGTAATGCGGAAGAGAGGAGTAGGCCACGCGCACTACTACATCACGTGATCTCCGACGTACGCACCTCCAACCGGAGAGGGACTCCTGCCATTGGGCCCGCTCTCATAAGTCATTTCTGTTTACAAACTATACATACGCATGTACGGCGAGGTAACGCGACGTTGGCAGTATTCGTTGTGAGAGGCGCGCTGTCGCCATCGCGGATGTCAGCCGTGCATAGCTGGGTGACAACCAAAAGGAACATCCTGAAGACAGTGGCAATAATAATAATAATAATAATAATAATAATAATAATAATAATAATAATAATAATAATAATAATAATAATAATAAAACACGTTATGTGCTTTCAATCACGCAAGAAATTTATACTCAAAACCATCGTGCTATAGATACTGAGTATATAACAGCTGCACCTTACCGGTGCTCACCTACGGGGCACAAACTTGGAGGCTCACTAGAAGGGTTCAACTTAAATTGAGGACGACACAGCGAGCGATGGAAGGGAAAATGGTAGGTGTAACCTTAAGGGACAAGAAGAGAGTGGAGTGGGTTAGGGAACGAACGCGTCTTAGGGATATATTGATAGAAATTAAGAAGAAATGGGCGTGGGTGGGCCATGTAATGCGAATGCAAGACAACTGTTGGTCATTGAGGGTAACAGAGTGGATCCCTAGAGAAGGCAAGCGCGGCAGGGGGCGGCAGAAGGTTAGGTGGGCAGATGAGACCAAGAAGTCTTGCGGGGATTAATCGGCCACAGTTATCACAGGACCGGGATAATTGGAGATCGACAGGAGAGGCCTTCGCCCTGCAGCGGACAGGCTGATAAGATACTTCGCGGAAGCGGAAATGACGTAGCACAGACGTCACGCGCAGCCAGGTGACTTAGCAAGCACTACTCTCCACGAACACTTTTTTTTTTCCCTTGCACTATCGGCTCAACGCATGACGTCTGGCACACGATACGTCAAGTATGTTTACGCGGCTTCGCTGTAGAGTCAAACCTCGATATAACAAATCGCCAGCTATAACGAATTAAACGAGAAACAGTGTTTCCATGACGAGAGTGCTACTACAAATATACGTTTTTAACGAATTGTCGGATTTAACGAAGCGATTTTTGAGTCACGTGAATTTCGGTAACTACGAGGTTGGCTGCAGAAGCCTCGTCTGCACTCTTCACGTCCGTTTCCACGCTGCGATCACATGTAGGGCGAATATTCGATGATTCACAATAACCTTCTTGCGCAGTACTTCTTTTTAAGAATAGGCTAAGAGCAGGAAGGAAGTGCGGCGCCTGCTTTGCCTCTCTCTCCTCCCTGCCAGCCGTTCTTTTTCTTTTTTAAAGTGTTGCGCTACAAAATTATGACCTGCATTCGATGTTTCACGGGGGGAGGTGCGATGATCCTTTCCAATATTATTTCTTCCTTAATGCTATTCTTTCATTTATCTATTCTTTTTTCTCTGGTACTTCACATACAAAGTACCGCATTTTTGCCAAAGGCGGATCACGTGCCCTGTTACGTCACGTGTCCTCGAAAGTGCGTCCTGGCAGTGAGTATATTCCTTGGCTGTGACCACCATGCCATAACTCCTATCTGTTTACAAACCGCGTTGTCTCGTCTTGGCGCCGTTACGTATGACGCCGTCCGAGGGAGATCAAGGTCCCGAATACGTTGTGAGAGACACGTACGCTGTCTCAACCGTGATGCCAAAATCATTGTGCGGGCGACCGGGGATTTATACACCCCCCTCTTTCCAGTTGGAGCCTCAGAACCCCCTTCCCCCAAGAATTTTCCAGATAACCAACGACCTGCTGCCACTAAAGTCCCTAGAGCTTCTTTCCGTTTTTAAGTAGCGACAACTACCTCCTCTCCCGGCACCCTCTCGCTCAAAGCCCGCGTCGGCAGCCATGTTCTTCTTAAACACGTGGAGCGGAGCACGCGCGCGCAGATAGCGTCCTTCCGTCGACATACGCGTTCCTGTCAAATATGATAGTGAACGTGCCATATGCAAGGAAACGCCTACTGAAATGGGCAACTTTCTTTGACGTTCTCTCGCTGCAGAATTAACAGCTTTAGGAAGAACATGGCTGCCAAAAGCAACGCTGACCAATCAGATGCGCCAGCGGCACATCAAAGCTTTTCGCTACAACAAAAAAAAAAAACGGAAAAGGGATCTAGGGACTTTACGTACCACTACCCTCGCGTTCTGGTTACACCATGGGCAACACCCCCAAAAACCGGAATTCTGGATAATCCCCTGCGAGCAACCATAGATGTGCGAGAAGGTGTTCTAAATTTGTTCCGCTCATGCGCAGAATGTGTGCGCCGCAGTTCAGAGTTTCTTCTCCCTTTTGTGTCGCCTGTAATCTTCAGCTCCTTAGCGCGGAAGAAACACAAGGACCACAACATGCGACAGCAGCCAAAGTCTTTTGTCTGCTGTCGCTCTTTCTTTTCCTTTTTTTTTCCCCGCGCTGAAGGACTCAAGGTCGCGCTGTATACCGCTAACTAACGCAAACCGCCGCCGAGCTCGTAACCACCCACTAACTTAAGTTAGCGCTTGTGCTATGCGTTTCTCTGTCTACAATCAATCGCCTCGTGTGTTCCACGCTGTTGAAACGTTTCGCTGTGGCGCGTTCATCAAAGATAACGTGAGACGCGCAGACACAGGCACAACATAAGATAACCAGACGACACAAGCGCCGACTTACCAACTGAATGGGACGCATTATAGCTGTGCCCCAAAAACAGCGCAGACAACTCATGTGCGCGCGCCAAGCTATATGACAGCGCTATCTGTGGTGCTGTGGCTCGCGTGCGGGTCTACGAAACAGATAAACAGATAACTGTCTCGATAGCAGGTATTTAATTCCTTTTTTACACATTTACCGCAACTACGGGAGTTTAATCCATATATAATTCCGTTTTTACACCTTTACCGCAACTACGGGTGTTTAATCCTTTTTTTATTCCTTTCTCGTGGAGGCGATTATAAGGAGTATTTATGAGCGAGGGATAACTCTTTATTAAGCATTTCATTTCTTCCTTACGCAAGTTAGTTGAAGCCTGGCTCAGAAAAGCGCGCTTCCGTTACCACCCATACGCCAAGCCTCAGGCCTTTCCTCATGCCTTTTGTCGTGTATAAAACTGCGTATTCGTCGTATTTTGGCGCGCATTTAATTACGTTCGCCAGAACGCAACAAAAGATTAGACAGCTACTGGCCTCCTGTTAGTAGCCCTTAATGTTCAATCAATCTCCGATTGACGCAGCGGCCTGTCCACTGCCCTATACTGTTCGCAATCGAAACGCGCGGCCTCCACGGCCATGGTATCAAACCCTCGACCTTGAAGGCTCAGCGGTACGACGCAGCAGCCAACCACGGCGTCGTCGGCCACCAGGTTTCTCTTCTCTGCGCGATATCTATGGCGGAAACTCTATATATAGTTTATATGGCTGGCTAGCATATACACCGTGAGTGTAAACAAGAGGGGTATAACGATATACCGTATGCACTCACCTCTCATCCCGCACGGGTTGGTCCCGGCTGTTGCTCTTGGCAACGACCTTCTGCTCGAAGGACGAGTGAGAGCTGTCCGAGAAGCTGCCGGACGTCTGGCGGGTGCGGGTGGACTGCACTGGCGCCGCTACGCCACCTGCGGTCACGACAATGCGAAGGGATTGAGAACAAGGAACTGAAGACACTTACAATTAAACACAGAAATATGAGAACGGAATAAGAAAAAAGGGGTAGAACGTCTACGACCCTTACAACGCGAAGGGTACAAAAAAAAAGGAATCAAGCACCACCATAACGGGATAAGAAGGTGAAGAATACACCCCTGCGACAACAAAGGAATAAAAAGGGAGTCAAGCACCACCATAAGGGGATAAGAAGGTGTTCAATAACCCCTGCGACGAGAAAGGAATAAAAAAGGAGTTAAATGCCAGAAATCACCACGACGTGAAAGGGAGTCGTAGTATATCGCAACAACGCAAGGGGAATAAGAAATTGAGTCAATTTTTTTTTATCGCGGCAGCTAGAAAGGAAGGAAACAAGGAGTCACAAACCTGTCTGTAAGAGCATATACGAAAGGAATAATTAAGGAGTTAAATAACAACGACGTCGTGACAGGAATAAAAGCGGTGTTAAACGCCTGTGAATTAAGGTATTGAAACAGGTCGGTATACTGCCAGTACGATCACAAACAGCTACGCACGTTTACATGGTAGACTTGAACACCAAATAACGTATAAGCGAGTTAACGGAATAGCGAACCGGCTCAATACGTACACGCCGTCTCATACGGGCCCGTCTGATTTTACTCAGAAGGCGAAGCCGATCAATGAAAGCCACATGGACGCAGTCTCTACAGCTTGGCAAAGTAAATGGATACCTGACCCTTGCGCCGTTAACCGTTAACCGTATAGCGCACATATCACGGTCATTGTCGTTAAAACACTTAAAAACAAACAACACTGATTGACTTGTGGGGTTTAGCGTCCCAAAACCAGCTCTGATTATGAAAGACGCCGTAGTGGAGGGCTCCGGAAATTTCGTCCACCTGGGGTTCTTTAACGTGCACTGACATCGCACAGCACACGGGCCTCAACATTTCGCCTCCATCGAAATGCAGCCGCCGCAACCGGGATTCGATCCCGCGACCCTCGGATCCGCAGCCGAGTGCCATAACCACTAGACCACCGTGGCGGGGCAAAAACAAACAATACTCTCGCAAAGTGCGCGCATTTCTGGAGCTGGAACGTTAAGTGTTCCGAAGAATTTCGTGTTTGCTGACTGCGCTTCGCCTCCGCAGCTTCTTTAACGCAGTTTCGCACCATTCCGTGTCATACTGCCCAGTGTACTCTATCCATTCCATGTCTTCCAACCGTTCCACTATTCCATGTCTTCCATGCCCAGTGTACTCTATCCATTCCATGTCTTCCAACCGTTCCACTATTCCATGTCTTCCATGCCCAATGTACTCTATCCATTCCATGTCTTCCAACCGTTCCACTATTCCATGTCTTCCATGCCCAGTTATACTCTATACACTTACACTTTATGCATTTTCTTGACATCTAGATTACGCAACTACGGGCCAACCGTGCGAGGGCATATCTGCCGGGCCGCGAAACTGCACACGCTGAAACCCGACGACGACCAAATCTAATCTTCTTGGAGTGCGCGCGCGTGTGTGTGTGCCCGCGGTAAACAACCGCAGGCTGCTTGTTTATTTGCACAGATGGGACTCGCAAGTGCTGGCCATACGCGTGCCGTCCTGTATTACTGAAGGGTGTGACCCACTCCTCCTCCCCCTCTCCCCCCCCCCCTCCCTCCCTTTTCCGATACTCTGGTTTCCTGCTCGACGCGGGATTATACGGGGACGTGCATATTTCGTTTAAATGATTGATTTCTGCGGTTGCAGCTCTGTACTCACTCCGCGTAAACATCATACTTTGTGGTCGAGATCTTTCACTGTAGCACGTGGCTCTATCTCTATAACGGATAGTCTTATGCGGATCGTGAGTCGAAAAATGCGGCGTCATCGTCGGCGCAACACGAAAGGCACATACACACACACAAAAGAAAAAATAAAAAACCTTGTAAGTGACAGATGTGTCAAGTGGTGTCGGGTGAAGCACGCAAAGCAGTTCATTGTGTTTATAATCGACGTTGATTAAGGGTAATTAAAAACAGACGAGTTAGAACCTTGGCGAACTGAGGTGGATCAAGGCGGTTTACGTGTAGTGAGTCGAGCTGGGAACAAATTATGATCGTGGCGGATTATAAGGTAAGGCGTTTTATGAGTATGAGGAGGCGCATTAGGGGCAATTAAGGGCAGTCAAATTAGAATCATGCTGCATTAAAGTGACCAAAGTTAGAACAACCTGGACCAATGGTTGACTCTCCAGTTATAGTTCCTCGGCTAGTCCCTGGAGACCTCGTCCCCGACACAGCATAGCGATTTCGCCTTCGTTTCCTTTGGTGCCAGCGAAAGTGACTGACAACTTATTTCAGGAATTTACATTGTAGCGTGTACCTCGTGATCATTAATGCTTATCGGATTGTACACCGCTAGTGATATTTCTCCTAAATGGTGGTTGGGCAAAAGCTTTTCATGACGTTAACCCAAAACTTGCTTCTGCAGCAAACCCTATACTTTACCTCTTAGCCCATCCTCGACTTTATTTGAAAAGACCGTGAAACGGATTTCATACAAAGCGCTGCACTGTAGCTCAAGTCGTTCTGATCATTAGCATACCAACATCAGCGCTCTGCGTTAAGTGCGTAACTTACTACGAGGCTTTAAATTTGCGCATCGTTAGAGATCGACGCGGCTCAACCCTGAAGGGTTTCCAACCGCACGTGCCCATGCGCCGTGCAATGGGCATGCAACGAGCGACGTGATTGGTTTTCCCCACTGACGTCATAAGAAGCGGTCGGCCAGCCGCCGGTGTCGTCGCGGCACCTGACAGCTAGCGTCGCCGGCGTAATGCTATATAGGGCAGTATTCTAGCCACCCCAGAACTACTAAGGCCGGCGGGCCTTAGCAGTGACATGGTGGCGCCAAGTCGCTACCGAGGCTTCGGCACAGCGGCTGCCGCGGGAGGCGCAGTCGTCGCTAGCGTGCGCCCTGCAGCTAAACGAGTTGAGGAGGAACAGCTGTGGTAAGGAGAAGGCCGACACAAATAGGCCCATAGCATGACTTGGAGCAGGATGCTTCGCTTAATTTATGGTGTGAATGATTTGATACCGATGTAGTCTACAATCAGTGACACAATTAAAAAAATACGTTTGAAGGATCCTTTAACCAAAAATGTGCTTCTGCATGATGTCCTTGGTTTAATTTATGCCAAATGCTTGGCTTTATGAGAGCGGGAAGTCGTGGCTACGTACCGAGGCTCTCACAGCTGCCCCGAACCTGGTGCGAAGAACCGGAAGAGGACTGGTTCCGCGATGCGGCGTACTGCTGTTGACGGCCGCCGCTAGGGGGCTGGGGCCTCCGCTTGGCGCTCGGCGCGCCACCACCGCTCGCCGACGGGAGGCGAATACGGGTCTCGGAGGCGAAGCTGTGCACCCTGCGAAAAAGAGTACCGAAAAAAAAAAATCATGGGATGGTGGACCATGGTCTTAACACTGATTTTTCGTTTGGGTTCAGACAGAGATTGGGTGTTGTGGGTTTTCGCTCTTTCCACACACTACTGAGATTTGTAATGGCCTTGAATGATCATTGCGCGAGTTAAATGATTATTCTTCCTACAATTTGCCTAATTGTGTTAATTAATTAATCGTTTTATTGTGTACGTGCGTATTTTCCTGTGTAGGCTTTTTTTCAGCCTAATTTTTTCTTTTTTCTTAACGCACCCTGACATTATCCTATAGTCTATTTTGCGGGTGCGTTGAAACGCCGCCATTTCATGCTGCGGATCTGCAACAGCTAGATGAAGGTTGCCGCTATGGGACTCAAACGCCCTAAACCTGTGCGGCTGTACGGACGCAATTGACATTACGTGGCCGTAACATGACGCGACGATCTATTGCCTGTACACTGAAACCATCACTGTCAAAAGCCCAATATGGCGGCGCCCACGAATAAAAAATAACGTCGCCCATAAGGTAGCGTGACCGTCGTTACACACGGAGGCACATCTATAGGAGGCACGTCTTTAGCAATCCGCGCGCTCCTTGTCAGAAATAGGCACCGACGCATACACAGACCGATACAGAATCAACGATCGAAAATCCCGGTTCATACGAAGGACTCGCTCTGCAAAACAAGGTCGTCTCCCAGGTCGGCAAGGAGCGGACATAATGGCCCCCAAGGTCGCGTTGTTTACAGAACCTCAAATCGCGACGGTGTATATTATCGACCCGGACGACAATAATAAATAACCGGAGACCACGCGATAACAATGTACATGTTTGGAAGGTATATAGGAGTTCCATACATGCGAAGGCCATTAAATCGAGCCAACCACTAATGAAAGACCAATTGCTTTCCTCATAAGCAGTCCTTTCTGACAATACCCGCGCATTTCAACATCCTTTCTCCTCAAAAACAAACAGCGCCACACTCCAATAAGCACAACGGGCCAATGCAATCAACAGAGCAGTCACCAAACACACGTGCATTGGCGCTGTAGAGGAGGCAGCTGTAATTCAGAAGTATTCCTATGTACGCCTCCTATGTGAACTTCGGCACGGAACACTGACCCATGCACTGTCAAACTGTACAGATAGCGCCGACTCTTTTAGTGTTACTAGTGTGTATGTCTTTCGAAACTCTTCTTTCTTACTTTTCTTTTTTACTTCTTTATTGAACTTTTGTTGGGACTGCTAAGCGAGAAGGAGTAGCCGGTGCCGTACTAAAGGCACAACCTCTCCTATTCAGCACTTCAATAAAAAAAATTCCGAAACGTAAGATGAAACGTGCACACGCAGTGAGTCGACGAGAAACGTATCTTGCCGACAGGGCACGCATGGTATACGCACAGACTCACGCAAAGATGCATGCTCAGTACCGTTCAACTGCACGCACGCTTGCACGGTCCACCAACCGTATCCAGCGCCGCCAGCTTGCATAACGTCCGGACCGCACGCAACGCGTCGCGTTTGATTTATCGATCCGGGGTCGAGTCAGAGCGCCGTGACATATATCGAAGCCTAAGCCTAGCCCGTATAGTTGCGTGCTGCAATTTTGTTTCTTTCGTTACAACAACAAAAAAAAAAAGGTAAGAGAGAAAGAAGCGACATAGGCGGAATGAGAAAATGGAGGTTAGTGGTTCTCTCGTTACAGTGTGTGCTTTTGTTATATAAACGGAGATGGGAATAACGATGGAAATGGTTGCGGCAGCACCGCATATATCGCAATGCACGATAGTTGAGACAACGCAACGAGAAAAAAAAAAAAAGGAGGATCGGTCTGTTGCAGTACGACTTTGAATATATAGGACGAGTTGGTTCGTAGCTATTACAAAGGCGCAACGGGACTGAGACAAAACACGAAGAACACAAACATAGCGCGCTCTTGCGACGTTTGTGTGCTGTCTTGTCTCGGTCGCCCTGTACTTTCCGATACCGGCTTGTGTTACGCTTGTGTAACATTTGAAGGCTGAAGGTTGCTGCGCATCTGATAACTGATGATGATTTCTGGGGTTTTAGGTCCAAAAACCACAGTTTGATTATGAGAGACGCCGTAGCGAAGGGCTCCAGAAATTTCGACCACATGACGTTCTTTAACGCGCACTGACATCGCACTGACCACGGGCCTCAACGTTCCGGCTCCATCAAACTGCAGCCGTCGCGGCCGAGATTCGAACCCGCGACTCTCGGATCAGCAGCCGAGTACCACAGCCACTAGACCACCGTGGTGGGGCGTGCGAGAAGAATATAAAGCAAAATCCGTTCAAGACACCGTCAACACGAACGAAGTCTCAGCTATACAGACAGCTCGGCGATCCAACTGTCAATTGATTAATTACTGCTCTAATGTGTCCCCGACGAGAAATGTTCGGTGGCCGTATATCATATACCAGCGCTAACGCGCAAATCCCGGCGCAGGCGTGATGTTCTGTGGCTACAGCCGCAGACTCGTACCTTTCCCTCCCCTTACATCCTCCACCGCATCCATCCGTCCGTTTACTCCTCTCCCTCTTGCAAATTCTGCGTCTGTCCTAGAGCAGGCTTAAACCACATCCTGTGGGGGTGTCCTACACACCCTATACTCTGCACATCACACGACGCCATTGCATGACGTCACTGCTCGCGCCACGCAATCCGGGGCACACCGAGGTGCCAAGCAAGCGCGCTATCATTCATCCACGGCTGCCATTACTGCATGTGTTCCTCTAGCTCTGTCTCAATTAGGCTTTAAAAAATAAACGAAACGAAACAAAAATCATGCAGTCCGGCCAGCAAAAGGTGAAGCCAACACTTGCCCCTCCTTTATCTCAAAAACATAGTCTTGGCAAGTGGTACTTGGCTAGACGTCAAGTGTTTTTGCTAAACTTAATGTAAGCGCTAAGTTTATATTAAAATAACAGATCGTTGTTCCCGATTAAATTAATGCATCCAGGAGCGTAACGACGACGTGATCCCCAAGGACATGTGCCAAGACTTCGAGGCTTGCGAGGAAAACCAGTACCACAACGACGCATGTGAAGCAGGATCTGTCGGCAACGTTCGCCATAAAAGTGGAGGAAAACGCTTCCATCATTTTTGCTGTGCTATTTAACGCCTTCTCGTGCCCCTCCTGAGATGGCGAAGGCCTGGCTTCACTATGGGCCTTAATTTCTACTCCATTTGTTTTTCTTTTTTAAACCTCCGTGCTATGTCTGAACTAAAGTCTCTAGATATTTTTTCCGTCCTAGCCAAGCAGCACTCTACAAGTGCCTTCTCATTCAAGTCTCGCCTGTACCCTGCCAACATTTTCAAAATATCCAAGCCGGTTCTGCAGCAGTGAGAACTGTACGTTACAACTGTGGAGCAGTGGTTCGCTTGTGTTTCGCTTATGTTTCTCTTATGTTGATCGTCGGAGTTTTCGAATTATTTTCGCTTAATTTGATATCATTATGGGATTATTTACCCTTAAAGGGCAACTCCGACATTCTTTTTTTCACCATATCCTCACATCGCTGTTTTCCAAGGCACTGATAGTCCTGTAGCAGACAGGGTGGTTCAGTTTGCTCAGAAAGATCACCGACAATTTTAAATAACCGAATGAACGATTTGTTCAAACCGAAACAGGTAGATACTTCTTGCATCACATGTGGTGACGTCAAAAATGTGCCCATCAGAAATATGGAGCTGGTGCCGGAAAAATGAGAGCGGCGATGTCATCCTACAATGTCAATATTGAGTCATGCCAGCTTTTCCGAACTTGACTGCGACGATTTGAGCGCCGAGGTATCACCGTTTTTTTTGCTCTTGACGGCCTGCCTGCTCGGGTAGGCAGCGTTGGAGGTAATGACGTCACAAACACAGGGTGGCGCGCATGGGAATCCGCTGAAAAGCTTTTATATTCGTTTTCAGAAAAACTTAGTGACTTGCAGCTGCCTTGCTAGCAGGGGTGGGCAAAGATACTTTGAAATTGTATCGCGATACGATACAAGATACACGGGCAAGAAGTATTTCGGATACAGATACAAGATACCACCTCAATAATTGTATCCGATACGATACTTGCCATTTGTATCTTAAGATACTTCGATACATTTATAAATTTCATATTATAGACATATATAATGCAGCAGAAAACGCCTATGAACAGGAGTGTTTGCTTTAGAATTTCAGAACTGCGACCAACCAAGTTTAACTTGAATGAAACATGTGTTCGTATCTCAACAACTGTTGTTTTCTGGCTATAATTATATTGTTTTCATTCCCAAACAACTGATTGGGGCTCTTTTGGCTGCTAAACATGACAGCTATGTATAAGCTACGATGTCAGCGGTTTTTTGTGGTTTTTGTAATTCATGGAAGTCGATGCTCTACTTGCCAACCAGGTAGTGGTTTCCCACCTAATAACAAAAATGGCGATGCAAAACCTCGGCACGATGCCGCAATTACGACTTTGAGTTTAACCTGGTCCGTACGCGTATACCGTTTGCACAGTACCGCACCACGGGACAAGTGTACAGGAGTAACAACGCTCGTAGCGACATATTTTGTGACGGATCTTCTATACAGAAAGGACATAAAACCGCAATGACTTCCTAAATTCTAGTTATGTGCTCGCGTAAAGCGCTCGTCATCGACGGATTCACGAATGTCCAATTTTTGTAATAATTTCTCTCTACGAGAGAATTCCAGACATCGTAGCGGTACAAAGTGTCGCAGGATACCTCCGCTATCATACTCTTGACATTGATTGCGCGAATTACCTTGTGATTTGTGACAGCGAAAAAAACAATGTGACTCAGAAAGGATATATATATATATATATATATATATATATATATATATATATATATATATATATATATATATATATATATATATATATATATAATAGAACGAATCGTGCTGTAACATTATTAGTTACGATGTTTCTCAGCAAAAGGTGTCCTCAGCCTACCAAGTAAGATCACACACTGGAAATTTCACTGCTTGTGGAAAATGTCATGAAAGAGCTCGTGGGGACGGTCACAATAATAATTGTTGAGGTTTACATCTCCAAACCACGATATAATTATGAGGGATGCCGTACTGGAGGGCTCTGAAAGTTTAGACCATCTGGTGTTAAGATGCTCCTAAATCTAAGTACAGTACTGCCCGGGACTCAAGTATAACGCCGCTATCGGATTTCGGCCTTTACGGCCGGGATTCGATCCCGCGACCTTCAGGCCAGCAGTCGAGCGCATTAACAACTAGGCCGCCGTGGCGGGTGGTTATAAGCGTTATAAGCTTAGTGGCGGCAGTACCTGCTTGAGCAGCGGACTTCTGCCAGTATTTCTAGTGTCGCGCGGTGATGTTCCGACATCAGTATCTTGTATCTTAAGATACTCGATACATTCTTCAATGTATCGAAAATACAGATACTGATACACGTCTTTCAAGATGTATCGCGATACAGATACAAGATACTGAAAGAGTATCTAAGATAGTATCTAAGATACATGTATCTTCGATACTGCCCAGCACTGCTTGCTAGGCATATATTATTACAGTGACGATCACAACATATACTGAAAATTTCATTAAGATCTGCGGACACTGAAAAATCGCCGGAGTTGGCCTTTAGTGCGCACCTTTTATTTTATTATACTAATGTCGTTTATTGCAACCACTCTCAATCTGGCTGATACATTTCGACAGGTTTTTGTAAGCTACCAGCATTTCTTGGCCCTGTTTTCATCTGCTGTTTTATGAGCGTGACAACGACATGAGACAGCACACGCCGACGGCCCGGACCCCTAAAGTACTCCACACTTAAAACGTTCACCCACTACCGATTCATTCACCGCTTCCACCTTACATCGCGAAGCCGCAAACACAGGGCGCCTACGCTAACTGGATCCTCATTTACATCTGAGTGATTACCGTGTCACAAGACGTGGTCTATCCTTCATCTGCTATTTCTTCACGCGTGCATATTAATTGGCCCTCGTCTGGAATCCCAAGTGCAACGCACGTTGAGTTGTCGCAAGACACTTCTCTGTCGCAAGACGTCTCACTTACGTCAAACGCTACGGCGCGTGCGCAGATGAATCTCGCGCGACGTGTTGCCATGTGTGCCAGCGTGAAATCATGTGTGAATCGATGACCGCGAGAAAATGCTGGCCGACGGAACGCGAATACAAGCTAGAGAGTGCGTAAGTGGCGCAATTTGTCAGTAATAGATAGATAGATAGATAGATAGATAGATAGATAGATAGATAGATAGATAGATAGATAGATAGATAGATAGATAGATAGATAGATAGATAGATAGATAGATAGATCCTAATGCATTGAAGTTGGACGCTCTGTCCCAAATATAAGTGCGATAGCACTATGACACACTTCCTTTCCGCTATGTCACTTCAAACTGCCTCCTACCTCCTGATGTCGCGCAATTACAGAGTCGCACGCAACTACAGTTACAATACTTCCCGTTCTGCCACGTGGCTTTCGGGTAGTACCCGATTCCGGCCTCATTTCGCTTCCCATTCCTATTTCCATTTTCCACTTCCATCCTTAACGACCTCCGGATGACTCGCTTGCGGGTGCACAGTGAAGTCATCTCCCGTTTGCACCTTACTTCCGTTCGGACTCTGGATTAACACATGCTACCACATCTAATCAGCTTTTAACTAGCATTTTCCGCTATATATCTGTGCAGTACGTCGCTTATATGCGTCGGACCACCTTGACCACAAGCAGCTATTTCTACTTTGACACTCCAATCGCTCTCACATTAATAAGGAAAGAAAGAAAAAGAAAGAAAGAAAAATGGAAGGAAAGAAAGAAAGAATAACCAGCGGCATGAGTGAATCAGCGCGCACTTATTTCGTCGACCTAAGTGTTTTGTTGATGGCTACCGCGTACTGTCAAGGTCTGCCCTGCAATCGCACCTGGCCTACTTTCAAGACATATAATGAACCTGATTGCGACGCCCGCGCACTGTACGCACCTGGAACAGAGACGCCCACAGAGATAGAGAGAGAGGCAGGTGTCTGGCTTTGTTTCAATGACAAAAGCGAGCGCGAACGCGGCTGATGAGGTCGGAAGAATGTACGAGTGTGTTTCAGTGCGGTCGCGGAGGGGGGAGTGTTGTAGGGAGATAAAAAGGCGGTTGCGCTAATGCTGTTTGCGATGAACGCTGCGTGCAGGCCAGTGTTGTCGCCAGAAAGCGGGAGCACGGACGGTACAAACAGGAGACCACAAACAACAGGGCGGCGGCATTATAAAACTCGTCGCCACACACGGAGAGAGGCCAGGGAGCGGCCGGGTGTGTCGCTGTGCGGGTCTTGTTCTAAAAATTGCGCGGTTGTTATGCCCGGGCAGGTCGCACCGTTGACGTAACTTAATTTGCCCCGACACACACTGTGAACGGAAAAACACTGGCCCGTTGTCGTCACATATGGTGGCGTGACCCTTGGCGAACCGCTAGCAATGATCGCCCAGTCGCGCGCCGAAGCATTCCTTCGCTTTAGGTTACCCATAAAGTTAAACCTCGTTAATACGACGACACTTAACAGGTTTTCCCGCATAATACGTTTCCTTTTTTCGGTTCCCGGCCGACGCCCCACAGGAGTAATTCATTTCCGAATGATAGTATTTTTGGATGACACGCTTTACCTTCCGTTTCCCGTGAAGATCTGATCAACGAGATTAGCACTGTGTTTGCTACGTGATTATTGACGCCGGCAAGCGCTAGCTACCCGATGCCCAGTGTTAGCCAAATGATAACGGCTTACTGCTGTCATATGTCGGATAGTGTCGCCATCCAGTGCCATCCGAAAGGTCCCCAACAGGTAGATTGATTTTACGGGCGTCCCTAAACCACGATATGGTTATGAGAGATGTCGTAGTGGAGGTCTGCGGAAATGTCGACCACCTGGCGTGCTTTTTAACGTTCACTGACATCGCACAGTACACGGACCTCAACGTCTCGCCTCCATCGAAATGCAGCCGCCGCGGCCGGGACTCGATCCCGCGACCTTCAGATCAGCAGCCGAGTGCCATTGGCACTGGACCCCTGAAGCGGGAAAAACGTTCCCAGCAGGGCACGTTTTGGATGGTACTGGCTAAACGAAAGTTGGATACTGTCGGTTGTACGCTGTTACAGCAGCAACATTGTGTTCCTTCAACCTCCACCCAATCACGCTCTCGCGCATGCGCAGGCAACATGATTTGGCTCTGCATGTAACATGCTTTTCCTCTAAATTCTATTCGTGCATCACCCGTCACTTACGCCCCCTCTCCTCATTCCTTTCTATAAAACGTTTCTTTGTTCCCTCAACCCTTACCCTGTCAAGGGTAGTCAACCTAACCTGTAACACTCGGAAAACTCGGTGCACCTTTACTTCAAAGAGGCACGCAACAATTTTCGAAGTAATCCTCGAGTCACATCACTTGAGGAGCATATTGCCTCACGAATGGCCTGCTGCAGAAAATTTCTGCTATTAGGTATTAAATGAGTTACAGCGTCAAAGTTTGAGGGGAATTACACCTTCTGAGCGCGTTCACTCTCCTTTCATCGCGACGACCGCACTGGAAGCCACACACAGGAGAGGGGTGGGGGGGGGGGGAGGTGACAACGGGCAAGAAGTCACGCCAGCACGCGTCACCACCTCGAACATTTTCTCTTTTTCTTTGAACGTATTCGCGCTTCAGCACTGATGGCAAGCTTGTGGCGAGTCACTGTGAGGGCGCGGTGCCACCCCACGGAATTTGCCGCAACTGCACACGGGAATCAGCCCCCAATGGTAGTTCTCCCACACATCTCGTAGTCCGCGCCCTTTTATGACGTGTTTTGTTGAAAGGAGATCGGGGGCTTTCCAAACGTATTTCGAAACCAAATTGCAGTTCTCCTGCTGGTAGCAGTGCAATCACATTCGGCTGGCATGTTCTCAGGAGCCTGCACGATTGATCAGGGGTGCCCTTTTTTGTTTTGCAATGCTCAAGAACTGCCGCAGGGCCCCTTTAAGAGCCCGTGCAGTTTCTACATTGTCCGCTCACGCTGTGAGACACTGAAGAATAAGCTCCCAAGCCAAGCGTCCCATAAATCATGCAGCGACGTGGGACATGCTTTGAGACCGTGAGACGTGCTGCAACTGAAGTCTACAAGTTCTACAACTACGGTCTAGAAGCCTACAACTACAGCACACATCCTACCCGCTACTGCCGCGCCGCAGTACTCACGTCTCTAGCGACACGGAGAAGCAGACAGTGCGGGAACCTTCCCGAAGCCTGCGACAGGAAAGGAAGTTAGGGGAGTGGGGATGACGGAAGGGGTAGTGACAATACCCGGAAGGAGGTGCGGGGTCGATGGGAAGTATCAATCAGGGCCGTTGGCGGGACGTTGGTTACGTCACCAGCCAGGAAACAAAGCGGGAAATGACGACGGTTACGGGAGAGGGGTATGACAGGACGGGAATATATGTGACAGGTGTTGCGTGACATTGTGACGTCACGACACGAACAAAGGTGGGGAAAGGGAAAGCGACGCCACGTGACCGTGTCCCGATCGGGGTGACAGGCAACGCCGCCAACCACGCCAGCGGTGTCGAGGCGGTGATGTTTGGTGACGATGGCGGCGTTGAATGAAAAGACGACGATGATAGGAAGAGAGAGAAAGAGAGAAAGGGACAGGAAAGAGAGGTGAAAGAAAAGAAAGATCAATGAAACATGAAAGATGGAAACGAAATCGCGGCACTACATCAATGACACCTAAGCGTGATCCCCGCGTTAGGTTCATTTTGTGCAAGATTATTCGGGCCTCTTGTATCTTACGTCTTGCGGTAAAGTCCCTCCTGCTTGGGCCGAAATATTGGCCTCCAGTATTACTAAGTGAACAAGTAAATAAACAAAACACGTTTTCGTGTAAACGGTGCAACAATTGATTACTTTCACGTGACATAACGAGTGTAGGTGAAATAAATCAAATGAAAAGGGTTCTTAACGTACTGTTACTACAACATGGCGGCTGCGGAGACGTCGACTCATCATATTCACAGCCGAGGGTAGCGTGCTTAGATGTTACATAAAGACGCGTTATTGACATCTGTGCCAAGGTAACGGCAGAACCTACGTTGCAGAGCCAGCATGCTTGTGAAAGCTGGGCTCGTGACGTGACGTCAACGAGCCCAGCTTTCCCAAGCATGCTGGCTCTGCAACGTCATGGCTTCAACTGCGTATGCATAGTACAGACTCCTATATTTATACGCGTACAACTAGACGACGAATTGGTCACATATGAAGGCAAGAAACAATGAAGTCACAGGAAGCATGGGGTAGCTATCTGTAGTGTTTTCACTGAACCATGGTAGTTAAGAGATAAAGAAAAGTAAAAAGAAAGACAATAAGATAAGTAGCCACCAGTGGAAACCGAACCCACAAGACACAACCAATGAAAACATTATGTGCACGGTGACCCACCGCTATGCTACAACAACGGCTGTAACCCTGTTCAGTTTTGCGGGGCATGTATACGCATATACATCCACGCAAGTGTGTCGTGGCCAATGAAACAGGCGGCCGTTCCGGTGAACGACCGAGCGGTAAACCCAACGGTAAACCGAATGGTAAACCCAGCGGTAAAGCAATTCTACTCAACGAAAATGTAAGTGCGGAGCAGTGGTATACGCTTTTGTCACCCCTCGTGTTGTGCTTGCGCAATGTTGTGGCTATGGTGCGTTGGGCCTACGTTAGGGTGTGGTTATGTCGTGCTGTGGTTTGTTTGTGATGTTCGTTATGTTTATGTTACACTTGCTTGTCGTTTTACACGTGATGTTCTATTTATTTTGTGTAAAGCTGGGTTCACATTCTGTTGCTACACTGTTCTGCGAGTACGGTATACGGTGCATGGGTCAACGGTAACGGAGGGTCCGCTTCACCCTTATCTATAACCCGAGGCAGAAGACAAGGCTTTCTTTCTTTCTTTCTTTCTTTCTTTCTTTCCTTCCTTCTTTCTTTCCTTCTTTCTTTCATTCTTTCTTTCTTTCTTTCTTTTTCTTTCTTTCTTTCTGTACTGCCCTTCCAATAGTCACATGGTCACCACAATGTAAAAGTGGGCCAAGGCCAAGAGTGTGAGTAGTAGGCTGAGGACAGGAATGGGTCGGCTTTCCCTTCTTGCGTGACGAGACACAGCAGACGCCGACAACACGGGTCCCTTAATGTGCTTCACACTTAAACAACGACGGCGACAGAAATGGGAGACACACAAGGATTGAGCCCCTGTCCAAAGTATCGCTCGTTTCTGTCCGCTTCGCCTTTCCTCGCGTTTACCATTTCATGTATAAAGCAACTAGCCCAAAGACAAGCTCCGCTAGAGCCTTCACCTTTCAAGTTTTCTCCTTACACAACTCGCGAACCGCAGCAGCTATCTGACCGATATAAGCGGCGCAATAAAGATACAGAGCGAGCTCTGTAAGTGATAGAAGAAGAGACAGGCTGTCTCTGCTCCTGCTGCTGCCGCTATCCCGATAGTGATAACGGACACGGCAAGCGGTACTATCGTATATACGCCACGAAACGCGCGTCGTATAGGAGACCGTAGCGGTATTTCTATAAGCGTAACAGTTACTGCATGCATACAGGCCCACCGTTTGATTGCCTGAAAGAATCCATTAAATTCTTGGATTTCACGTGCTAAACTTAGTATACGGTGCGTCTGTTTCTAAATCGCCTGGAAGGATCCACAAAAATTATTGGGTTCTACGTGGCAGAACCACGATACCATTACGAGCCAAGCTGTCGTGGATGGATGACTCGGGAATAATTCTGACCACAAGAGGGCCTGTAAGGTGCATCTAAATATAGGAACGTGTTATTATTTTGTGTGTTTTTTTAAACAGTGGATCTCTTCAGGGGCCGCAAGGAAACCGCAAAGGCAATGTTGTTACTAAGATTTCATAATATGACAAACTGCTTCTCCGACATTGCACTACTGATACGGGATCGAAGAGTCACGCAAAAAAAAACAAAAAAAAAAACTGAAGAGTCGTGCTTGCGAACTCGAATGGAACGAGTAGCATTTAAAATTACTCGAGGCACTGTCAGTTTACACACAACCACGTTTGTCGTGACTTCTGTGTGTCCTGCATGTACACAATTCAAGCATACAGAGACGCACATAATACGAGTGAGGTGAAGGCGCAAAAACCGAATGCGTGTCAAGTGCCGGAAAATGCGGTAACCTGTAGCGACGATCCGCGCTTCCGCGGTATAACGGCGGCATTCGGAGGTTTCATCTGATCTACAGTGTCTGCAACACTTGGCATGTCCTTCTCTATATGCCTTATCGGTGATGTCGAAGGACACAGCTACAATAATAGATTACGCAATTAAGTGGTCGAACAGAGAGATTCCCTCTCGCCCCATCTGCCCTTTGCAGACGCGCACCATCACTCTAGTATATACACACCGCGCAGATAACGCAAACAGTACGTGATGTACAGCACGTGTAATCAAACTGACGCCGCAGACAACGATAAGAAGTGGGCGAAACGGAAGGCCATAGATATAGAGCGACGCGCACGTACGCGCGCAGTCGTGGACAATTTAAATAGGAACAAGTTGGGGCTGACTAATACTGGCCGTTTGGTTTGTGTTAACGGGTTCGGCAACAACTTTTCAAGTATTCCTAAAGCAACATCGCTTAAAGGGGCCCTCTAACACTTTCCTCGCACCCATTTTTTATTTGCCGGTCGCGTAGACAGATGGCTGAGGATATCTTTGGCAGGTGTCAAACCGCCCATATCAGATGATTTAATATTTTAATCGTTCAATGAAATCATCACATCGCTGCCGACCGCATCAGCGCGTAGTGGCGCGCGTCAGAACTATTTGTGCGGAAATGACGACTTAGGGCTCGAACCGGTGATTGGATGAAAGTAGCACTATAAGTGCTAGCGGCACCACGTCGGTAAGCAAGTAATATTCGGCTTTGTCTTTTCACCTGCGTAGGTTTTTATTGAACGCCAATAGACGCAGTCGCATTAGAAAGATCCCCACAATTATAAAACGCGATAGAGGCGCTGGCCCCCGCTTCGCCTCTTGCCTTTTGCTTACACGAGTCGTATGTCCATACGAAAAGAATTCCTTTGTTTCATCTCTCTTGTGTACGTTCGCGACTCGCTAAAGCGCTGAACCACTGGGTGGAATTTGCCGTTCTGTCAAAGTGTGCTGTCGCGCGCAACGTTACTAGCTATAAGGGAACTTGAACGTGTCCGCTAAAGCGGTATACGCAAAGACGTACTGGATACCGGATAGCGTTGTTTGTCACAGTCAAGTGGCGCCAGCTATGGGTAGTAAACAGAACAAGCAAAACCGCGTGATCTATGTCCTCCGAGATACCGGCAGCCACTCGCTACCCTACAGCCTCGACAATTTGTGTCGTGCTGAGAAACGGTGTCGAATTTTCACGGGTGCTTTACAGGCGAAGCTTCATCATACAAAGCTAAAGCAACTAAAACCGTCAGCAACTCGAGGGCTACATAGCGCGAGACGACCACTCAAAAGATTCGAAGCGGACGGCAACCACTCCAGGTGGTCTGCCGTGCTTGCGCATGCAATGTTTACACCCGGTATTCCGCTCTACGCAATGTTTTGCGCATTGGGGTTATGTTGACACGCTAAAATTCCCTATTCCCACTTCTATGATTCCATGTCTGCGCGTTTAGCTGAACAACCCGTGAAGAAACGTTGCCGAGTATGGTCGTATTCGCCGGCCCCTCTCAGTGGTCATGACGGCGAGTTTAAAGACGACGTCACTTGTCTTGAAGTGTCTCAACACGGAACGACGCGTAAAGCCTCGGTTCGAAGCACGAGCGTCCGCTCTTACAAGTGGGAGCGGTCAGAAAACCTCATAACTGACAGTGTGGCACGCTCTCGCCGCGTTGTTTGTTGACATGGCAACGGCGTCATCACTACACTGGAGCGAACAGGCAACGATGGCGTACGAACTTCCGCCACGTAGGCACCTAAAGCCAATTCCATTGGCCGAGCTCTGTGACGTTTGTGGAGAGTGAAATGCGATCACCTGACCCCGCGAAATCCAAGTTGAGGGTCCGCATTTTTTTGCTTGTATTTTGAACTTTGTCTCCTTAATAACTTTGCACTGCCTGCTCCTATCGCTGTCATTCTTGTAGCATTCGTCTGTCCACCCTCTAGCCTACGCAATACGCACATGAAAACGGGTGCGAAAAAAGTGTTAGAGGGCCCCTTTAAAGGGACCGACAACTGGCCACAACGTGTGAGTGGACATTTGTGGATTTCGAAAGAGCTTGAATTATAGTGATGGAATCGAGCACCCTATCACGATTTGAACAGGAGTTGTATTTTTAAATTGAGCTTAAAAATTGCGGCAACTGAAATGTGGCGCGGCCTGGTGGAGACGCCTTGGTACTGCTATTTGAAGTCTGAATCGTCATACGTCGCCTGTTGGTGTTCATACGACGGTAACTCCGCCTTAAAGTTGCAATCGACTCATAAAAACGCATCTCCGCCCTACTATTTCCTTAGTAAAAGGAGTCGATGCTGAGAAGCGGCGCTGCCTTCGCGTCAACCAAAAACCTGTTTCTAACCTCGGCGCATGCGCCCAGTGGCTCCCAGGCGTAGCGCGCATGCGCTCTGTGGAGGCGCTGCCTGGCGCGAGCACGTCCGACGGTTGTCGGCCACTGTTTGCAACATGTGTTGCATGTAAAACTCCATAGGCCAAAAATTCTCATAAAATATGTTTTACGGCGTTTTCCCTGTTGTCACTGCGTGAGAGGACACTCTGACCGGTAAGCTTTACGTTGAAATAAAGAAAACAAGTACCTTAAAGATTGGTTGTCCGTCCCTTTAAGATGCTCATTGCCTCAGGAATCGCCTGCTGCATTTCATTATTTTTTCTTTTTTTTTCGAATCCGTTCGTTATTAGCGAATTTACAGCGTCAGGTTTGAGGGGAGTTCCACCGTCTGAGAGCGTTCACTCTCCTTTCGTACAGTGAGCTGGAAGCTACACAGACAAAGGGGAGGGGGGTGAAAAAGAGGGAAGCTACGCCAGCGAGCGTCATGACCTTGAACATTTATCCACGTGGAGGATGGGGAAAAAAAAGAAAGCTAGGAAACAGCGTCACGTCACAACTTGGAAGCCTAGTCATTAAAGAATTTAAACGAGGTAATCATGGGAAATGGACCCCGCTCAAGTGGTAGGCAAGCGGTAGATAAAGCAAGGTCAAGCGCCACTAAAGGTTACCACTTCCAAACAACCTCGAGTGGTCCGGCAACTATGAGGCACCTAATCATACCCGACAGGCAGCGCGCACTGGCGTCAGAGGAGGTTGGCTTTCTGAGGCTATCACGTGACGCCGCCTCCTAGTTTTTTTTTTTCTTTCCTTCTCCATGTCTACCCTCTTCCATTATCATACATTTTTATTTGAACGCGCTCTCGCTTCCGCAGTGACCACACCACTTTCGCCGCCACGGTCACTGCAGGGACCTGGCGCCACCCAGCGGCGTCAGCTGCAACTGCGTCCGCGAATCAGCCAATGTTTAGTGCGATCTTCTCCTACGCAGTCCGTGGCGCAGCCTATCAACGCGATTCGCTGAAAGAAGAGCGGGTGCATTCCAGATGCATTTTGAAACGTAAATGCAAGCTCGCTGCTGCGCCCGGTGAAATAATATCTGGCTCACATGTCCGCAGAAGCAACCCCCGCCCCCTCCCACGACTGATCGACAGCGCTTTCTTGTCATGTTCGAGAAGTGTTGCAGGGTCTCCTTTAAGCGATTCGCACAAGAGGCCTAGAATGGGCTCCGCTAGTAGCATTCACAGATAAGAGAAGAGAGAGAGAGAGAGAGAGAGAGTGTGTGTGTGTGTGTGTGTGTGTGTGTGTGTGTGTGTAAGGGGGGTAGTATAAGAGCCTATAGGGTAGACAGTATATAGGGCAGCAAAGATATCTCGCCTACATCGTTTTACGACTCGGCGCAACGTTAACGGAGTGCCCTCCCGAGATAGTCGTGTATCACCTTATCCGACGAGTGTCTCTTTTTTTCCTTTTATCTCACGAACAAGCGCAGCAAGCCACTCGCTTATCGTCAGTAATAAAAAAAAAGAGAGAAAGAAAGAGAGCTGCGTGTAAGAAAGATGCAGTTGTCAAAGTGAAGAGCTGGAGAAACTCGAGTCACAAGAAAACACACACTAGAGATAGTGGCGATAGCTAGGTGTTGCTGACTGTCATCGTTCTCGCTTCAGCAGCAAGAAAAGCTTGACGTTGCCAGAAGCGGAACGACGACTTTCCTAATTGCCGTCAGCACATTCGCGTTTGGCTAACACAGCATTTCGCGAAAGGGTCACCGTTCAAAGGTCACCGTTTTCTATGTTCAAAAAGTGCGGCAATTCTGAACATGGAAAGCGATGACGATCAGTCGCGGATGCTCCTGTGAATAAGCCAAACACTATTGCTGATTGATTGGTTGATTGATTTGAGACGTACGGCGTCATACAGCATTCATCGCGTATGCGTGACACCGAGTATAGCGCAGTTCAACGTGGCAGACATTGCGCTTGCGACGTCCACCATTTTCACAAGATGTTAGCATGTTTCGGAGAGGATCGCAGGTGCTTTAAATACGCAAATGAGATTCGCCCTTGACTTTGTATAACGCTCTCAACACTCTTCGCCCACGCTATCATTCTTACGGATTTCCGTCGGTGCATGTGCAGGACATTTTCCTTTCTCGACTTTCACCGCGTGGACTCTCACCACATCTATAACGTTCGTATATAAGGTTTTTCAAGGCCGCTGACTCGTGCGCATCACGCACGCCTTAAGAACCGAACTGTCCGCCCGTTCTCATGGCTGCAGGCCTGTCTACGAGCGTCGTCTGCTCGCCCATCAACAATCGCCGTCTGCTCCCGAGATCACGTGGTAGCACGCGCACACGTCCTCAAGCGAGCATTCGCACTTACACGCGGTGTCTCGTTTTCGTTCCCACCATGCGCATGTACGCGGAATGTATGGACACGGCGAGAGTGTGTGCCGGTGTTTGTAAACTCCCTTACACACACACACACACACACACACACACACACACACACACGCACACGTACGCAGTTGCAGACGAAAACGACATCACATGGTTCAGCCACCAAGCATGGGCCGAGAGCCCTGTGTGTAGACGAGAGCCAAGGAACATGAGCTGCATTCCAAAAAAAAAAAAAGAAGTATAACAAACGAAGTGGGCAAAAGCCGAAAGCACTGCCCGACAATGTATACGAACAAAAGATATTGAATGCAAGCTGGGAACCGTTCCGATCGTATGCCATGACCATATAGGAGGCTACGCCATGACATCAGAAAATAAAATACAAAAAACGAGAGCCCAGGAAAACAAGCGACGGCGTGCAGTGTTGGATACGGCGACGAAGGATGCAGTGGAATTCGAAGAGTGCATTACACGATGCGAATACGAGGAACGGGAGCGAGAGGGATAGGAGGGGGGCTTCGCGAGACGTCATACAATCTGCTATCTTACACGCATGCTTGTTGCCGCTAACAATGGCGTACACACCCTGGTAATGTACGCGCGCTGTACACGATGAGAATGCGCGATAGTTTGGGGTATCGCATTGCGTCGCGAAAAGGAGGAGGGAAAAATGCTACAGAAACAAATACACAAGGAAAAATGAAAACATGAAACCGGCACTGTTTACAAACAGTCGTGCGGCTTTGCAGGGCATTCGACCTTTCGAAGGAACGGCTGGGCTTTCTTTTTTTTCTCGTTTTTTTTTTTTCGATGCTCTCGGACAAGCTCACCTGTAATCACACGGGAACGTAGATACGACCTTCCATCATCGAGAAATATATCGGAACCGGTGTATACACGGGTTGCGATAAGGTTAAAGGATATCATCATCAGCCCTGTCTACGTCCACTGCAGCGCAAAGGCCTCTCCCATATAGATCTCCAATTATGCCTGTCCTGTGCTAACTGGGCCCAATTTATCCCCGCAAACTTCCTGATCTAATCTGCCCACCTAACTTCTTGCCGCCCCCTGCCACGCTTGGAATCCACTCTGTTACCCTTAATGACCAACGGCTGTCTTGTCTTCGCATTACATGGCCCGCCCACGCCCATTTCTTATTCTTCTTAATTTGCATTAATGTGTCCCTAAGACGCGTTTGTTCCCTAACCCACTCCGCTCTCTCTTCTTGTCCCTTAAGGTTACACCTACCATTTTCCGTTCCATAGCTCGCTGCGTCGTCCTCAATTTAAGCTGAACCCTCTTAGTTGGCCTCCAAGTTTCTGCCCGTAGGTGAGTACCGGTAAGATGCAGCTGTTATACACTTTCCTCTTCAGAGACAATTGTAAGCTACCATTCATTATCTGAGAATGCCTGCCGCATGCGCTCCACCCCATTCTAATCCTCGTAATTACCTCAGCCTCATGATTCGGATCAGGGGTCACTACTTGACTTACGTGCACAGTACAACATGAGCCAAATTCACCCAAAGCACAATTCACTTAATCGGTTCTCTGAGCCCATTGGCTGACCATCTTCGGCAGCAGGTGTGCCCTGCATGGCGATTGGCTGGCGCCTGCTTCCACCAACGCTTGTACAGAAAGATATGTAAACGCCTTAGGTACCACTAACCACCACCAGCGTCGTTACCGCGGTTCGTTGACTCCAGGCAACGGCGATGGGAGGACTGTGCACGTTGGTTGGCCCGAATCGTTGATGGGGTCAGGGTCATAGGCTCGTGTACGGACCGGGTGGAGCTGCTGTTCGTCCAGGTTGTACGCGGCTCTAATGCAGGCCTCGATTGCTCGTCTGGTGTGTTGTCCTCGAGGTATATGGTAACCGAGAGGCTCAACCGGCGATGAAGAAGTTGTGTGCAAGAGGCGTTCGATGGGCGTGAATCTAGCGTGCAACTCGCGAGGTATCCTTGTTAAAGGGTGGCTGCCGTAGGCCTGGTACGACTCCACTTGACACTAGGGCACGAAGTCATATAGTTACTTGTTGTCTTTGTTGATACATACCTTTATATATGCACGGCCAAGCGCCACTAAAGGCTACCACTTCCAAAGGAACCTCGAGCTGCCCGGAAACCTTGTGAGGCCTAACGATACCCGACAGGCACCGCGCGTAAGGGGTCAGAGGAGGTTAGCGTGCCGAAGCTAGCGTAATCACACCACGCCGTCTCCTAGTGTTTTGTTTTGTGTTGTTTTTTTTTCTTGCTTCTTACTCCGTGACTTCGACGATAGCGAAAGTTCAGCAAGCGTTCGAAAATCTCTGCCACGTGGGAAATATGCAGGCTCGTTGGAAAACACACGTATGGTTCTTTTCCTCCACATCGGAAATCGCAGTGTGTCCGAGAGCTATGCAGGAAGGTTTCAAAAGTGGAATTTCAAACCGTCGATAGCAGACTAACGATACTCAGTTGGTCACGTTAGGGAAAGAGTCAACGTGTGCGAAGGAATCGCACACGCCTCTTGCATTTTCGCCTCCATCGAAAATGCGACCGCCGCGGCCGGGATCGAACCCGCGTCCATAAGGTATAGCAGCCGGGAAACGTATACATTAGGTGTCGATTGATGAAGGCTGTACTATTTATTGGTCATGCGTTCGAGACCTTGTCATGCTTTTTGGGGCTTACTGTTTGCCACCCGCCGGGAAAATTTTGTATTTTTCCAGCAAATAAATAATATATTGAAACAAGGCGTGTTCTATAGCGACAACCGAAGACGCCGCGACTGAATAAGCCTACTCAGCTGGGACGGTTCACTTAGCGCGCACCACACAAGCCTCAACGTCTTCTTCCACACTCACTCACAGGTGGTGCCAATATGCTCTGCTACAATATGCACTGTCTGTTGCCACTGAAAGAAGCTGTGCCACAGCGACAGTACGAAAGGAATATTTAATTTATCCACAGTATGATTATGAGAGACACCGTATAGTGGTGGGCTCCGGAAATTTCGTCCACCTGGGGTTCTTTAACGTGCACTGACATCGAACACCACAGAGGCCTCAACGTTTTGCCTCCATCGAAATGCAGCGGCCGCAAACTAAAAACGTGTACGAACGTGTCAAATTGCTAAACAGGCATGTGCTAAACAAGAGTTTTGAAGACACACTGTTTTTGGCAGGACTTACTCTTTATTTGTACATGTAAGTGCCATGTACATGCTCTGATGAAGGCCGTTTCACGGCCGAAACGTTAGTAACGACATTCCTCGATTTCGCCTATGCGTTACACCTGCACATTCGCTATATGTACAGATTACCCGAACCTTTCTCATACAATTTCGGACCTTGTCATATATTGAGTATTGCACTAACTATGTACACTTCGTACGGTAAATTTTCAGGCTTTCGATTTCAGATATTGTGCTTGCAGAGGCGAAGTTTATGTATATAGTCTATCTCGCATATTGTGCAAAAAAAAAAAAGCAAGTCCCAAAGCATGCAGTAGTGTGCCTTCGAAGTCCTTCTTTAGACAACATAAGTACATCTACATTCAAATTTACGAGGTGCCGTCGGGCGCAAAGAGAGGCGGAAGAGTATATATATATAGCTGGCACAAAGTAACCGGCAAGGTGATGAGTAAGCAAGACAAGCCGGCAGCCAAGCCCTTCGCGCTTGGCGAGCCAGTGGAAAGGTTTCTGGAAAAGAATAACTTAGACCCGGGCGAGAACGAACAAAAAAAGAAAAAAGAAAGGACATGGCGAGCGCGGAAGCGAAACAAAAACAAAGTTTGTCTTAGCAGCGCGCCGTCTGGGCGAATGAGTGAGGGAGACGCCAAGAAGGCAGAAGAACACAAATTTTGAGGAAAAAGGAAGAGGAATAAAAACCCAAGAAAGCACCCCGTTTGAGAGAGCCCGATGAAGAAGCAGCAGCAAGCAGCAAGCAGCAGCGGATGCTGCAAAAGCAGCTGGCGCTTGTAACAACACAAGCTCGCGCCATGCTTCATCCATCACTGGACGGTGTTCCACAGATAGAGAAGGCTTCACCAGCGCAGGAAACCCCCCGTTTCCATCTATCTGTAAACTTGCGTGCAGTGTAGCTAAAGGATACGTCGAGCGGTACAAACTGGAAATAATGTTCTGGACAGAAAGAAGCTTAGCACCGTCTTAGTATTGTACCGTTTTGTACTCGTCTATGATGATGATGATGATTGTGGTTCGGTTGAGGAAAGGATGCTAATTTCTGCAGCCCATGCAGGGATCACGGCTAAGCGTCCGTGGGGGTATAGGGGCAAAGGGACTGAAAGAAATGGAAAAGGAACGGCGTTGTGAACAACGTTACCAGAACGTTGGTTGCGAAGGGCTAGAGAAATTTGGACCACCTGGGGTTCTTTAACGCGCACTGACAACGCACAGCACACGGGCCTCTGGCATTTTCGCCTCCGTGGAAAATGCGACCGCCGCGGTTCGGATCGAACCCGCGTATTTTGGGTGGCAGCCGGGCACCGTAACCACTACACAACCGCGGCGGACACGTAAATAGCGGCCCAAGACCTTGCACGCAGTGCGCCTGCGTCCGCTCTCCGCGCGTCCTCCTTTAGGCACAGGTTGCGTTGATCAATGAACCAACTATCGACCTTAGTGAAGACCTTGCTGAGTTGTTGAGGACCCTGCCGCTCCGAGGTTGATGCCTTGGCAGCGCCAAGGCTGGAATGGGGAACGAAGACACGACAGTGCTCTAACCTTGGAACGCACGTAAGCCTGGTTGGTCGAAAAAATTCGGAAGACACACTCGGCATGCCATGGCGACGAGTCCTTCAATACACACACACACACACACACACGCGCGCGCGCGCGCGCGCGCTCGCACGCACGCACGCACGCACGTCATGCTAGAACGGGCATGACGTGCCAGAACGGGCAAGCACGTTATCGATCAAAATGCACCGAACTAAGGGTATCAGTCGGGCTTGCCCGCGGACACGGTGTCCATGCGCAAAGCCCGAGTGGCGCACATGATCATCACGTGCTGCGCATAGCCGTTGCGTGGGAAGTTGAGTGCAGTGTTGCTCACACGAGCAACGCGCACGTCAGCAAGCTCAACGATGGTGTGGCCCTATCGAATGCCACTGTATCACTCCAGCACCCGGGCGCGCGCATGCGCAATATGACGACGTCACCAGGACATGACCAGGAAACGCTTGCAGTGTTGCTGAAGAAGGTGCGCTAGCCAGCGCAACCAATCAGAGGCCGGTTCTGAACACCGAACCACTCCACCACTCCGCCACATGCATCATGCATGTGGTATGAAAATCATGATGGTGATGATGACGCTGAATCTGACATCACGTGGGCCAAGTATGGCCGATGAGCGATGAGTTCCTGTAACTCTGACGTGCCTAAAAAGGGTCGCGATAATGTGCGCGTAACTTGTTAAATTTAATGAAATTAAAACAATGCTACGATTGATCTCCGGAGTTTAACGTCTCAAAACCACGGCATGGTTGTGAGAGACGCCGTAGTGGAGGTTGCCGGAAATTTCGACCACCTGGGGTTCTTGCAACCTGCACTGACATCGCACAGTACACGGGCCCCAACATTTGGCCTCCATCGAAATAGAGCCGCCGCGGCCGGGATTCGAACCCGCGACCTTCGGATCAGCAGCCGAGTTGCATAGCCACTAAAATACCATGGCGGGGCACAATTGTCATGTTATTAGTAGTATCAATGGATGACATGGCGCATTAAAGGTGTGTAGTAAGTTGCAAAATTAATGGATTCATCTATATTAATAAATCGTGTCATACACCGTTGTGCGTATTACGTTCCATATCGTTTGTGTTTCTTGTATCTCAATGTAACGCTGAACATACTTTTTTCTTTATCTGTACCGCTGTGCCAATATATCTTACCCGTATTCTCGTACAAGACCTCGTACTTCACGCACTATCAATTTGTATTGTGTTACACACCTAGCGTCATATCGTGCCAGGTGTGTGTTACACACCTGGTACACAAAATGTAACACAATACGAATTGACAGAGTGATCAAAACACT
Source organism: Hyalomma asiaticum (assembly GCA_013339685.2). Classification (NCBI taxonomy): domain Eukaryota; kingdom Metazoa; phylum Arthropoda; class Arachnida; order Ixodida; family Ixodidae; genus Hyalomma; species Hyalomma asiaticum. Next base: position 37,955,216 of record CM023489.1, read on the forward strand.
CACGATTACACTGTGGGAAAAATGCTACTTCGGAAAGTGATAGTGATATTGAGTGTCACCTGCCGGATGACGGAGCAAAGGGACGGTGGGGAGGCGGTGGTTGTCGCGAAACTCCTGCGCCCATTCCCGCCTCTCTGGTTTTTAACGCTCCTGATGCTGCGTATATATATAAATAGTGAGTGACGAAAGCAAGACATTTAAGCTTGTCCTTACGCCAAATATTTCTACCAAGCCCTTAGGTAACGTCATAGTCCCTCGGTAATAAAATGCTGTTTTCTACGAACTCATTTTTTTTTCTCGAGAGAGAGAGAGAACAACTTTATTTAGTAAAAAAAAAATCACGGAGGTATAGCGGTCAGGCGGTGCCTCGCCGCCACCTCCTCGTTCTCGAGAGAGTAAGCTGTCAGATGCCGTGGACGTTCCGTGTCGGATGCCGTGGATGCCGTCGGTGCACCCGGCCCCTCCCCACCCCACCCCCAGTGACGTCGTTTATCGAAAGGAGAGCGAACGCATTCCAGCTGCGTTCGAAACCGAACTGCGAATTCCCTGGCTTGCGTGCAGTGCAATAATATTTGGATCACATGTTCACAGGAGACTATACTCGACTAATCGGTACGATTTTCTGACTTTTTATCAAAAAAAGTTGCATGGTCGCTTTAAGGACCGTCGGTTATCATGCTGCTGCTGTTGTTGTTGTCGTCATCGTCGTTGTTGTTGTTGTCGTTGTTGTTGTGGCCTCTATAATTGGCACATATCCACGAGGGGGGTTGGCCACACTGCAGGTAATGATACATAGAACGGGAAAATTAAATGTCCAAGCTAAATCTTGCCTTCTCAGTAAATACTCTGCCCATTCCTTTTTCTTCTCCTTCGCAGTGTTAGATACTGCGGCTCCACGCCTCCCAGGTCGTGCGGCAGTCTTCTTCATTCCTACGCCAAGCTCTCGGCTCTCCTCCTCTTGTGCATCCCCCCCCCTCGTCCTTCTCTCCCCCTCTGACTGACGGTTTCCTGAAATAAACCAGTGGTTGCCAGCGCCCCTGTAGCACTCAGTTTCAGCCGCGGAGGCTCTGACCCCGAGGACGGCAGCACAACCCTCAGGCGAGATGCGGCGCGTTTCGAAAGCTTCCCGCGTTCCGGAAAATTAGCGCGGCCAAGCCGGCGAAGTCGATTGGCTGAAATGCTCGTGACGTTTTCAACGTGACGCAAGTGGTTCGAGTCACTGCTTTTCTTACTAAATACGCTGGGCGCTGAGATCTATAGTACCGTGGTCTTGGAGAATATTTTTAACACGAAAGTGTTTTATGCCGGGGCCCACCAAGAAATCTGTGACGTACTTCCGTAACGGAAGTAGATGTCTGAAAAATAAACACTGCATTTAAGATAGAAAAAGTAACACTCGCTGGGATTCGAACCCACCACCAGCCAGGGTGCGGCGGGAGGTGCTGGAAACGCTACCGACCACGCCACCGAGACTTTCTTTTTTCTTTATTGCAACGCTAGGGGGGAAAAGACGGGCCTTATATGCTTACTAGACCGCTCTACAATTTCCATATAATTGATGTCTGCTTAAAGCAAACGTATTTAGTAAGCAAAATTGCTCTGAAATTAACATCACCTCCCTTTCACTGTACTCTTGGTTCTCAGTGGTGATACCGCCGCCTAGGAACGATGGAGCGAAGTCTTAAATTGTCGCGTTATTTTTGCGCGCCGGCAGTTAGTGTTTCAGTAGTTTCCTTTTTTTTTTGTCATTATCACTGAAAAAATGAACTGCGAAGTTGGCTTCCTTACGCTTACTTCTCCTTGTTGCTTAGAAAGCAGAGATAGCACGAGGGGAAAAAATACGAAGAAAAAATCACGAACTATGTCGGAACACAGCATAACGCCAGCTGTGTAACACGATACGAACTGACAGAGCGATAAAAACACGATTTTTTACTTCAGAGCGCTCATTCTCCACCACTCTGCAGCTGACGTCATCTCAATCGCGACCATAGCCTCCGAGATTGGCGTACCCTCGGAGGCCGCGGGGAAACGAACCGTGCTCCAGCCTTGCTACCATGCCTCACGGGGCCTAACTATTTCCTTATTTTGTAGCTCTCATATAAATCTATTTAACAGCAAACGAAAGCTTACAATACGTTTAAGTTGTTAAATGTCTTTAGATGACGTCTCTGCACAGTGCTTCTGCCGTCCTGCGGTGTCGCATGCACGTTTCTGGCGAGCAAGAACAGACGTTCAAACAGACGTTATTAAATGTATACGCTGACTATTGCGCCGAAATGTACGCAATCAGCGTGTCGAATGCTTAATCGAAGCAGTAAAAATTACATCCGGGCAGCTCCACATTCTTTTCACGAGCCATTTAAATCTAGGTGAGCACGGTAAATAAATCCGGGCGGCGAAAGTTTCTGGTGTTGCGGCGTGCATCGTAACAACGCCGTGGTTTTGGAGCGTACAAACCCCAGCAAGTGTTATTACGCGTTCCCGCCTGATTGAGGGCCCGCAGACGTTGCGTAATACGACGCCAGGTTCGCGCGCATCCGGTACGCAAGATGGCGGCAGCGGCAGCCGCGGAGCTCAGCAAAAAAAAACAGCGCGCGGCAGATCTGCCATATCCACGTGCACCTTGTTATCAGCTGCTGCAGCAGCAGCAGCAGCAGCAGCCATGCTTCCTGTGCATGCTAGCTGCGACCGAGCGGCATTACGGCGTACGCAGAGTAAACGGAAGGCTCAGAGAGTAGTGGTCGCAGACAAAGGGAAAAAAAAGAAAAATAAAGAAAAGACCCGGAAGAAAAGTCCACAAAGTGTCTATCTCTTTACATAGTGTGAGAACATACAACTGCCTCTTCTTCACCTCTTCAAATCATAATCACTTGCATATTTTCGCCCCGCCACGGTGGTCCAGTGGCCGTTGTGCTCGGCTGCTGATCCGAGGGTCGCGGGATCGAATCCCGGCTGCGGCGGCTGCATTTCGATGGAGGCGAAATGTTGAGGCCCGTGTATACTGTGCGATGTCAGTGCACGTTAAAAGAGCCCCGGGTGGTAGAAATTTCCGGAGCCCTCCACTACGGCATCTCTAATAATCAAATCGTGGTTATGGGGCTTAAAACTCCAGAAATCAACCACTCGTACATTTTCCCTCATCTACGTGGATCATCATCAACTGCTCGGCTCGATCTTCATCTTCGTCGTCATAGCTCGAGCTCGGCTGCAATAAAAGCGGTTCCTCTTAAGCGGTGGAGGTGCGGGATATCGATCTCCTCACACCTATCGCAGATTCAGATATATTAATGTCTCCTGCTACAACAGAAAGAGAACAAAAGCCGAAGGCCGGCTGCCTGACAAATGCTTCTGTTCCTACGACAGACGATGGCAACGATATGTGAAGACGCTCAAAATGTCGCGAATGGGCGTCCTAGCACGCGGGAAATCCTGAAAACGTCCTCATTAACCCTCCTTGGTCTCATGATGAAGCACGAATCTGTCCAATTCCAGCCGTGGGAAACCTTGTTGACGTATATCCATTTTATTAAGGCGTACATATGCGAGGAGAACGCAACGTGTAATGGAAGAGAAAATGACAGGTGTAACGCTAAAAGATAAAAAAAAAAACGAGCGGTTGGATCAGGGGATAGACAGTATTAGCTGACATTATTAAATCTATTAAAAGAATGAAGTGGACCTGGACAGGACATGTTATGAGGAGGAAAGATAACAGATGTACAGTAAGAACGACGGAATGCATACCAAGAGAGGGAAAACGCAACAGAGGCAGGCAGAAAGTTAGATGGAACGATGAAATTAAAAAGATTTCGGGCATAAAGTGGAACCAACTCGCTCAGGATAGGGTGGATTGGAAATCGTTGGGAGAGGCCTTCGTCCTGCAGTGGACCTAAAATAAGCTGATGATGACGACGAAGTCAAGAGCGTGTGTGCGTCTGGGGGGGAGATAGAGAGAGAAATAGAGAGAGATGACGTCACAAGGGAACCTGAATCATCCACCCGTCCGGAATCCGGTATTGCTTGCCAAAGAAATACCGTGTTCGCATTTCGTAACGTTGATAGTATACATGCGTCTACGCGTTCACCGAGAAAGGCGTCGCATAATGTAACGCGGCGTCCGGCCACGACACCCACAGTCGCCTCCGCGGCTCCAGCATTCCTCGTACACACGATGGCGTACATCCGTTGGGCATGCCGGGAAAACGATGGCGTGCCTGCATCACGCGCGCATATCGCATGGTTCCCTCGTGCTGTTTGCACGTACACACAACGACGTCTACTATATAGTATGGGTGTATACAATTTCGTCGCGTACTGGTCGCGTAGTATAAGTAAGGCATGCATCCGGCAGACTCGGACAGCTTGACGCGTGATCATCGATCGCGTAACGGAAACACTGCGAGTCTGCGCGTGTTGCTGGTTTTGCCACGTCGCCTCTCGTGCCGTCCCTGCGTGGTGCGTACGAGGGTGAGTACAAGTGTAAAATTTTTAGATAGATAGATAGATAGATAGATAGATAGATAGATAGATAGATAGATAGATAGATAGATAGATAGATAGATAGATAGATAGATAGATAGATAGATATGGAAACTACACGAGGCTATTCGCACTACTCCCACTCTGACAATGTATGAGCAAGCGATGGTTTCAACAACACGGCTTTGCGAGGCTATTACATCATGTGGGACACCGTTTCACAAATTGTGACACCTATAGGCAGCTATCTTGCGACGTACTAAGCTTTCGTTATCCGAAATAGTGGTTTCCCCATACCTGTAGGCATGATTCGGGAGCGTACAGGAAGCCAATGTTCCGGATAACATCCGCAGCTCTACATGTCTCTCCTCCACATCTCGCTCACCCATCGTGCGGATAATAGGAATAACTCGTGCAGATGGTTTCGGATAACAACATCCGGCTCTTCTTACTCTTTTTTTTTCTTGATTGCTCATCCTCCCGTGACGCTCCTCGCCTTCCGCCGAGCAATGAAAAAAAAAAAGAGAATCCACAGCGCGATGCAACACGAGACAACACAGGAAGAGATACAGACGAGCAGCAGAAACGCGCACACGATTCCGGCAACACTTCCACTCTTCCTCCCATTCATCCGTCGCGGTTCTGTTTACGTCGCATACCTGGCTTGTCCACGCAGTGCCGCCCTCTGTGAGCAGTTCCTATTGATTTCTGGGGTTTTACGTCCCATACAGTTGTAGGTAAGTAGGGGGAGGAAGCTTGTAGCCTGTTTCACTAGTTCTGTGCAGCACAGCCAAGGCCACGAGGCCATCAAGCGCCGAATTCTTCCGAGGCGAGACGTAATGTCATTGTTATGACACGCACCTGCGAGCCAGTCCTGCCAATAGAGGGACCTCACTCCGTCCTCCTGCTCCTCCCCTTTCCAAGGCTTCTCCTGCCACTGCGTGGTTCGGGCTTGGCAGATGCCATGACGCGGAGGGATACGTTTAACAGGTGTCTGCCCTCCTGATTGGCAGAAGGGACCTGTAGCTTATACAGTGCTGCACGGAACTAGGCACGGAATCCGAAGCCAAATCGCATACTATACGAACAGTGTCAGAAACGAGTAAAATACAAAACGATGCTCAGATGCCAGTATTCATAAAAATTTAGCATTAAATACAATCGCTGATCATCGGGAACATGTAAGCGTATTCTTCTCTTTAAAGAGTGCAGACGATTTTTGCATGGCTGGCACAATCTATAGCTTCGCGAGAGAAGTATTGCAAACTGCAATGTGCGTAAGCTCGCATGTTCTATATTCATATAATGCTCGTGGATAGTGGAATATTTATCGCATTTGTTTTACACCAAATTTCCGTTAGTTTAGGAGGTGCTAACACATTGAAATACCCGAAAACTATTCAGCAAAAGTAGGACACCTACACTCGACTCGAAGTCTGGAACCAATACACGACCATTATTATTATTATTATTATTATTATTATTATTATTATTATTATTATTATTATTATTATTATATTCGAAACTGTCCAACAACAACACATCACCACAGCAGTTCCATCACAGATTCGTTCACCCGTTGTTTTATTTCGTCGTCTTTCGTTACCCATCCGTCAATGTGCCCGCGACACCCGCTAAAAGGCTCTCTCAGCATATGGCAGCGCTCAGACGTGTGTATGTGTGTCTGTGTCGGGGGGGTATCATGATTAACGGCGACAGGAGACCCCTTTCGCGCCGACAGAAAATCGATCACACACAGCCAAGCGTTCACTGAACACACGCTACGCGATACACACCAAACGTCGATAATCGGTTACCAGAGCTACAGGCCAACCGTACGACCCCCCCCCCCCCCACTCCCCTTTCCGCCCGTGGCATGACAATCCCCGAGACCCCATACATGCGCGTGAAATAGCCTCAGGCAATGACGTCACAGGCGGCGCGTTCGCGCCCCCTCGCTTACACGAATCGACGTACGCCCGTACTGAGCCGACAGCTCCTCGATGTTACGTCAGGGTTGATACGAGAATGGATGAAACGGATCCTTTTTCTCTTCTGTCGCGTGTGCTCTTAACGACAAGCGATGAAATAAATAAAGAGCGAAGATAAAAAAAGAACGGCTGATAATAGTGTACGAGACATGCAAGCTATTAGGTCACCGTCGCAGGACGGGGTTGTAGGCCGGCACTGCTTTCGGAAACGGATTTCCACGTCCCCGACCGAAAGTACGCGTCGACGACTCCGTGATCCTATTGGCCCGGATTTAAAAAAAAGGAGGAATAAGAAGAAAAAAGAAATAAAAAAGGTGTACTGAGGCAACTTCAGACACACACGAACGTTCCGACAGAGTTTAATAGAAAAGTTTACAACACACATTGATTGATCGATTTCTGGGGTTTTACATACGAAAACCACAATATGATTATGAAAGACGCCGTAGTGGAGGGCTCCGAAAATTTCGACTACTTGGGGCTCCTCAACGTGCACTGACATCGCACAGTACACGGGCCTCAACATTTCGCCTCCATCGAAATGCAGCCGCCGCGACCGGGATTCGATCCGGTGACCCTCGGATCAGCAGTCGAGTACCATAGCCACTAGACTACCGTGGCGGGGCATATGTATGTATGTATGTATGTATGTATGTATGTATGTATGTATGTATGTATGTATGTATGTATGTATGTATGTATGTATGTATGTATGTATGTATGTATGTATGTATGTATGTATGTATGTATGTATGTATGTATGTATGTATGTATGTATGTATGTATGTATGTATGTATGTATGTATGTATGTATGTACGTTGGGGGCGCTACGATACCCGAGCCTGCAACAGCTCACCCTTCGCCTTCACGCGCGAAGGAGATTACGTCAGAGGTGTTGCGCATCCGAGATTGCAGCAGCAAACAGGCAATCTTCCATCCGCGCTGCCACTGACAGCCGGGAGGGGCAGGACAGATAAAGTAAATGAAATGAAATGTAGCGACACTCTACGCGTATGCGAAGTATAGCAGGCCACAGTAGCAAGCGCATAACATCATGCAGTGGATTCCACGAACGACCCAAAAGAGAAAAGCCTGCTCTCTTCTTCGTAGTACGTTGCATGTGACGGATACACGAACGGCTGTATAGTCTGGTTCAGAAGTTCCGTGCAGCACTGTGGAAGCTACAGCCCTCTTCGGCCAATCCGGAGGGCAAACACGTGTTAAACGCTGTCCTTCCGCGGCTTGTCATCTGCCAATGGCGGGGGCTGCAGTGACAGCTGCAGCCCTGGAAGGAGGAAGACGAAGCGTGGTGTGAGTGTCCGAACAATGGCATTTCGTCTCGCTTCGGAGGGATTCTGTGCTCGATGGCCTCGTAGCCTTGGCTCTGCTGCACGGAACTACTGAAACAGACTACAGTTCCAGCATCACGACTACGCAATGCCTAGCAAGCCGCGTAAGCACCTTCTCCTGTCGCGCTCAGCTGCGCCGGGCCGCGGAATGCAATTACCTTGCATAACACGACACGAGAGACGTGCAGTAACCGTATTAAACGTGCCGGCTTAACGCCGCAGGGGGGAGGGGGGGCGGGGCCAACGCTCGGTGAAAAGGTCAAGCAGAGATTTGTGGCGAGGAGAGACTTCTATAAGCACGATAGGAGAGCCAGTTTACTTCTCTTATTTAAGGGAGCACTGGCACAAACATTTCGCATCTTTTCGTTTTTAGGTTGCGAAAAGTTGCTAATGGATCACACACCACGCGTCGAACCCTCCTTTGCTTCAGCGCGCGACTGTTATTTGAGTACGCTTTCATAGTGGCCAGTTCTAGTTTCCCTTTCAGAAAACGCAGAGAAAGGTTGTTTGATTCATTGACTGATGGATTGGTTGATCTATTGTAAGCACAGCTGGTCACACGACCCCCAAGACTCTCTGAGCGTGGAACGCTTGGTAACGCGTGAAACTGCTTCACTCTCTGGCGAAGGATGGAGAGACAACAAAAGAACGCAGCAACACGGGAGGGACCCCTAACGGTTGGGGCTACAAACAAAACTACGTGGCAGGGAGAGCGAACAGAGGAAAAGATTGTTCGCTTCTGAATGTCATTCGTGAATCCAATTTGTTTGTTTATTTTTGAGGCCAACTCATTATGCCTAAGTTTATACAAAAATCTGTTACACGTCGAATTGGCGAGGTCCTCCGTTGGCGCATGCATCTATCTATCTATCTATCTATCTATCTATCTATCTATCTATCTATCTATCTATCTATCTATCTATCTATCTATCTATCTATCTATCTATCTATCTATCTATCTATCTATCTATCTATCTATCTATCTCATACAGACAAACTACGTAAAAAGAACAGATAACAGGGCAAAATAAAGACAAGTCCATTTCTCCCGTCCACTGTGTACGACCAGTAGGGTCCATCACTACCAGTAAGCCGAAATCCCGTCAAGTCACGCACGCGTCGAGTTCTGGCGAGAACAAAGATGCTATAGTCAGCGTTAATCGGCGGTGCCCTGAAATCCACAGCGGACTATGCACCCTTCTTCCTCTCACTCAGCTTCCATCTCCTCCTCCTCCTCCTCCTCTTCCTTGAAGTCCGCGGGCCCGCGCGCTCCAGCGCTTCCGAGCATCACAGCAGCTGCAGCATCCCACTGCATGCATGCTGCAACGGCTGCAACACCCAGTGTGAAAGACCCCGAGTGGTGGGAAAGGTGCCGTGAGGCGCTCGGCTTGCCGCCGGGAGAAGTTTCTATTCCGGGCACCCCCCAACTGGGGGGCGGACCTTGGCCCTTATTTCTTTCTTTCACCGTTTCTTGTTTCTGTAGTTCGTTGTCTTCGTCTCCGGCACCCTAAACTGCCACTTCCTCTCTGGCCAGTCAGTGGCATGCCAGCGTCGAGCCGGCGCATAGAAAAAAAAAAATAAAAAGAACGTCGACGTGAGCGAGCGTACCGGAGGAGGCCTGCCTCGCACCTTCCACTGCGTAAGCCCCCCCCCCCCCCCCCCCGGAACTACATCCAACGCCGACCGTCAAGCAGCGGGGCTCGCCGGCGCAGACTTCCCCGTTCCGTGGCACAGCGGTATTTCGTAAGCTCACCGCACAGCTATAGACCTTTTCACAGGAGGCATGGAGCGCCGCCATATTGGGCTGTGGACGGCAGTAAAAAGGCTCGTGTCGTCTGTTTTGTTTCCTTTGTCTTCGTGCGTGTGTTTCAATTCAATTCAGTTTAGTTTCATTTTTTTTTGCGATACACACACACACACACAAAATGGAGGAGGCCCGAACAAAAAGTGAAACTGTGTTCACTTGACGGGGATTCGGGCCCCCTTTACAAGGCATAGGGCGTGACACTGCATCGATGAAGGGAGAAAAAAAAAACACTCATTATGCGCAAGTACAGCAATAAGACATCCTGTGCCTCATGCTACAATTATGGCATGTGTAGCATGTGGAGGCACCACATGTCACATTTATGAAACGAGAAAAATAATGAAGACCTGCCAAGCCACCAAAATTGCCACTACGAACAACTAGACAGTGCTTTTTTTTTTTTTGAGGGTCACGCATATTTCGCACAGCCCAGCGGGCGCTACGGCGGTGCCCAGGGAGCCTTTTCTGAAAAATTGTATAGGGGCATCCATTGACGTCACTGACGCCGCCATTTTGTAGTACAGCCAAGCACAGTGAAAGGCTGCTCTGTTTTCTCGAACCAGTTATTGCCGTAACCAGTTCGAGAGCGCAGTGGAAGCTGCGATCTGCACTGCAATATTGCACACGATGACGTCACGTGAATAAGCCCTATAGCCACCCCAACCGTCTGCGTCAGGGCGGCTGGATCGTTTGGGAAGGCGTAGACACCGCTGAGGTATACGTGCAACACCGCGTTCAAGGTTGCGTTGCGTTCAGTTCTTGATGCACAAGTATTTTTGGGATACACTACCTGCGTCCCCGGCCGTCTGTAGCTTAACGCTTTAGGCGTTACAGTAGTCTGTATATCTTTACATATTCACACGCAGAATTCGTGCTCCTTCCCTCTCGGTTCCAAAGCAAGCACGCGTTTCTATCCTGTCAATATGCGAAAGCATTTTGGACTTCCTGGTTGTGCCCCATTTCCGTAACGGAAATGACGTCGGCAGCAAAAAAGAACGCTATCTTTCGACAGCCCGCAAAAAAAGTCTGTTAATTCACTTCCGGTTTCGAGTTCAGGCGTTCCTACTCATCCATTCATTCACTCAATGATTTATTAATTTCTGGGGTTTCTTTAACGTGCACGGACTTCGCACAGTACACGGGTCTCAACACTTCGCCTCCGTCGTAATGCAGCCGCCGCGGCGGGGATTCGATCCCGCGACCTTCGGATCAGCAGCCGAGTACCATAGCCACTAGACCACCGTGGCTGGGCCTCTCGTTACTAGGCTGGCTTCTCACAATACCAAAAACACCAGATCTTGCAAGGAGAAAGGCTCTCGGCAAGCCACAGAAAGCGCGCATAAAGAAAATACTGGTGGCGACACCGCTTCGAAGTTCCGGCAGATCTCCGACGGCGTCTGCTGAGGCCTACGTAGTTAATTTATCGGTAAGAAGGACACGCACTGTCTTTTAAAAGGAAGTCGGAGACCTTAACACGGAGAGTTTCAGAACATTTCGAAGGAGGAAATTTGGCAAGAACATACGAAAAAAGAAGGAGCGAAATGGGCCCTCTGACGTCACGAGGCCGAAGTTCCGGCGCGAATTTCGAAACTAAAACGTTAAAATCGATTTCCTGTTTTGAAATTGAGCATAAAATTGCGAAATTAACGACAATCGAGTTTTCGAAATATAAGTTATCCTTCTAAACCACCTCACATTTTCACTTTCGTGTCGCTTTAAAATGTGGGATGAAGAAAATGAGCACATCAACATTTTTTTTTTTCAGAATGTGACAGACAAATAGGAAGACGGCAACGCCAAGTTACAGTTGCCAGGCTTTCGAACGTCCACGACGAAGACCTAACCACGCGCACACACGAGCGCCCGAGATCGAAAACAGAAGCCTTCGCGAGAAAGAAATAAGAAAGAACACATATAGGAGTTCGCTGTAGGGCTTCCCGTCCATGCGAAGCGCTTACGAAATGCGTCTATTCACAACGCCGGCGCTTTTGAACGAGAGATTGAGAAGGAACACGAATCGTGAAAGAAAAGAAAAAAATGGCCGCGTATCTGCGTGGTTCGCTGCAAATGTCGTCGAAAGACGGTAGTCTTCTCCCGGCCGTACTACGCTGCGTTATATCACTGCGGTAGCATATACGGTAACTCTACGCTGCGTGAGATATGGACGCCATCTGGCAGCGCCGACGTGAAACATGAGCTTGTGCAGAGTCCCTGGGCAACTGCCAGGTGGCAGCACCAAATCGTCGGCAGAGGCCTTTTTTTTCGTGCATAGCGTCGCATTTTTAGCGCAGCCTAACAAACACTAGGGTCTTTAGAATTACATATCTATGTTATGTATTTTCAGTAAAGAAACACACCACCTAACACTCACGTATTGATGTCGCGCCTCAGATATGCGCAATATTTGCTTTTTGATCGACAATGTTTACAATTATGAACGCAGCTACCAGCTCAAGATGGCTGAGCGTTAGGCAAGTGCTTAAAGGGGTCGTGAAACGTTTTCTGAACATTTTGTACTAAGTGCGTATTCGGGATCCTGACCCTCCAATCAACAATATGCATTGTTCCGTTGCACCGTGTGCGTTGATTTAGAGCGATAAAAAACGCGGTTTCGGTTTCACTGCGCGCATTCCCCTCAACTCTGCAGATGACGTCATCTTAGTAGCCGTCATACCTCCGAGATTGGCGCGCCCTCGGAGGCCATGGGAAAACAAACCGTGCTGCCGCTTTTCTTCCGAATGGTGGCACCGCACGGTTCCCAAGTAATTTCTTCTGAATGTTTTCTTCTGACCTAATGTTTGACCAATGTATTCTTCCTTTCTAGCTTTCAAGTAAATCGATTCCTTTAGAGCAAACGCGAGTTCACTGTGCCTTTGAACTTAAAAATATCCTAACTCAACGTCACCAAATAGTACCACGCCGGCCGGTAGTGTCGCATAGTCGTTTCGGGAGCGCAAGAATGCTGAGATTTAAAACGTGTGTTGTTAAATGTGCACTGAATATTTCGCCGAAATATTTCGGAATCGGCTTGTCGAATGCGTATTTAAGCAGTGAAAATTACAAACCGGCATCTCCAAATTCTTTTCACGACCCCTTTAAACTTTGGCCGGGTGGCTGAATCGTGTGACAGACAGACGAATAGAAAAAAAGAGACCAAATCTTCTGCGTTCAAGAATTCCAAGAAAGACTATCGTCTTTAAAAAAGCAGTTCCACTAACGAGAAAACCTGGGAAGGTGCACAGCATGCGGTGATGCTCCAGAGTTTCCATCAGCAGAAACGTCAGCCGCTGCTAATGGGCTTGCTTCACCGTGGCCACAACGACGACGTTAGACGCCGACAGCCCGGGCACATTAGAAGAAACTCGTTAGAATCGCTTCTGACACGACAACCTTATAAGTACATACACTGTCTGACTGCACTGCCTTCATGATCGGCCCACACAATTTTCGCAACCGAATTTGTTAACAAATTTCTGTTATTACTACAATTAAATCCTGGCTATTCGTTCATTTCAAATTGGTTTAAATCATGTTAGTTGCAGTGTTTTATTCATCATGCGGTTTTTATTAAATTTACCACTTGTTTTAGACCATAGTATGACAACTTGTTTTACCGTGATGACAGCAGAGACACGCCTACAAGCCCAGCCCCTAAGGTACTCCGCATCTGAAAAAAATTACACCATCTCCCGCTAAAAGGGACCATGAGGCGATCCAAACCAGCACATGGGGTGCACACCGCGTTTGCCTCGGTTTGACTAGGTGTCGCGTTTGCATTGGTTTGACGCTAGCAGATGCTGCCTGCGTCAGCGTTCTCTGTCGCGGGTGATCGAGGGAGCGTTCTCGTCCCTTGCGAGCTGGTAAAGCGTTCATCGAAGAAAGAGCGTTTCCATAGTCAACGCGCGCCGTTCGGAGAGGAGATGAAACAAAGAGAGGAGGGGGAGAAGGATGCGCAGTGCGGGTGTGAACGCCGCATGGCGGATGGATGGATGGAGGGAGTGACATAGCCCCAGTCCCCTAAGGTGCTCTGCACCTAAAAAAAATTCCGGCTTGAAACCCCCTCTTCGCCCCCCTCCCCCTTTCCTTCTTCCTTCCGCCCGGGCTGCGCAGCTGTATCCGACAGATACTATAGCTCAAGTACTACATGCTGTCAAATGCAATGGCGTTGAGCAGAGGGTCCACTACGGGTATACCCGAGGAAGAAAGACACTTCCGTCTTCTTCCAATGACTCGCAATGTTTTCGTAGCATGCAAGTTGCATCGAAAGGCGCAATCGCACGCGCGCCTCCGTACCCAGACCGTGTGCAACTTTTCCGCGTTCCGCTTGCACCCCGCGGTTAAATACCTCCAAAGAACGACCAATGTATTCAGATAAGTTCGAGCCACTCTTGCCTGTTACGAATGCGTCTTGCGAGTCGTTCTTGTTCATTTTCTTCTGAGCGAGGATAATACCAGTGTATAGTTTGCTTTTGTCAGAGAGCTGTATTGTCCTGCCGCCAGCCATTTCATTTTTTTTCCTCGTTCACGCCACTTTTATCCCTCTTATAAAGAGTGCCTTCTGATTACTCGTCTGACATGTAACGGAATGTCGTAGTATGCTTCCTTGTAAATTTATTTTTGTCTTCACTCCTGCAAGCTGGCAAGATGATGATGATGATTGTGGTTCGGTTAAGAAAAGGACGCTAATTTCTGCAGCGCATGTCGGCTAAGCTGATGAGAATAGACACTACACATTTGGTTTCAGCCTATCGAGGCCGAGAAGTCGCCGTTTGTTTGGACGAAGGTAACCTTCAGTGGCGCTTGACCATGCACTGACCTAATGTTTGCCCACCAAGTGACAGAGGCCAATTTCCCACGATTCTCTCCTTAGAAATTATTTTACAACTTCAGGCTTCAAAATTGCCACGTAACGCTCTGTCCTAGCTTTCTTTTTTACTACTTCTATGCATGTGGGCCTATGTACTACCCTAGGAGCACCGCGCTCGGACCTCCAACAGCGGACGGAACGGCGTCAGAGGAGGTTACCTTACCGAGGCACGGTAACTTCTAAACACGGTAACCTTTAGTTTATTTTACAGGTAAACAAAAAAATGAAAATATTTTCACTTACGAAATGTTACCAAACAGGGTAACATCTATTTTATCCGTACACAAAAATGTGAAAATATGCTCATCTACAAAGGTTACCTAAAGCTGACCTTTAGTAAAGGTAAGCTAACCTTTAGTAAAGCAGCATATTTTCACATTTTTGTGTACATATAAAATAAAGGTTACCGCGCTTAGAGTGCACAGCTGAATCAAGTAATGCCGCCTCCTAGTTTATTAATTTTTCTTCCCCCAGGGTATATAGGTGTGTGTGTGTGTGTGTGTGTGTGTGTGTGTGTGTGTGTGTGTGTGTGTGTGGGTGTGTGGAGAGGAGGCATAGTTAATCGTATGCTCGCGTGGTTATGTAACATAAGCGCACGTGCTTACTCGGCGCTCGTTAGGAGGGCGACAACGAAAAGAGCCAGGGCTGGCGGAAAAGCCGTTTCAAGGACAGGTCAAAGAACGCAATCCGCTCACACTCAAAGACGAGAAGAGAGCCGAGCACTTAACTCTTTCCATCACGGGCGTGTTGCCTTTTCAACGTCGTATTCGACCGTGTCGAGAGAAGGAACCCTACCCTCACTCATCTCACAGCTCCCCCTCCATTCTATTTGCATTCCTCCGAGACGGCACATCAGAATCTCATGGCCAAACACGGCTGTTCCCTTCGCGTCCAGCCATGGCATCGCGTCAGTGTTGGCTGCCACCCAAAAAGACGCGGGTTCGATCCCGGCCGCGGCGGTCGCATTTTCGATGGAGGCGAAAATGCCAGAGGTCCGCGTACTGTGCGTTGTCAGTGCACGTTAAAGAACCCTAGGTGGTCTAAATTTCTGTAGCCCTCCACTACGGCTTTCCTTTCTATTTCTTATCGTCCCTGTAACATTAGGGCGCGTTAAGAGGGTCGAATAAAATGGCAATCAGTGCGAAAGACTATCACAAGGCTTGTTTGTAAATACTGTGCTAATTTGTTCATGAAACATGATATAAGAGCACAAAGAAGATAAGGAAAACAGGCTAGAAGGATAGGACAGGTTACACTCTTAGCACGGTAACCTTTAGTTTATTTTATAGGTGCACAAAAATGTGAAAATATGCTCCTTTATAAAGGTTAAAGTGTTTTAACCTTTCGTAAAGGAGCATATTTTCACTTTTTTGTGTACCTATAAAATAAACTAAAGGTTACCGTGCTAAGAGTGTATGAAAACGGGCCTTAGCCTTGCATGAAGGCCTTCTTACGCATCTGAATTCGGGTTGTACACTTTTCCTTCATCCATTTGTTCATATATAGACGTAGACGTATACAATTCACTCTATGACATGCACACAGTTATTCACAGTTCATAAGTCATACAGATTCAACTGCTTCTCCTATATACTTTTCACCGTTTTACCAATCCCAGCGTTTCGACGTCCACATCAAACCACGGTAACTTGATCCACCTTGACCTGAGTAAGCGCTTGGGTTCGACTACAGTTTTATCATATTTATATCAATTTTATTCGCTAATCACTCATTCACTGACTTTGGTAATCGTTAATAATCTCTTCAACATGGACCACACGCTTTAGTTCGGTATACTGGCCTGCCATGAATCGCATGACATTTTTGTACAGTTCGTGTCGACGCCAAGGTCGTTCAAGGACACCATCCAATGAAATGTCTAAAGCTGTCGCCTTAATAATAATAATAATAATAATAATAATAATAAGAAGAAGAAGAAAACCAGCAGGCGGTAAAGTGGGAATAGCGCACTCTTGAGGGCTGCCGGGTTCAGCGAGGACTCACTTTCGCTTTGTCGCAGCGGCCGACGAGGGCGGAAGTTCTTTACTGCCACGCGTTTTCAAGTTCCGAAGCGTTCACATTTGTTTCGCCCCCGCCGTTTTGGTCGCTTTTCAGTGAGGATAACATACGCTAAGAACTCAGTTCTAACACCTTGTACGGGCTTAAATTGGGCTAGCTTTATTAACAAGATGTTGGACGTGGGATCCGCTAGTTACTGAGACGTTGGATTGGGCTATTTGGTTTGGCGTTTAATCATTTGGTTTGGCGTTTAATCAGTTCAACATGGTGCCGCTATAATTGGGGTTCTACATTTGCGGGGTTGCACTGCGTTAGTTGGTTGTTACGATAGACGATGCTTGCTGAAGATACTCCGACTTCGTGTACGATCTTCCATTGGGCTATCTAAACAGAATATTAGACTATTTGGTTGCTATGTGGGTGCTGCCACAGGCTCCGGCCACAATAATATATTGCAATGGGCAGTTTCGTTTGCTTTCTGTTGAATTGAGCTCATTCAACATGGCTCATTCAACTTATACGGCGCAACACTGGGATACCATAGCTGCTCTGTTGCTTCGATAACTTGATGCCGTCTTGGCCTGTAACAGCTGTTTACCGTTATATACTGCACGTGGGCTAAGCCGGACACCACGGTCATTGATGGGCCTTAAGACACCTTATACGGCGTTGGATACAGCTGTCTAGCTACAACGGTGATGGATAGAGGTAAATGATTACCATTACCCTGCAGTGAGCTTCCACCCCTTATACGGTATACCGTGCTCTCAGCCAGTTCATTGCCACACATCGAGCTGTGCCAGTAACTACGAGACATGATCTTGCTACAGGTTCCACACACTTTTTTGAAAACATCGCGCAAGTCAACGACCCGGCGACATTACCGAAACGACCGACACGTAAGGGCGAATCCGTACACACACGACAACATTTGAGGTCGTCGCTTATAGCACGCTGCTCCGAGGACAAACAACCTCCCTCCTGACGCGCGCGTATTTTCGTTTTAGCCACACACACACACACACACACACACACACACACACACACACACACACACACACACACACACACACACACACACACACAAAGAGAAGGCCGGCGGGGTCGGGCAATGGCACGGGGAAGAAAGACAATAGCCTTCGGATGTCGCGACAAATGCGGAGGGGCCAGCATGCGCGGCAGGAAGGAGGGAAGGAAGCAACTGCGCATCTGTGTCAAGGAGGCGCAGCCAATGTTTACAGCAGCGCCACGCGCGCGAGAGATCCCAGCAGGGAGCAACAGCCGGCAAGCCGCGCGCGCACGCATCCCCATTCTTCTCGCAACGCTTTCGCTTTTATCTTTAGCTCGTTCATTACACTTCTTTTTTTCCTCGGATCACGACGCCGTTGCCGCCGGCCGCGCCTCTATTTTTCGCTCGTGGTCGCCCTCTACGCGCCAAGCTGAGGAGGAGGGGGGGCCTTGGGCGGTCCTTTCTGGCAAGCAGGACCAACGGCGACGATTCGGGGAAAAAAAGAAAAAAAGACGAGCTACGGCAAGGGAAGCTTTCTGGAGCGCCTTCCGGCGGTGGCCGACGTCCGAGACAGAACGCGCAAATACGCGCAACCATAGGTCGATAGTGTAGGGGAACACTCACTCACACTCACTCACCCAAATTTTTCCAGCATCCGCACTCACTCGCACTCGCACTCACCTCCACTCACACTAACTTGCACTCACTCGCACTCGCACTCACCTCCACTCACACTCACTGGCACTCACTCGCACTCGCACTCACCTCCACTCACACTCACTTGCACTCACTCGCACTCGCACTCACTTGCACTCACACTCATTGGCACTCACTCGCACTCGCACTCACTTGCACTCACACTCATAAGCACTCACTCGCACTCGCACTCACCTCCACTCACACTCACTCGCACTCACTGGCACTCGCACTCACTTCCACTCACACTCATTGGCACTCACTCGCACTCGCACTCACTTGCACTCACACTCACTGGCACTCACTCCCACTCGCACTCACTTCCACTCACACTAATTGGCATTCACTCGCACTCGCACTCACTTGCACTCACTGGCCCTCACTCGCACTCGCACTCACTTCCACTCACACTCATTGGCACTCACTCGCACTCGCACTCACTTGCACTCACACTCACTCGCACTCACACTCACTTGCACTCACACTCACAAGCACTCACTCGCACTCGCACTCACCTCCACTCACACTCACTTGCACTGACTCGCACTCGCACTCACTTCCACTCACACTCATTGGCACTCACTCGCACTCACGTCTATGAAATGAGTGCGAGTGAGTGCACTCATGACTGAGTGCGCCGACCTATGCAGGCATCTGCGGCAAATAGAGTGACACGAGTTTTTCCTCCTGGGTAGAATAAACGGCAGCGGTGCCAGTACACTGCACAGGTTTCACCTGGTCGCCGACCTAACTCGGCACTACGCGAACCTCTTCAGTCGCGCGTACATCTCGAACTGTGAGCGCTGTCTAATGTATCAGAGACTAGAACACATAGTATTTCGCGACTGTCCCCCATTCGTGCCACAGCAGTAGACGACGGCCACTAGGCTGGCTGATATGGGAGTACAAGCAATAGATGAAAGCTGTATTTCACCCGAAATAGGGGACCATACCGAATTACCAAATGCTACAAGGTCATTTTTTCAATAGAAATGGACTGGATGCTAGACGTTCGGTACCACTGCGCAAAGTTGCGGATTATGAAAAGCGACTATTAAACTTAGATGCAACTAAAGTGGCTTCTTTTCATTATGCGACTATTAGACCTTTATCATAGCCTTCGAGTGCATTTCCCTGCACAGCATATTCGTCCGACTAATGGCGGCCCCTATCACGTTTCAAGTAGAGGCGAGGTCCCAGTTACCCGTGCTGGTGTTTGACTATTGCCAGTGTTTATGTCAAGAGAGCCGGGTCGACATTTTCCGCGTCACAGCACATTGTTTTGCAGAAGTGAATAGCTGCCATAAGTTGGGCTAGTTGGTATCAAGCGTAATGAAATATGATTACTGGCGTCCATGTCCCCTTTGCGCAAGCAGTCATGTCTTATTATGTATATACGGATCACTCATTCTTATCCCCATCCTCATGCTTCATCACTCTTCTTCCCCTGTTGCGTTGTCCCCGAAGTAGAGTAGAAGGCCGGGACGTACTAGATCAGGCCACCCTCTCTACCTGTCTCCAGTGTATTGGACTTCAAGTACGCGAGTATGTAGCTTCATTATGAAACTGAGGTTGCTTCGATGTAACATTGCTCGCTGTGACAGATTATGCACTGCATTGTGATGTTCATTATAACGATTATGTTAATATTTCATGCGATATTTTCCTTGAAGGTCACTTTGGTCAGTATTCATTGTCACTTGATTGATGCTTTTGGTAGTCTTTTCAAGCTTGCCTCTTTACATCAGCTGATGTCCTAGGCAAATTTTCTCTTTGATACCTGGGTCATATTTGAGTTCCTTTGTTCATACTCATTGATTTTATGTGGCGAAGATACTGCATAACATGACTGAAAGCGGCTATCACACATTCATCCGTTATGCTGTCTGTGCTCATATAAGAGGATGCGCTGCTCTCATATTGTCGTTTGGCTTTTGATGATTGTTACTAGTGCGCTTTCTGTAAGCCTCTGGTCGTTAATAAGTTCCAGATATATTTAAATTATTTCTTCTGCAGTTCCTTTTGAATATTGGTGGTTTTATTTTTTTTTCGCATTTCTCTTTTTTTTAAACTACCATAAGTTAGTTTCTCAATGAAATGTTGAATAAAATGTTGACGTCATGATCATTGGCAGTGGGGCCTCCTTGTTAGGCCGCTTGCCAAGAAACTTTCTATCCTTAACTGTAGAAAGATATGTCACTACTGTTTTTGGTAGATTTGCTTCATACTATACAAAGTACAAGCTATATTGATTTTTGTATGCATGACAACTAATTGTGACCTAAATGCTAAGACTGATGAAGCCTTTGCAGACAACTGTGTGCCTACCTTACTGCACTATTGCTCTGTTGCACTCAATGCTAGTGCTTTGACCCACCAGAAAAAAAAAAAAAACGTTCCACGCAAGTGCGACACCAGCACTTCTTCCTAGGACGAAAGTATTCAGGTGGGCTGGCACTAACGCCCACTCTGCAGCACCCTAAACCTTATGGTGCAGCTGGTAACGTAGCAGGTCGCAGCTACTACCATAAGGCAGGGACGACGTCCGTGGATCGTGGGTGCCCCCCAAAATTATGATCCCGTTGACACCTTCAGAACCACAGAGTTAATGCCTTAGGAGTGCAAAAAATGCCTTGGCGTCATTTGAACCCCTAAGGCGTTAGCTCTGAGGTCAAATTATCATTTATATATTCTTAGGGTGGCAACCAGACCAAAATTTTGGTGGGCGCGCCCAGTTCCCGAGCACGATTCCTGCTTCTTTTTCAGATTACGGCTAACATTTCAGGAACAGCTTTTTGATGACGCACGTGCAAGTCTTTGAACGGATTCAGAAATCCCGGAAAATGGGATTATTGGAGTGTTCTCGAAGCCGTCGAAAAGACCAGCTTTTTGAAGACGCATGTGCAACGAGCCGGACATCAGACGATATACGACGCATCCAGGACTAGGCTTCTTACGCGTGCCGTCTGCAACGTTAACGTCTCGGATATCCGTTTCGAAGTCGTCATAAATCCGGCAGGAGAGTACCAAGACCGTGGCATGTAAATCAAGTCGCTCATGCCATACATGTCATGATTTTCATGTTATGACCTGTCATTTATGTTCGTCATGCAGTCATGTTGTGCCATACTGATTTTCGTATACATCCCATTAACGAAACGGCCCAGGAGAGCACCAAGACCGTTTCATGTAAATCATGCATGCCATGATTTTCATATAATGACCTCTCATTTTATTCGTCATGCAGTCATATGGCATAGCGATTTTCGTATACAATCCATTAATTAGACGGCCACGGATACATACATACATACATACATACATACATACATACATACATACATACATACATACATACATACATACATACATACATACATACATACATACCACTCACACTCATTGGCAGTCACACTCACTGGCACTCACTCGCACTCACACTCACTTCCACTCACTCGCACTCATTTCCACTCACACACACTGGCACTCACTCGCACTCACTTGCACTCTCTCGCACTCGCACTCACTTCCACTCGCACTCACTCGCACTCGCACTCACCTCCACTCACACTCACTGGCGCTCACTCGCACTCACTTCCACTCACACTCATTGGCACTCACTCGCACTCGCACTCACCTCCACTCACACTCACTTGCACTTACTCGCACTCGCACTCACTTCCACTCACACTCATTGGCACTCACTCGCACTCGCACTCACCTCCACTCACACTCACTTGCACTCACTCGCACTCGCACTCACTTCCACTCACACTCATTGGCACTCACTCGCACTCGCACTCACTTGCACTCACACTCACTGGCACTCACTCGCACTCGCACTCACTTCCACTCACACTCATTGGCACTCACTCGCACTCGCACTCACCTTCACTCACACTCACTGGCGCTTACTCGCACTCGCACTCACTTCCACTCACACTCACTGGCACTCACTCGCACTCGCACTCACTTGCACTCACACTCACAAGCACTCACTCGCACTCGCACTCACTCGCACTCACACTCACTTGCACTCACTCGCACTCGCACTCACTTCCACTCACACTCATTGGCACTCACTCGCACTCGCACTCGCGTCTATGAAATGAGTGCGAGTGAGTGCGCCGACCTATGCGCGCAACTCATTGAATGCGTCGAGACGGTGTTAAGACAACGTTGCTGCCTATAACTGGGCGTATACGATAGTGGAGACAGTAGAGAACGTTTCCCGCAATGTCGCCAACAGGAGCTGTCATTCAGAAAAAGAGGTAGCCGACACCTTAACAAAAGCAGTTTATGATTGACGCTGTTATACGCGCCAAAACGCCACATGATTATGAGACATGTCTTGCGGTGGATGTCGGAGCCAGGGGTTCTTCGGGGTGCACTTGGGTCTAGTTACACGGCTGTGCGCGTGTGTGTGTGTGTTACACTTCTTCCCCCCCCCCCCCCCCCCCGCGGCGTTTTCTTCTCCGCATCTTTCTTTTGCCGATCTTCAACTAACTGGAACGGCCTGCCCCGTCGTATTGCTGAAATCACCCGCCCATCAACATTTGTTGAAATGCTTAAACACTCCTTTCATGTATGTGGCCACTAATTCCCACTAACTTTACCATTGCAACCCCACCCTTTGTCTTCAAGGAATTAACAGTGAAAGTGAAGAAGACGAAGACGCCAATCAGTTAAAACAGAAGTGATCGAAAACACAGTGTGGCGGCGCCGTTGTAGTCCCGTAGCGACGCCCGTATTTGAAGCCTTGCTATAAATTACGCACGGAGTTTAATTGGTTCCATTCATGATCCGAAGGAGTTACACTATACGGGCCCAGTGAGTGCGTGAACTTTTTACAACCGTGTTCATCACAAAAGAGAAGTTTCGGTTTCCTTTCAATGCGCGGACAGATTTGCTTTTCTCCTCGCATTCACTACTGCCCTTGTCCCATCCCACCGAGCAGGGCGATCCAGGCGATTGCCAACCACACTCTTAACCTGTCTGTCCCCTCCGCTCTGCACCTCTCTCTCTCTCTCTCTCTCTCTCTCTCTCTCTCGTTTTTGGCACCACACGTTGTTTAGACGCACCTGCTTAAAAGTGCACAAGGTCTGCTAAACACATCAAGCCACCAAAGCTTCCTTGTCCTCGTAACTTCCCTCACTTTTCCCTACTTTCAGACCGAGTAAGCAAGAAATGCCTGATAGGCAACACAAACTCCTCCTCCGGGCAATTCACGTGCTGCGTGCGTCAAGCTCAAATCGTTAGGCGCGGCTAAATCTACCTTCCACATCCACTTCTACACGCCTGTACCTTAATCCATTTCCTCTTCGCGATCGATAAATTAATCATCATCATCACTAGCTTGTCTACGGCCATTGCAGAGCAAAGGCCTTTCCCATGGTACTCCAAACTTTGACCACCCCTACCCACGCAAACTTGATCTCATATGCCCGCCTAACTTTCTGCAACCCCCTGCCACGCTTGCCTTCTCTGGGGACGCACTCTGTAACCCCCAGTGACCAAAGGTTATCTTGCCGTCTCACTAATTTCTACTAGGATGTCATCCACAGGCGTTTGTTCCCTGAGCCACCCTGCTTTGTTCTTGTCCGTTAATGGGACACAAAGGAAAATATTAAGTTTGGCTAGGTCGATCCTTTACCTGCGCTGCACCGCTTTTTCAGCGCCATTATAGAAGGTTCCTTTTTTTTCCTACGCCGAAAACTGCCCCCAGGAGCCTCTGGTGTCGCCGCTCAGTTTGAATCGCCCGCGCCGAAAACAGGACATGACGTCACGATCATGGCTGCGGACACTACGGTGCAGCAAGCTCCACCGCCGCTCAACTGTCGCATACAGCACATTTATTTATGGCCCAAGGTTCTCTAATTAATTTTTATCTGTAACCTAGAGCAGTAATTGAGTATTCAATAAAAGGTGAGCTGAGGAAGTGATCCAAAAATATATGTACCCACAGAGCTGTTATGTATGACGTGACAAGCCTTATCATTGCCACAGGCTGACAGACATTTATGTACAAAAATTACCGCGCTGTTTTACTGGGACATTTTTCTTCTATGTTATCCGCGAACTCGTTCTCACCGCACTTAATAATAATAATAATAATAATAATAATAATAATAATAATAATAATCGCAGGGACGATAACAGCGGCTACAAAGTGTAGAAAAGTGCCAGACCACTTGGGCCTCATTAAACCCTGCAATGCCTAAAAGGACCATTCCACACCAAGAGGAATTCGAACGTGCTCACCTTTGCTTCTTGATACCGAAAGTACAGCTGTACAAAAAGAAAGACAAAAGAAAAGAAGGGAAGTGTTAAATTATGCGAGTTATAACCCAATTTGTGGAAAGAATCAATTATTTATTAGTCATTTTTTTTGCTGTGCTACATATCGTAGCGCATAGGCTCTGATAGGGAAGCATGCATTACAGGCACGAAGACAAAAACTTAGATTATAATTTTTTGTTCCCCAAACCACTGAATAAAAAATTAGCCCTGGATCTATCCACGTATTTGTCATCCTTAACTAGCAGACCCACCAGACACCACTAACCTAACACCATCATTTTGCTAGCGCCGGCCTATTTCAGCTGTTTTCTTTTTCTTCATTGCTTCCCAAGGACCTTTAGTGATCGGAACTAGCAATAACAAAACAAGTGATTGTCCTTCTCATAATCACTGTCGCGAAGCTGTGTGGATATTTGGTAAAGGGCCAGAGCTTCACTGATCAGCGCCGAAACGCGTTGGCTTTCATACATGCGTCATAGTACATCCTGGAATTAGTGGTGATGCCTGCGTAGGATCAGGAATGTACTCAAACACACACGTGTCGCGCATGCAAAGTTAGCAGTATACAATGGGCAGTTTCCGTGAAGCCACGTGCAAGATCAAACGCGGCGGCCTGAGCCAAGTTATAACGGGCGCATCATATTGTCTGAAAAGGAGTCACCATGGATTTATTGATTGATTTATGGGGTTTTACGTCCCAAAACCAGCTGTCATTATGAGACGCCGTAGTGAAGGGCTCCGGAAATTTCTACCTCCTGGGGTTCTTTAACGTGTACTGACATCGCACAGTACACGGGCCTCAACATTTCGCCTCCATCGAAATGCAGCCGCCGCGGCCGGGATTTGATCCCGCGACCCTCGGATCAGCATCCGACCGAGTACCATAGCCACTAGACCACCGTGGCGGGGCAGTCCCCGCATGGAAGAAGAGAAAACAGGTACGCGCGGTGAACACGAAGTAATGAGATTTCAGACATCATAAACACCAAGGCATGTTGGGCTAGTTGGTTCATTTGAGCAAACTAGTTTTGAACTGCGCGAAGAAGACACCACTGCAGAGACGTAGGAACATACATGCACACTGCGTAAAGGTAGCGTGAGCAGGGGCAAAGGCCGGAACCTATCTATCTATCTATCTATCTATCTATCTATCTATCTATCTATCTATCTATCTATCTATCGAGAGATAGATTAGATTCCGGCCTTGTAACGCGCCCCTGTTCACGCTATATATATATATATATATATATATATATATATATATATAGAGAGAGAGAGAGAGAGAGAGAGAGAGAGAGAGAGAGTAGGCAGAGATAGATAGATAGATAGATAGATAGATAGATAGATAGATAGATAGATAGATAGATAGATAGATAGATAGATAGATAGATAGATAGATAGATAGATAGATAGATAGATAGATCGTTGGCAGAAGCAGCAAACATAGACACCCCAGCGCGAGCGTGCATATACCATGCATTTTAGATTAGCTCAGGACTGCGCGAGCCTATGTGTTTACCTACACGTGTACCCTGTCGTATTAAAGTTGCGCTGCGAACGTGATCGCGAGTTCGGACAGCCAACAATAGCCTGCCTCCCTTGCCATATATAGGCGCGAAAAACTGCCCAACGGCCGATCCAGATTTGGAACGGGGTGCTGAGGACCGTACGTTGAGTAAACAAAGCGGTGCGCATATTTTGATACATACAGCCATCAATGTTGCAAAAAAAAAGAAATGATATCTTGGACTACTTGCCTTTGTTGGTGTCCAAACACATCCACACGCACACATGGGAATAAATTGCATCACGCAAATATCGAATCGTGTTTATCCGGCCTGCCCGCTTCCATTAAAAACTTGGCGCTATACGCCGAGAAATGCAGAGCGTCAACATCGGACGAGACAGAGGAAGGAAAAAGAAAAAGCTACATTACTCGAGCTATCGCGAGAACAGCGCAGTGGTGTAGCAACACATGATATAACAAGAAGCGACAGGAACTCAAGAAAAAAGATAGATAGATAAATAGATAGATAGATAGATAGATAGATAGATAGATAGATAGATAGATAGATAGATAGATAGATAGATAGATAGATAGATAGATAGATAGATAGATAGATAGATAGATAGATAGATAGATAGATAGATAGGACGCGTACCTGCACTCCAGCAGCAAACAAACAGGAGCAGTTCCGCAGTGAACTTGTTATAAGCGAAAGAGGGGCGAAATGTGCCCTTATATACCATAATCATAAGATATAGATATGACCGGCGTTGTAATACATTCGCCCTGTGGGAAACTCAACGTATCCACCCATTAGGAGCGCTTCCTTTCTGTTTTTCTTTTTCTTCTTTTTTTTTTATCTTGGAATACGCTTGGCGACGCAAGGTCAATACTGTGCAGAGTGCCTTCCAGAAAAATGGGGTGTCTTTTTTTTTTTTATCAGCGGAGGATTACCGTACACGATATATGTACGACAATAACGTTCCGTCCTTGTCGGCACATGGTTATTCTTAGCCTGAAATACCCGTACCAGGTACTTCAAACTTTCCATCACGTTATTCTATACGCATACAGCTACTACAGCGCAGGTGTTTCTGACTGGAATAGCCACGTGCCAAACACGACAGCACTGTACGGTATACCAACACAGCGAAAGCGCCCAAATGTCTGCTGTAGTTCACTATTTCAGAAAGAAAGAAAGAAAGAAAGAAAGAAAGAAAGAAAGAAAGAAAGAAAGAAAGAAAGAAAGAAAGAAAGAAAGAAAGATGGTGGCCTCGGAACAGTCGGAAAGCACCGCACTCCATCGCGTAATACACAGCAGGGAAAATTACTTCAAAGGGCCGGAAGCTAAAGCACCATGCTTTCTGGACGTTTCTGTCTTACGAATATCGTGTTTTTCGTATTTGATCCTCATGGCCGAGCCGAGTGAGCATGGCTAAATCTTGCCGAGTCCATGCAACTCATAACACCACGAGTCTCCCTATGGTGTAACCAGTACGCGGGAGTGTGTGAATACCAAGTCATTGGCTATATGGAGATTTTTATTTATTTATTTATTTATTTATTTATTTATTTATTTATTTATTTATTTATTTATTTATTTATTGGGCGGGGTGGAGGTGGATTCACCTGGGGTTGCATGTGTATTGGGGGGGGGGGGGGGGGTATAAAACCTCGGGATCGTCTTTAGACCACGTTCAAAGAGTGTGGCAGCGTCCTTTTATAACATGCGCTGACGTCACAGAGTACACCGGCTTCGCCTCCATAGAAAATTTTCCCGCCGCGGCCGCAGTCGAACCCGCGTCATTCCTGTCTTCGAACGTCATCGAACATCGTTCAGCTGATCGGCGCCTTCGAGTCGAGGATCCTTCAACAATACGCATCAACCGTGTTCGCGCGCGTACTAGGTGCCGGAAAACACGGCACCCCGCGCGATATCGGGCCGCAGAGTCAACTTAGTGGAATGGAGCGGCGCCCACGCGTGGGACGGAGTATACATAATACAACACGCAAGCCACATACTTAGTGTACCAGTACAGAGCAGCGCACAGACGCGGCCACCAGGGGCTGTAAAACCCAGCGAGGTTTGTAAGTACCACAGCGGTCCATGCAGGCAGCGGGCTCCACGAAAGCCTGGATGCGTGGAGCCCGGATGAGTGTCAACTGCGTCACTGTACATGCTAGCTGTCACACTGATAAGAACGCACTAATGAGAACCACGTTAATAACAACCGAGTAATGTTATACATTTGACTTGCGTTTAAGAATCGAACAGGCAGCAATAGCAAACGCGAGAACATTTTGTTTTTTGTTGGACTGTTTTAGAATATAATCGACAAGCCAGCTGCGTGCTCGATAAGACGCAACATCGAAGCGAGGGCGAGGTAAATTTCCCGCTGTCGCGGGCATATACTTGATGTAAGCGTAGGGAAGTTATTTCGTAACAGAGCGCCGTTTTACGTCACGGCTGAAGCCAAGGCGTTGCAGTTGGAACTACTTTTATAACGATCGTTTGCGTTCCCCGAAAGGTTCTGCGCGGAGGCGTCACTCGTAGAAGAGCACAAGGGTAGGGGGTCACTTCCCCCCCCCCCCCCTCTCCCCTTGCCCTTCGATACTGAACCTTTGGCAGCGTCAATTACCGGTTGAACATAGCTCTGAACACGCCAACTATATATATACTGAATACTACACTAC
Organism: Hyalomma asiaticum; assembly: GCA_013339685.2. Classification (NCBI taxonomy): domain Eukaryota; kingdom Metazoa; phylum Arthropoda; class Arachnida; order Ixodida; family Ixodidae; genus Hyalomma; species Hyalomma asiaticum. The sequence goes on from CM023489.1 coordinate 37,983,938, forward strand.
ACTATACTATATACTATACAGTGTATACTACATATAATTATAAACCTTGGGTAAACGCACTTCCAAGATTTCTGTCACAGCGCTGACGGGTTTTATCCTCTGCGCCTCCCCACAACGCAAAGTTCGCTATCGGCTGCCAACGTCAACCCCTCCCACAACCCTTGGCGACAGCTCCCGCGAGGGAATTTCACCGCAACAGTCTTTTCGTTTTATTTATTTCTTGCTGCGGCTGCAGATCGCCTCCGATTTATACACTCGACACGACTTCGAAGCTTCTTTTATTTCACTCGTTCTTTTTCTTCTCCTTATTTTACTTTTCTTTCCGCCGTCGTCTAATGGGCACTTCGGTGGGACCTGTACACACAGCGAGTAACCAAGCCAAGCGGGGCGAAACTGAATCTTCACTTCCGCAACAGGGAGCACCTCTCAAGGACAGCGCTCGCAATGCAAACCGATATCGATAAAGGAAACCGCTGATGCCCGGAGGGGCTTGTTCTTCCGCATGTGCATGTACAGCTGATCGTATCGCTTCCCTCTACACTTTCTATCGTTACTTTCTTGCGTGTGTGCGTCAGTGTCAGTGTGCGTGTATCTGCAGCGCACGCGCGCGTGTGTGTGTCAGCGTTTTCTTTCTTTTTCTACATCTTCTTCTATAGGACTACCTAGTTAATACGCATACATCTTATTTCTTACCTGGAGACACGTTGCACTTCTGTACAACAGCGCCTGAGGGTGAACGCGACGGTTTGCAGCGTGCGTACGCATAATGCGACGATAATGCAAGAAACGAAGACTGCGAAGTGGGAACTGCGCCAGCTAGGTGCTATAATGGGCACACACGCGCCCGCGTAATATAAGACAAAACGAAAGAAGAACAAAAAAAAAAAACGAGCATAACATAATTGCGAGACTATATGACGCAAAAAAAAAAAAAAAGGGACGGCGGTGATAAAATCCCCGAAGGGAACATCTAATCAGAGGCATGGAGGTGTACACTTGCATCATTTTATTACGTTGTTAAAGAAAACGTGTAGAACCAAAGGTTTCCGAGAAGTTGTAAAAGTCGTAGTCCTTTATACTGAGCGAAACAGCAATGTTTTCAGGGCCCTCATGGTATCACAAAAAGCCTTCTTTTTGTCTTTTTTTCATGGAAATGTCGCTTGAATAACTCTATACGTCCCTACATTCAGATGTATATAATGTCATGTGGGGATGAGGGGATGGGTCGAAAAATCATCTAGCACTGAGACAGACAGACAGACAGACAGACAGACAGACAGACAGACAGACAGACAGACAGACAGATAGATAGATAGATAGATAGATAGATAGATAGATAGATAGATAGATAGATAGATAGATAGATAGATAGATGAGCGAAACAGCAATGTTTTCAGGGCCCTCATGGTATCACAAAAAGCCTTCTTTTTGTCTTTTTTTCATGGAAATGTCGCTTGAATAACTCTATACGTCCCTACATTCAGATGTATATAATGTCATGTGGGGATGAGGGGATGGTCGAAAAATCATCTAGCACTGAGACAGACAGACAGACAGACAGACAGACAGACAGACAGACAGACAGACAGACAGACAGATAGATAGATAGATAGATAGATAGATAGATAGATAGATAGATAGATAGATAGATAGATAGATAGATAGATAGATAGATAGATAGATAGATAGATAGATAGATTTACGTCACAACTGCGTTTTACAGGGGCACCGAAGTGGACAACGATTTTTCTCGTATCAGTAAATTACATTTTCACATTACTAGCAGCATTATACTCTCGCGGCGAGAAGACACTCGGTGTGCTAGAAAATGATTTTCTCATATAATATTAAACGTAAAATGGCGAAACGAACAACAGTGGAGTTCCCCCGATAACATTCTACCCGTCTAAACCACTTTATAGTGTTTCGCTTTAAGCGTCCCTTTGATAACACAGTATAGCAACGGGCGACGCTGCTGATACAGTCAGCGTATATACGGGACTCCCAAGCACCGAAGAAATCGCCAGCGACGCAATCATTGAGCAGCGTTCCCATCTGACCCGCGCTATATCATATCGCCAAGAGCGACCGCCACTCAAGACTCATCGCGTCCACTTTATAGAGGGCCACAAAAAAAGGGGCTCTATCGCGGCACGCTTTCGCCTCAGATGTCGCGCACAAACAGAACTCTGACGGGACCCTGGAAAGGTTTGAGCACCCAGCGACTTTATTAGAGACGACAGTCTTGGGATACTTGAACGCAGAAATTTTGATCTGTCCTTCTGTTTGTCTGTATGTCACACGATTCAGTTACCCGGCCAAAGTTTAAGCAGTTGCCTAGCGCCCAGCCATCTTGAACTGGTAGCTGCGTCCATATACTTGTGAACGTTGTCGATCAAAAATCAAATATTACGCATATCTGAGGCGCAACGTCAATACGTAAGTATTAGGTTGTGTGTTCCTTTACTACAAAATACATAGATATGTAATTCTAAATACCCCAGTGTTTGTTGGGCTGCGCTAAAATTGTGATGCTATGCACGAAAAAGGCCTCTGCCGACGAGTTGGTGCTGCCACCTGGCAGTTGCCCAGGGATTCTGCACAAGCTCATGTTACCCGATGGCGCTGTCAGATGGCGTCCATATCTCACGCAGCGTAGTACGACCGGCAGAAGACTATCGTCTTTCGACGACATTGGCAGCGAAGCACGCAGATAGGCGGCCAATTTTTATTTATTTATTATTTATTTATTATTTATTTATTTATTTATTTATTTATTTATTTATTGCCGCCACGGATGCCGGTGCCAGATTTTGCGCGTCACACGGCGAGCTTCTGCATGCTATCGTGTTTAAACAGGAAATTTATGAAGGACGGTATAGATAGTACCATTAAAGGGGACAAGCTCTGTACGCTGCTGGACGTGTTGACAGCGTTAAAGGGGAACTCCCGAGGTTTATCCTGTTTTTTTTTTTTTTTACCTTATTCTGGTAGTTTTCTAACAGCACTGATAGTCCACAGGGTGGCTCAGTTTGCCCAGAAAGTCGCCAATAGTTTAATGTAACCGAACGAACCATCTGTTCAAACCGAAACGGGTCAATGTTTCATGCAGCGTATGCGATGACGTCACAGCCTCCCCGCCATCAGAAGTGTGGTGCTGGTGTCAGAAAAATGAACGTGGCGATGCCGTCCGATGATGTATTGAGTTGTGCCAGGTTTTTCTGAACTTGACAGCGATGATCTTTTTAGCGCTGAGGTATCACTGTGCTCTTGACTTCCCGCCTGCTCGAGTATGCAACGCTGGAGCTAATGATGTCAAAAATACAGGGTGGCCCACGTGGTAAACCGCTAAAGGAATTTAACATTCGCTTTCAGGAAAACTAAATGATTTGCAACTGCCTGGCCTGTCATATATTATCACAGTACCGAGGAAAACATACGCTGAAAATTTCATTGAGATCCGTGGACACTGAAGAATCGCTGTAGTTGCCTTTTAAAAAAGATGCTAACTGATTTCATAGTAGCAACTGAAGACCATTTCACTGACCTGTAAGCTACGTCATTTTTGCCATCTTATGCGCGTGTATTTGCTTTACCATTTGCTATATTTCCTTTCATTTCTTGTTCGTTCTTACCATTATATAACGTCCCATTCCTGCCATAGCCCTGTATAGGGCTGCAGTATGTACAAATAAATAAATTGTCCGTGTATCCGCGTGCTTCGCTGCAAATGTCGTCGAAAGGCTATAGTCCTCTGGCGGCCGTACTACGCTGCGTGAGATATGGACGCCATCTCGCAGCGCCGTCGGGAAACATGAGCTTGCGCAGAATCCGTGGGCAAATGCCAGGTGGCAGCACTAAATCGTCGACAGAGGCCTTTTTCGTGCATAGCGTCACATATTTAGCGCAGCCTAACAAACACTACGGTCTTTGGAATTACGTATCTATGTGTTTTCTAGTAAAGGAACACGCGACATAATACTTACGTATTGATGTTGCGCCTCAGATATGCGCAATATTTGCTTTTTGATCGACAGTCTTCAGAAGTATGAACGCAGCTACCTGTCCAAGATCGGTGGGCGTTAGGCAAGTGCTTAAACTTTGGCCGGGTGGCTCGTGTGACATACTGACAAACAACTTAATGAGCAAACAGACAATGAAGCCAAGGAAAGCATAGGGGAAGTTACTTGTGGTATTGTAATTGTGGAGAAAGTAGAAAGGAATTAAAGTGGACGAAAAGATTGCTCATTAAGTTGTTTCTAACAAATAAAGAACGAGCCCTTGACCCCTTCCCCTTCGTTATTTCATAGCGTGGGCCTCGTTGCGGCAGACTTGGTGCCTTAGGTAGCATGCGAGGGCTTATTGGGCAGCAGCCATCTCATCTAAAGTTCACGTTCTACGTGACGCCTCCTGGCAAGAAAGTGTGTTCCACACACGCCGCCTTGGCCATGAGTGGCGCTGCCTAACACTCCCAGGATAATACGTACATAAATACACAATAAAGTGGACGGGGGACGAGCGCCTTCGTAGCTCAGTTGGTAGAGCATCGGACGCGACATCCGAAGGTCGTGGGTTCGGGTCCCACCGAAGGCAGGCTTGTCTTTTCGTCCACTTTAATTCCTTTCTACTTTCTCCACAATTACAATACCACAAGTAACTTCCCCTATACTTTCCTTGGCTTCATTGTCTGTTTCCTCATTAAGTTGTTTCTAACAAATAAAGAACGAGCCCTTGACCCCTTCCCCTTCGTTATACTGACAAACAGAAAGACAGACCAAAGTTTCTGCGTTCAAGTATCCCAAGAAAGACTATCGTCTCTATAAGGGGCCATTAGTGTGTTGGCCAACCGTCGATTACGTTACTTGACAAGGAGTACGTCTTTCTTGACAACATCGTTTCATGCAATAGCGCAGATAGGCAGTTTCATAACATGATTTCCATCTGCCTTGGTTGTAAGCGCGTTTAGGCCTCCTGTTCAACTATATACGCATGTGCAATATTGTTCTATTGCGCTTTCAAATGATGTCCAATAAAAAAAAAATCAGTTGTGAGTTAAGTGCTGTCTGTCAAGTCCTTTGTTCTTTGTCTTCGTTTTCCTTCACGGGTTTCAAAAGCTTTTGCTTTAAACATGAATGTCCACCAATTAGCCCATCTCAACCCCTCTTGTTCCAATAGAAAGTGCACTCTTTCAAGTGTACAAGCTTGCAGTGGTTTCACTGGAAAGCGAGTAGGAATTCTTGAAAGTATTTTTCGACCTTCGTCACTCACTCTGCTTGTGTAGTGACGCCGGCAACAATGGCTACTAGGTCTTTAAAATATTAATTTAAAAAATGAAAATTTACTCTCAGCCGCGAAGGATCGCTACCACATGCCTTTCAACGCCTCTGACTCAGAAGAGCCGCCATCTTGGCGAAGCACTCCCTGCGGCACAGCCCGCCGAGTCCTTTTTAGTCGCAACTCTTTCAAAACACCCCGGAACAGCCCCGATGCACGTGGGCCGCGCGATGATAGCACTGCATCCGAGAGAAGAAGGACCTCACTTCACTCTCACTCCTTAAACCAGATTCTGCCTCCATCATCCACAGACTTCAAGGTCAAGGCCAAGGCGAGCGAAGCCCGTTCACGACGACGTTGCAAACGGGTCGGCCTGGCTCGGCTGCTGCAAAGCAAGGCGCACTGCGCCGTGCCGCCGGGCAAGAGAGAGCGAGGGGGAAAAAAAAAAGAAGAAAAACGGCGCACCACAGCGAAGCAAGTGGAGGAATGGGCGAATAAATAAACAAGAAATAATAAAGCGTTGGTGCAAAGCGCGCCCGCTCGGCAACAACAAATAAAATGGAGGCAGCGGAATCACGTGAGAGCTCGTTTATGGCCTCCCCTTTTCGCACACAAGATTCCCGACAACACACAGCGTGTGAGGCCTGCACCGTTGCTCTTTTGAACGCAAGGAGGGCTAGCGTATTGCACAACAGACAAATGGATATGTGTCGCATTAAAAGAGATATGCGTTTACTGAATGTTCGGCGGTTATTGGGCGATTATATTAAATGCTAATTTCTCGAGAAATACTACAAGTGGCGTGAGCGCCTGCAGGACGGGATGGACGGACGGACGGACGGACAGACAGACAGACAGACAGACAGACAGACAGACAGACAGACAGACAGATAGATAGATAGATAGATAGATAGATAGATAGATAGATAGATAGATAGATAGATAGATAGATAGATAGATAGATAGATAGATGTGGGCAACTCAATCCATTCCCAGTGAACCGGAAAAAATGCTACATTCATGACGGTCCATTATTACCATTGAGGTGTGGCAATGAGGAAGTTGTTACAAGGTGTGCGAGTAGTCACGCGACACGAAAACTGCGTGTCACAATAAAACAACTCCGGTTGATTATTAAAGCGTCCAAGCGGCGCGGCAAATATGCGGGCTTACACAACACGGAGGAATCGCATTAGCCGGCGGCTAGGCGCTATTATTTTTCTCATACACGGCGGTAACAAAAAAGATAAATATATAAACAAAAAAGGGGCTAAAGAATAAAAGTGGTTCGACCAACTAGTTCCACGTGTGCACAGAAAGAGATACGGAATATCCGTGCTCACAAAAATAATTATTTCCAATGAAAGAAATTAGAAGATATGCCTTTTCATATCGCTTAACAGAGCCCCACGGATATCTATGGATGAAAAAAAAAATACCGCAATAGTTGCAGGCTTACACAAACATAATGCCGTCAGGCCGTGTGCAATTGCAAAAAAAAAAAAAAACCGTTTTATACAATTTAATCTGCCGCACACAACGGGCTTTCTAAAATTTTAAATTTGCACCTGAAGTTACTCAGTGTAGTTAGGTCTATACTAAACGTGAAACATCCGACTCTGCGCTACCGCAGTGATTTCTTACATTGTTTTTTTTTTTTCCTTTGCCAGGTGCGCGGTTCCTGTATATTTCTCTCAATGCGCACATAAACATTGCCTTCATGGTCAGCATTGTTCTATGTGAAGTGAGAGTTTACTCCCACATAGATACAAAACCCACATAAACAGCAAGGATGGCGGGATAAAAGCTGCGCATAGGCAGCTTGACTAGTCCCACCTCCCCGTACAATACCAGCAGCAACATGGCAAGAACTGCCCCTTGTTGTAATATTAAAATGGAAATGCACAAAACAAATAAAATTAAGCAAGAAAAAGAATCTTAAACACAAAAGCAAGGTTAACAGTCGCACCCTTCTGTGCGACTGTAAACCATCGCCTGCTTTTTTTGCTACTACTACTACTACTACTACTACTACTACTACTACTACTACTACTACTACTACTACTACTACGACTACTACTACTACCACCCTTCCGGATCATTTCCAAAGCCGCAAAAATCGACCCGCAAATGCGCACCGTCCATTTCGAATCCAGCGTTCGGCAACAACAGCCGCCAATGTTTTGGCCCAGCGCTGGAAATAGCGAAAGGGGCAGTACACACTATATAGAAAACCATCACGTACCAAGTCGGCTATATAGGTGAAATAGAGGTCACTGAAGTTGGGAGGAGGTAGGCGCCACCACCCCCATTAACCGTCCCGAGCTCAGTTCCACGGGCATGTCGCCGATAAATCAGTCAGCCTCTCCTTCCTTTTCTTCGCATCCCTCCACGACCATCATTCATCCGTGTACGAACTTTCCACGCTCTATGTTTCCACGGAACACTGCGCCCGGCAAACGATCGCGCGCCAGAGAACAGCGCCGGGGACTTCGAGATCGCGAAGGAGACGCGCTGTTGCCAGGGGCATCGCATCGCGTAGCGGTACATTAGACAAACGTACACACGAACGACGTATTGACCTTTCTTTTAAAGAAAGAAAGAAAGAAGTAGACCGCCATTACTGCCCCTCTCATTGCGAGAACACCTCATCAGCGGTGTGCAGGAAATGGATTAGAAGGGATTCGGAGAATTAGGAGGGGGAAAGCAAATTCCTAGACAGTTGCTTTCCTCTTGAAGTCATACTTATCTTCACCGTACCGTCTTTGTTTTACTTTATTATTATCTTATTTTTTTTTTGCATGAAGTTTTATGTGTTTGACGTTCGTACTTGGCCGTCTACTCCCCCCCCATCCCCGACCTCCCTCTTCGCCACGCCTCTGTTCCCGCCTTTCTAGCCCTCGCCTTCCATACGTGATGCATTCGGGCCCTTTAAGCGGAAGTAAATCAGGTGAAATGAAAGAGAGAGAGAGAGAACAAGCCGACAAGAACGCCGCGGCCCCAGCCATCTAACGCGTTTGTACACAATCGGCGGAGGAGGGGAGAAGGATGGGGCGAGAGAAGGCAGCGTCGTGTGAGGGGGAAGGTGGCTTCGCAGCTACAGGAAGCCAATCCTCGGAGGAAACGGCGCATACATAGCCGCACTGACCGAGAAAGTTGGTAAGGCTTTTGCGAGTAGGAGAGGAAAGATGGCTTCGGCGAAAGCGAAGAACGTTCAAGGTGAAGACGGTATATCTATACAGTTTTGAGTCGAACGTATGGAAAACTATTAGCTTCCTTATTTATTTATTTATTTATTTATTTATTTATTTATTTATTTATTTAACGAGAGCGCCCACACCCTCATCCGTATGTCATTCGACTTCCTGTCGCCGCACACGGCAAAAAAGAAGAAAGAAAGAGAAAAAAGGAGAAAGAAGTACGCACGGTGGAGAGGGTAAGACAACGCACGTCGCGAGGCGCGGCGATTGCATTATCGGTGGAGGCGAAGATGCCAGAGGCCCGTGTACTGTTCGTTGTCAGTCCACGCTAAAGAACCCCGGCCAGGTGGTCAAAATTTCCAGGGCCCTCCCACTACGGTTTCTCTCCCCTTTCTCTCTTTTTCTGTCCCTTTCCCCTTCCCCCCGATCGGAAAATCCTAAAGCTTAAAGTGAGACCCTCGCTAATACGGGTTGGCTGCAGCGTGCGCAATCTGGATCGATTAGCATGCGTGAACCGATCGATGGACCAGTGCCAAGGCGATGCTACCGAAAGCGGTGTTTAGCAACAGCAGGAGCGATATACAGTATAAGCGTAAGACAAGAACTATACCGCCCTCTCCCCCCCCTCTTGGTTTTTTGCCCCATGAAAGCCACCCTACGATGTCGGCTATCTTCATAACTGTCCTTCGTTGTGCGCCAAAGTGATACCTAAATTTTGGCCATGTGTGTGTGCAAAAACAAATTTTCCATTCGCGAAGTTGGACCCGCTGTGCGGGCCCCAGTTCAATTCGGTATGCAGTGGAAACTCGCTAATAGGAATCTGCATCTTCCTTTCCTATTCCAACGTCTGAGAAGAAAGGGGAGGGGGTAGGGGGGGGGGGGGGCGGTGCGTCGAATTGCGAAAACGCGCCCGCTCCATCAATCGCCTCACCGCAACAATGCTCTTCTCAAGCTGCAGCTGTCACACACGCGCACGCAAGCACACACTCATACATGCAGCGCGATTACACGCCTCCGGGATTATTCATAATACACAAGCTGCAGTTACGTCACAGGTTGCGCCGCCGTAAGTGGCCTCAATCATAACGTCTTATCTTTTGAAAGACAGCTATACGAGTCGCTTACGGCTCTTGCGAAGGCCGATCTAATAAACTCAATGTTGCCTTTGTTCTCGATTAGCTGTAGAACGCGCACCACTGCTGAATCCCCGCTGATCCATCAGGCAACCATGGCACCAGCAAAGAACCACTGACGACTGCAGTAGCGCACTCAGGATTTCTGTCAGGGGGGGGGGGGGGGGGGGAGGTCAAATTTTCACGAAGGGCCCGCGACTTGCGCACCTTGCGCAATACGTCATTTCCTCAATTGCTTCAGCTGTTTATCTGCATATCGAGATAGATATGCAGATAAATCAGAACTAGATCGTTGTTACACAGACAGACAGACAGACAGACAGACAGACAGACAGACAGACAGACAGACAGATAGATAGATAGATAGATAGATAGATAGATAGATAGATAGATAGATAGATAGATAGATAGATAGATAGATCCCGCCACGGCGGTCTAGTGGATATGGCACTCGGCTGCTGATCCGAAGGTCGCGGGATCGAATCCCTGCCGCGGCGGCTGCATTTCGATGGAGGCGAAATGTTGAGGCCCTTGTGCTGTGCGATGTCAGTGCACGTTAAAGAACCCCAGGTGGCCAAATTTTCCGGGGCCCCCACTACGGCGTCTCTCATAATCGCAGCTGGTTTTGGTACGTTAAACCCCGCAAATCAATCAATCAAGACAGATAGATAGATAGCCAAAGTCTGCCGAAGTCATCATGCCACACAAAATACGTAAAGACAGGGACGAGACATCGCCGAGTGGCACTCAATACAATTCTTGCGTTATTTTCTTTTCATTTTCATATATATATATATATATATATATATATATATATATATATACAGCGAGCGCGTAGTTCCCACGCACATACGTCAACGAAGACAACAAGGCGGACACGTTGAGTCGATACACTTGCACGAATATCGAAAGCACTCCGTCGGCGTGTCAGGCGAGCGCGCCGTGATGGAAACACGACGGAAAAGCCTCGACGACCCTCTCCTCCCCCTTTCCACTGACGGTACGCCGGTTTTCTCACAATCTTCGATGCCTCGAGGCGCAGGAATTCGTAACATCGACACCTCTCCTCTTTTCTCTTTACGTTTTTCTTTTTCTCCATCATTTCCTCGTCCGCACTCGCAGACGAAACAGGAGAAAGCACGGATCGATCGCGAAGCCGCACGCGGAAACACCTCGCTCGGCTCCCGTGTCTTTCCTGTTTTCCGAAGACAATGTCTTCTCTTCCTGGGCCTCTTTTCACACGCTCTCTGCAACGCGGCGCACACGACGCATGGAGGCGCGCAACCGTGCCTGAGCGAAAATTCGACTACCTCGCTACTGTAAGCCCTTGTTTAAAGGGCAACCAACTCCTGTGATTTTTCAGTGTCCGCTGATCTCAATGAAATTTTCGCTATATATTCTCCTCGTTACTGCAATAACGTAAGCCAAGTCAGGCGGTTGTAAGTCATTTAGTTTTCCTGTAAATGAATTTTTAAAATTTGTTAGTGGTTCCCCACGCGGGCCACCCTGTGTTTTCAACATCATCACATTCAACGCTGCCTACGCGAGCCATGCAGCAGGCCGTCAAAAGCAAAATGGCGACACTTCTGAGCTCAAATCATCGCTGTCCAAGATCAGAAAAATTGGCATAATTCAAAATATCGTCAGATGATCTCGCCACTGGCATTTCTTTGGCGCCAGTTCCATATTTCTGGTGACGTGAAGGTTGTGACGTCACCGCACACACCCCACAAAGCATATACCAGGCTTCGGTTTCGGTTCGAAGACGACTTTCAGTTGCTTATTTAATATTATTGGCGCGTTTCTGAGCAAACAGAACCACTCTGGCTGGTACAGGACTGTCAGTATACCATTAGAAAACATTGATATCAGAACATGGTCAAAGAACCGCCGGAGTTGTCCTTTAAGTGTTGGCCGACGGTGGCTGACTGGCTTTAATATTGGCTAATTATTCGCAAACTGGAGTACAACAGCGTCCCTTAAAGGGGAACTCCGGCAGTTTTTTTTTTTTCCACCATATTCTGATACCGGCACTAGACATGTCCCGCCACCATTTTCCACCATATTCTGATGGCACTAGACATGTCCCGTAGCAAGCAGAGGGTTCAATTTGCTCAGAAACTCACCAATAATTTTTAACAACCGAACGAACGACATGTTCAAACCGAAACGGGTAGGCCGCTTCATGCAGCGTATGCGATGGCGTCACAGCCTCCCCACTCCGGTCCCCATCAGAAACATGTAGCTGGTGCCAGAAAAACAACAGTGGACAGGAAGTCCGACGATGCATTGAGTTATGCCCGCCTTTCTGAACTTGACAGAGACGGTTTGCTCCTAACCGCCCGCCTGCTCGGGTAGCTATAGCGTTGGACATATTAGGGACATTTAGCGTGTCCGGTAAACCGCTATACGCAAGCGCTTTGCGTAGGGCGAAATACCGGGCGTAAACAGCGCATTGGCAAACATGGCCGACTGACCGCCCTCCGCTTCGAATCTTTCAAGTGGTCGTCGCGCGCTCTGTAGCCCTTAAGTAACTAACTGACGGTTGTATTTGCCTTAGCTTTGTATCATGCAGCTTCGACAGTAAAGTATCCGTGATGATTCAACGCCGTTTCTGAGAGCCCGACTGAAATTATCGAAGCTGTAGGCTTAGTGAGTGGCTTCCAGAATCTCGGAGGACATATAACGCGAGTTTGCTTGTTCTGTTTATCCCCCATAGCTGGCGCCACTTCACTGCAAAAAAACAGCGCTACACGCTATCCGGTATCCGCTACACCTTTGCGTATACCGGTTTACCGGACACGCTAAATGTCCCTAATGACGTCAAAAACACAGGGCGGCCCGCGTGGAAATATGCTAAAGAATTTTGAAATAAATTTTTAGGAAAACTAAATGACTTGCAACTACCTAGCATGGCATATATCATTAGTATATGTATTGTATATATTATTAGTAGAGCATATATTAGAGTATATATTGAAGATTTCATTGAGATCCATGGACACTGAGAAATCGCCGTAGTTGCCCATTAATGACCGCTGAATAATCTTCTATATTTTATGTTGGTTTGTGATATTTATGACAATGTGTGACAATATGTAGGGGTACATTTACCGAGGCGGGAAGCAAGGGGGGGGGGGGGCACATTTGGCGGACGCGACTCGCTTACACAACGGCGCGCTATCTCGCTCTGAGGCAAAATCTAATAATTGCTTCTAATAAAGACTGCCGTCTGGTATCTACTTGCGATACTAATGTCTGATACTGTTCTTGCCTTGTTCCATATGAATGTTTGGTACGTTCATTACGTCAGTGTTGTTTCCCGGTATACTGCCCAGTTTAGTCCAAACAGCCGTGCCAATGAAGGTAGATTACACAATGATTGCAAGCTAATTCCGAAACACTATGTGTGTGTGTGTTTTGTGGGAAGGGGGTTAAAGTACAAGGACAGGGAAAGAGAAAAGTAACACAGAGGAACTACGCAAATACATGTACGCAAAAGTCTCAAAGCTCCCGATGTAGCCTCCTCGAGCAGAACAGCAAACTCGCTCTTTACTCGTTTCGTATAGGTATACACGGTCTGTATACACACTACCGACGAAGTTAAGGACCCAACATCGGTATTCCAATTAACGCTGCGCTCAATTACGCCAGCAGCGCGCCGTGTGTTCGACGGGAACATATACGAGGAAACGATATCGCAATCAGCGGAAGAGCCGCCTATACGACCGCGAGCGTGCACTTCATCTTTTATGTGCACATATAAACGCTCACTGTACGTGCGCGAAGTGCAAGCAAGGCTGCATTGCGACAGCGGCCGAGCAGCTATTCACTGCACACGCCTCGATGTAGCAGTGTAGCGGTCCGGATGTGCGCGCACCCGACGCAGCGTACTAAGCACTGCAAACGCAACGAACGAAGCATTGCGTATATTTATGTGCGAAGGCCGCGCAGAGAAACTGTATAGATTCGTGCTGCCGGCGGGGTTTTAAAGACGATATAGTCTTTCTTGGGATACTTGAACGCAGAAATTTTGGTCTGTCTTTATGTTTGTCTGTCTGTCACACGATTCAGACACCCGGCCGAAGTTTAAGCACTTGCCTAATGCCCAGCCATCTTGAGCTGGTAGCTGCGTTCATACTTGCGAACATTGTCGATCAAAAAGCAAATATTACGCATATCTGAGGCGCAACATCAATACGTAAGTATTAGATGGCGTGTTTCTTTACTAGAAAATACACAGATACGTAATTCTAAAGACCCCAGTGTTTCTTAGGCTGCGCTAAAAATGCGACGCTATGCAAGAAAAAGGCCTAGCTCTGCCGACGATTTGGTGCTGCCACCTGGCAGTTGCCCAGGGATTCTGCACAAGCTCATGTTTCCCGACGGCGCAGCCGGATGGCGTCCGTATTTCACGCAGCGTAGTACGGCTGGCAGAAGACTATCGTCTTTCGACATTTGCAGCGAAGCACGCAGATACGCGGCCAATTTCTTTTATCCAGAATTTTGTTTTCGGTGTGTGGGTGTGAATCCTCGGTTGCCCGGATACTACATACACACACAAGTAATGAAGGAGACGGAGGGGAGAGAGAGAGAAAGAGAAGTGAACCAAAGCACACATAATTATTGCGTCTATGCTTGTTCCAGCAGCCTTGATGCACTCGCAATCGCGACTACGGATGCATTCACGTACAATGAACAACTGGCGTGGAAATCTTCCTGTCCGCTGCTGCGCGTGCACATGTAAGCCACTCCTGCAGCGTGATGTAAAAATTTTGTTCGGTATCGCGACAGCAGAGCAAGAGATACGAGAGGCGTACCGTGTAAAGGAGGGAGGTATTGATTGTGTAAAAGACACTTCGACTTCCTTGTACAGAAGTAAAATGAAGTTTATTGATGACCATAGTTAGTGGAGGGTTTGTGTGCAGCGCACGCGTATGGTGATGCAAGTTCTTATGTACTTAATGTGGTCCATGTGAAATGAAACGTAGTTGCAAGTCTGTGTCATGGTCTATGGGGCAGTCCATTTGCGCAGTTCCCCTTTTGTAATGTATGGTGCGACTGTGTAATGTATGGTTTTATGACTGCAGACATGGTGTATCGCACTTCACAACGTTACAGAGGCACGCCAGATCGTCGATTAAACAGGGCGTCGACATGCTAAAATAACGAGAGGGGGAAAAAGAAAACAGGATTTCTTGCCCATTAGCGAAATGGCCATTTCACGATACCCCTGAGCGAGATGACGACTGGTAAAACAGGAACGGTGCAAAACGAAGGCAGTGCGTGCGGCGAGAGGTTCTTGAAACAACCCTACACAACCCTCTATCGGTAAACATAAATTACGTTATGCAGTAAGGGGGACCATAGACGTAATATATAGCAGGCCGTAGGAAACCTTAACGAGCCAAGGTGGCCAAAACAAAGAAAGTTAAGTAGCAGTTAAATTGCTTTACGTTTCAGCAACGATACAAAATAATAATAATAAGCAACCACGGCTGGACTCCATTCAAAATCGGCAAAAGAAATATGTCGAACGGAATTATACATTTGGTTGATTATGATGCAGGAGCGTCTCAAATTCTTGTCACTAGCAGGCCTCGCAACAGCCTTCTTTTATTTTTTTTTTCGCTGCCCGACCGCTTCGTGGCTGCAGCCGGCGCCACTGAACACTGAGGCAATCGCAGCGACACGCAGTGATTAATTGTTACGTCGCATACCTCGTCGAGCCAATAAAAACGGGAAATCCACGCAGAGTCGCTGCACTGCACGCAACTTATCACGCAGGCGCTACGTCCGCAAAAAGCAGACGACAAAAACACCAACACCCGCCGGCGTCGTCTGCTACAGTGCATGCGGCGCGAGCGATCAAGCGCTCAAAGGTGTTGCAGCCCCGACGAATTCACTTCGAACCGCCGGTCTAAAAGTCCAGAAAGCACGGCTGATGCAATAGCAAAAAAGGGCCTCGAGGACACCTGCAGCGCTCCCGTGTTCTAGACCGGCCAACAGGCAGCTCTCGTCGGCAGCCGAGTGCGGCTTTTGCGCTCAGTAAAAACAAAACCGAGGGCAGGCAGCCAGCTTTTTTTGCCGATACCAAGGATATGTGACACAAGAGAATGAACCTTGTTGTTCGTCCTCGTTTGTTCCTATGCGTGGATGGCCGTGTATTAGCGCGCGTGTTGTAGTTGCGACCGGTCTGCGGGTGTACCGACCGAAACGGGTGCAGGCGCTGCAAGGCAGCGGACTAGCCGGAAACGCGACCGGCTGGCCTAGCACCAAAGTAAACAAATCGCCGGGCGCCCCGCGCGATGCGGCAGCGCCGTTCGGGCAAGTCGCATTTGCAACAGAAATTCTCGGCCGCAACTGCAAACCGCTCGGCTCTCCCCCCACACGCCCCCACAACATTCGATCGCACGATCCATGATCCATTCCGCCACTCTCTTGCTGCCGTGCCGCGAGATGTGGTACGCCGAGCACGTAGCGGCAAACAAAAGAGACATAAAAGTGAAAGTGCGTACACCACAGATGCATGCAGGCTCACCTATCGCGTTCCTGCGGGCTGCAGCCACCGCAGTAGGCCAGTTTTTCGTCGCTGCTCGCCTTGGCCGTCGTCGAGCCGGCGGCGCCGTACTTGGCCGCCAACGGCGGCGAGCTGCACAGTTCGTCGTCTTCCTCGCGTGCCTCCGACGCCTTCGCGTCGCACGAGTGCGTCGACGACGCGACACTGCCGCTGGTTCGGTCAACGTCGGCGAGGTCGCAGGACTGCGTGCCGCCGGCGGCCCGGTTGAAGATGCCGAGCTTGGTGTCTCGGTGCGTGCCGTCCAGCGATATGTTGGAGAGGAAGGTGAGAGCGGCCAAGCGGCGCCTTGAACGCTGTCGCTTAAGCACAGCGGCCATAGTATTGTCCGAAGACGAGGGGAAAAGCACGGCGGCAAGCCCGCCGGCAACGAGCGTGCGAGCGGCCGCGCTGGAAACTCCGATACGCGATGCGCCCGAGGAAAGAGGAAACGGTGTCCGATGTTCGGGCACACAAACAACACTCAGAGGTACGACGAGCGGCGAAGACGACATGTAGTCCGTAACGTCGGCTTGGCAGTCACTGCGGAGCGCACGCGAGCGAAAGACTGCGGCTGATCGGCTACGCGGCGATGCACGGGGAAGTGGTGGCGGCGGGGCGACGTTGTGTTTACGGTGGCGGCGGCGTCCGATGCGGCTTCTGCTGTCGTGGTCGTCGTCGGTGCGCTGGCTTCGCCGCGGCCAGCGGCGGCAGTGAAACGTGGACGAGTCATGGTCGGAACTGCGAGTCCCGCCTCACCACGACAATGCGCTCCGGGGGTCGGGAAGGAGACGATAGACGAAGCTCACCATGGGCGCGCGTTACTACACCGAGCCGGCCAGCTGCTTCTCCGATGTATCACCGTAGAAACAACCGGGCCGCCGCGCGGCAGTGGGAACAAAAAAAGAAAAGCCGAGCGTGCAACAACACACAGCGCTGCCACTACTCGCACAGAGAGAGGACCGCCGTGCCGCCGGCTTGCTCGATTGGAACGATCGACCGACCGAAATCCTGCGGCCGGCGAACATATGAGATCATATGAGATAGCGAGACGCGGCAGCTCGACGCGACGACAGCGTCATCGTTGGGGCGTTCGCGGAAGGAAGCTGGCGCGCTGGCGGTGCGCGGGTTGCCGCCTCTCTCAGCAGGAGGCGTTTTGGCGCCGTCGCGTTTCCCGCCAATATTGAAAATGGGTTTAATTTATAGCGGTGCCAGTAGTTGTGCTAATTAAAACATGCGCAGCTGTGTGGCAGAGAGTGGATTGAGAAACGAATTTCACCTAACTTCTTATTTCTTTGAAGACATCTCACTCGATATATTGCATAATGGATCGCGATCACGAATTTTCTATTGTTCTAAATAAAATAAGATCTTAAACAATCAGACAGCACCAGGGCGTTACGAAAACCAATAATCCTTCAAGAGGCGGCCTGTAGGTGCAGAGGGGCAGAGTCGGGGTTACAGTGGTGGTCGTCGTCAAGCCTGTCACGACTGCTGGAGACTGCGACGGCGGCGCCTTTCATTCTTGAGAGCGGAAGAAGTGGACCCCCACGGTAGAAAAGGCTCGCAACAAAGAAACTGTGTCCGCACAATGGCTGCAGGTGCACGGACCGAACGACATGCACACACCTGCAGTGCTCACCTCGGGCCATAATGGTCTCGGCAGCGCAGTACCGCCGTCGCGCATCAAAGAAGTCACGCAGCTTTTGAGTCGCTGAACGCATAGGGAGAAGACAGAAACTAGTTTTCTTCTGTGTGTCCTCGTGCTTCTTTGCGGTAAAAAAGCGGAGGTAACGAATAAGAGATGTGGTTCATGAGGAGAACTAGGATGGCCTTGCACCGTTGGGGTGCATAAAGAAAAGCAACTATGCAGCATACTAAGTTTTTTTACAGTAGTTCCTGCGCTGGTAACATATAATGTTGCAGAACGATATGTGTATCTCATTGCGGTTGAATAGAAAAAGAAAGCGAAATGAGACCCCTCTCCCCCCCTGTGAAATACCCAGGCATTACAGAACAAGGGGAGAGGGGGGCAGGAGGTGGGGCGGAAGCCCCCTAACATTTCTCCAGGGGGGCAGCCCCCCCCCCCCCCCCTTCTTTGCGACCGTTTGCGCTGAAAACGCTGAAATAGGTCCAGTGCAGACCACACAGCCACGCTGGTTGCGCGGTCTGCGCAGGTTTTCACTACTTCAGAAATTTCCAACCATTTTTGAAGTGTATACCGATATACAATAAGCGGGGACGCAAATATGTCAAATTTAATACGGCTAAAATGAATGAAAACATTATATCATATAGTTAACTTCTTCTAATTAGGACTGCTAATTAAAATATATGTAATGTAAATAAATTATAATCGGCAAATATTGACAACAAATAGGTAATAAACACAACACAAAGGCGGCAATACTTGCCAATATTTTATAGGCAGCTCCACTTTGTCCAATCGAAACCGAGATATAGCGCGGACGTCGGTAGAACGAAATCCTCTATTAAACGAATTATATTAAAATGCAAGCCGCTATCCCATTACAAGAGCTGATTTTGGTGGCGTCGGTCCATAAAGCCCGAACCACATGGAGCGCTTTTTCCGCCGTTTTCTGGCGTTTCTCTCCTCCGGCGTCACTCTGCGTCGACGCTGCAGTGACGGCAGCCGAAACGCCGAGATCAAGACCGTCAGATATTGACGCCCGACGCCGCGCTGTAGCGCCGACGCCGGAAACTGCTGGGTGAGCGGAACACCAATCAGCGCGCGGGCTCGAAGCGACTTCCGCCGGAGCAATGGCGTCCTCGCCGAAGCGGGCACGGCCCGCCTCGAATATATTCAGTCATCGTCGCGAACTGCGTGAACCTCAAGATCCGAACTGACGCTTGTATTTGACTCACGTTTGTCTACAGATGCTTCGGCAGCAACGCACACGGGATTACATTACACCGTTTTCGAGAACCATTCCCAATTACTCCGGCAGCTAGGCCTCATAGATAAGCGCGAGTCTCGGAAGCCATCGATTTTGAGTTTGCTGGTTCACTTTTACTTCCATAGGTGCCGCCACAAGTACAACAACAACAACAACAACAACAACAAAAGAACTTTTGCGGACAGTGTGCTTCTTTTGCAATGCTATGAATGTCTTGTACACTGCGGAACTTCAATTAAGGCATATAAGCTGTAATCGTGAATATTTATTGTTGTTCCAGTGGCTCACATTGCACACTGCTTTCCGTGGTCCTACATTAAATTCATCGGCCCACGTTGTGTGACGCTGGGCTGGCGCCGGTCTGTGCGCTCGTCGTGTGGTTGGTCGCCCTCGCTTTCGGCGACGTTGTGAAGACGGCGAGAGACGCAGCGCCAGAAAACGGCGGCAAAAGCGCTGCATGTGGGTCGGGCTTAAAGCCCGACCCACATGCAGCGCTTTTGCCGCCGTTTTCTGGCGCTGCGTCTCTCGCCGTCTTCACAACGTCGCCGAAAGCGAGGGCGACCAACCACACAACGAGCGCACAGACCGGCGCCAGCCCAGCGTCACACAACGTGGGCCGATGAATTTAATGTAGGAACACGGAAAGCAGTGTGCAATGTGAGCCACTGGAACAACATTAAATATTCACGATTACAGCTTATATGCCTTAATTGAAGTTCCGCAGTGTACAAGACATTCATAGCATTGCAAAAGAAGCACACTGTCCGCAAAAGTTCTTTTGTTGTTGTTGTTGTTGTTGTTGTTGTACTTGTGGCGGCACCTATGGAAGTAAAAGTGAACCAGCAAACTCAAAATCGATGGCTTCCGAGACTCGCGCTTATCTATGAGGCCTAGCTGCCGGAGTAATTGGGAATGGTTCTCGAAAACGGTGTAATGTAATCCCGTGTGCGTTGTTGCCGAAGCATCTGTAGACAAACGTGAGTCAAATACAAGCGTCAGTTCGGATCTTGAGGTTCACGCAGTTCGCGACGATGACTGAATATATTCGAGGCGGGCCGTGCCCGCTTCGGCGAGGACGCCATTGCTCCGGCGGAAGTCGCTTCGAGCCGCGCGCTGATTGGTGTCCGCTCACCCAGCAGTTTCCGGCGTCGGCGCTACAGCGCGGCGTCGGCGTCAATATCTGGACGGTCTTGATCTCGGCGTTTCGGCTGCCGTCACTGTCAGCGTCGACGCAGAGTGACGCCGGAGAGAGAAACGCCAGAAAACGGCGGAAAAAGCGCTCCATGTGGTTCGGGCTTAATGGTCTCGGCAGCGCAGTACCTCCGTCGCGCATCAAAGAAGTCACGCACCTTTCAAGTCGCTGAACGCATGGGGAGAAGAAGGCAGGAACTAGCTTTCTTCTGTGTGTCCTCGTGCTTCTTTGCGGTAAAAAAAGCGGAGATAACGAATAAGAGATGTGGTCCATGAGGAGAAAACTCGGATGGCCTTGCGCCGTTGGGGTGCATAAAGAAAAGCAACTATGCAGCATACTAAGTTTTTTTACAGTAGTTCCTGTGCTGGTAACATAGAATGTTGCAGAACGATATGTGTATCTTATTGCGGCTGAATAGAAAAAGAAAGCTGAAACGAGACCCCTCCCCCCCCCCCCCCCTTACGCTGGTTGCGCAGACCACGCAACCACGCTGGTTGCGCGGTCTGCGCAGGTTTTCACTACTTCAGAAATTTCCAACCATTTTTGAAGTGTATACCAATGTACAATAAGCGGGGACGCAAATATGTCAAATTTAATACGGCTAAAATGAATGAAAACAATATTTCATATAGTTAACGTCTTCTAATTAGGACTGCTAATTAAAATATATGTAATATAAATAAATTACAATCGACAAATATTGACAACAAATAGGTAATAAACACAACACAAAGGCGACAATACTTGCCAATATTTTATAGGCAGCTCCACTTTGTCCAATCAAAAACCGAGATATAGCGCGGACCTCGGCTGAACGAAATCCTCTCTTAAACGGATTATATTAAAACGCAAGCCGCTGTCCCATTACAAGAGCTGATTTTGGTGGCGTCGGTGTCGGCCACCGCCGCTGTCCGTACCCGATACCGCTCACAACGAGAAAAAATCACATACCTTCCACATCAGAAGGAGAGGAGGGAGACGATGAAAAGGGGAACAATGAAAAACAAGACGACGATGAAGAAGGGAAACAGGAAGAAGACAACAGAAAGTGAAGACCGAAAGAAAAGAATAAGAGAACGCGGAGCGAAGTGAGTTACGCTGCCGCACTTTACTGCGTGGTCTGCGCAGGCCTGGTAGTTAATTTTTTCATTTCGCGATTTCACTTTCATTGGAAAGTATGTTTCTTTAATTTTTTTTTTTTGCTACTTAACAATGTAATTTCATCACCGTGGGACGAAAAGGGCGTTTATCTTAAAATTCACATCTAAACGTTCTTTTCCGTGAAGCTTTCGAGCAGCAGAAACACCGTGTAGTGCGAAATATTAACGTGCACCCGAATTCTGGCTGAATTGATTTATGTTAGGCATGCAGCACAAACTAAGCTTCAAAGGTTGATCATGGGCGACAAAAACGCGAGTAAGAGTTTGCGCTGACACTCTGTCGCTACCAGGGTTTATCTAGAATTTCTATCGTTATTTATTTTATTTTTATGGGGCGCGCGATGGGCTGCATAAATCCCTGATCGCAACAATTAATCTTGAACCATTTGCATGCTGGGCGCATAGCGCGCGTTGTAGTGCTCCTGTAACGCGCGCGCGGCACGGTTTTAGTTAGTAACAACCCAAACACGTATGCCGCATCTGTGCAGATATATCTCGTCACCGGCACAAACGAAAACAGCATTGCCGTCACCGCCCGTTCGCCCAAAGCAATACGCGCAGTGCACGATCAGGAGCAATGCACGTGGATAACCCTATACATATATATGCGCGTGCGCAGTGTCCCACAAGCCAACTGTCATGCGAATAACCCCCTCTCCTTCCTCCTGCCTCTCTTCTTATTCGGCCCCTTAGATTACCTTTGCATTGCGCAGAGACATACAATGCTAATGATGATGGCCCTTGGGAGCATGAAATTTAAGAAGTCCTAATTATAGCTGTGCGGTTGCGTTTTTCCTTTAGAAATGGGGCGTATGAAAGGTGTTTAATAATTGACGCGCAGTGGAAAGCTTAAACACATCCGAAGTGTCACAGGGGTCGTCTTTTCTTTTTTCTTTTAGAGACAACCTGCAAGTAAAGCATATTCGCTCATATCACTAACGAACACCAGTGAATTAGGAAGGATAAACGCATACATTGATCATAAGCGCAAGTTCTATTTTGCTAAGAGGGCTGCTGCGTTGATTCATCATTGCACTTAAAGGGGTCCGCAACTCCCTCTCGGGCTTGGTTTTGAAAACGGCTGGGTGTGTATTGAAAACTCAGGAGTTAACAGCCGACAGAATTTTTCAATAAGATTTGCTGGGAGCGAAGATATCGCGACCGGAATACCCCCCTTTCCCGTTCTGTCTCTAGTGTGCGGAATAGAGCCCATCAGAGGGATACACGATACGGCTCTGGAGCCCATAGAGGTCTTGTGGGCGGGGTGTAAGGAGGTGCCCCGCCCATCACGTTACGTCACAAGGATTCAACGTCCTATCAGAGTGGCTGATTGAAAGCGCAACTTGGCGCTACTGCCGGAGCTGTTGGCAGCACGCACTAACTGTGGACCACGACCTCCTCTACAAGTTTATAGAGGAGGTCGTGTCGTGCTGTGGACGCCTGCTCACTCCGCCTCTGGGATCGGTCGCGTGCCCTTGTGATAACGGCATTTTTTCGATCCATAACACACTCAATGGCTCGGAGGTGCGAGCGCTTACTTTGTCAGTGCGCTGCTTGTCGTCGATGTTGTGCATACAGCAGAGTCAGGATAAACTGCGCAACTATAGTAGGATACAACTTAAAAAAGCAGCAGTTGGCAACAAGGGCCCATGAACCGCGCGCACATGTGTTACTCCGCCAGCCAATCACAGAAACAAACAAAGCCGTCGTCAATTGACCTTTTCAAAATGGCGCCGTGTTTATGCTTCCTGCACCTGCGGAGCGTCTGCTGTTCTTGAGTTCTCATCGGTATACGCATCTCGGGCAGGTATTTCAAAGGAAAGATGCGTTGAAATAATGCAGGAAACCAAGAAAGTGGCAACCATAGCTGTTTGTATTAAATTCAAGCGGAGTTTCGCGTGCCTCTCACACAGGCCGTCGTGGAGAGAGAAGGCTTTGTCGTCGCTTATGTGTTGAAATTTTGGGACGAGCGCGAAGAGCGGCAACCGGAGCTGTAGATGTTAGCACAAGTGGCCCTTGGTGTCCCAGCCACACAAGTCAGCGTTGAGAGGGCATTTTCGGCACTCAAGTTCGTTTTGTCAGAGCAGCGGTCTCGCTTATCGGCGAGTACACTTGATGGCCTGCTGCTCCTGAAATCGTGTGCCCCCCCTTGACGAAAATTCGGGATTCAAACTCGAGGAAAAATAAATGCCAAGTTTTTGTTGTGTCCGTGCTTCGAAACTTTTTGCGACTTCCCTCATATAGTCACACCGTGGCTTCGGGACGTAAAACCCCAACAATTATTATTGCATTTTTATGTATAAGCCATGACTTGCTCGAGAAGCATGGACAAAAATGTGTGTAGTGTCAGAGTTTCCATCTGCAAAAGGCCACGGTACAGTTTATTTCGCTTCCGAGCCCGTTTTACGCGTGAAACTTCACTAAACTGAGTTGGAAAACTTGGGTGGCGGAGCTTTTGGCGCGCCGGGTTTTCGCATTGCAAGCGCTTGATTTCAGCTCAATAAAGAATTGTCATTTCCATGTTCCACTCTAATGAAGACATGAAAATTTATGCGTCTATCCATTATTGTTGCCACCATCGCTTTATTTTGGTAACTTGGAAAGTTCAAAGGAACTATTTGAGGCTTCGCGGAGGTAGCGGCTGGCGGTTATAAGGGCGTGGGAGGGGCTTTACTGAGTTGTATCCGACTATACCAACGCTGAACCACCTTGTTCTGCATAACCCAAAGTGATTGTAGACGGGTTAATCACCATGTCGGGCTCGAACGCGTGACTACTATGACTCGAAAGGAAGGCCTTCAGGACTCGATCGAAACAATAGGTGTCGACGAATTAATGTCGAGCATGATCCGTTCAGCTGCGGTATAGGCGGCTGGATTAGTTTAAAGTGTGGATAAACCCTAATGTGCACTAGTTCAATTTTTATTGGTGAAACTGGGAAATCCGCAGAAAACTCCGCTAGGCTATATAACGCTAGCATATCCATGCCAAGGTTAAGTGAAACCAATTTAAGCTTGCTAAGGCTAGTTAGGTAAGGCATAATTAAGTCTAATTCAGAGACTAATTAACAGAAGCTTAGTTCAACCAGGGCTAATTAAACCACTGCATAATTAATTCATGGTTAATTAGGTTGACAAATAAATCAAGCCTATTTAAGCTAATGCTAATTCATCCCAGACTAATTATATATATATTAATGAAGTCAAGCCTAAGTACGATGAGACTAATTCAAGACAAATTAGGCTAATATAATTAGAGGTAATATAATTATAAGGACTAGTTAGGCTAATATAACCCAAGCACTTGTACTCTCTTGTGGGCGTGTTTTGACCATTCAGAAGCCGAAGCATTTTCGCATTTTCATTGTCAAAATCGTAAAAACCTGCAGTGTGCCTTAGCTTGGCTCAGAGTGGAAAAGTCTCCCTTCCTCATTTGAAACACACCAGTTCGTTTCGTTCAAAACAGGCGAGTTACTTGTGTCCAGTGCAGTATCGTCATAGCCAGTACAGCCGTAAAGGTATTTTACTACTGAGGTACAAATGCATTTGTGAAATGTATCTCAATACAGAAACTAAGACAATATCTCTGAGATACTATCGTAATACTCTTGTATTGCTATACTGCCCAGCCTTGCATCAGGGTGCATTATCCTCAAATAAAATTGTCTATGTATGTTTTTGTTTGTTCTTCATTCTGCCTTGTAACATTCACACCACTATATCTTTAACAATGAAAGGTGGGATGTTTGTACAAGTTGAATGTATGAAGATGAGACTGCTCAGCAGCAATCTCATTAATAATTGTATGCCAGGGCACAGGTGTTATTAGCATGCATTTTTTCCTTGACCCACGTCGCTTTCTTTTTGTTTCTCAAAGGAGACCTGCAACACTTTTTGAACAAAATCAGAAAATGATTCCAACTGATTTTGGAGGTTCCTGTGAACATGTGGGCCAAATATTATTACACTGCACGTACCAGGGAACTCACAATTCGGCTTCAAACACAACTGCAAAGCACCCCCTCTTCTTTTAAGAGATGATGTCACTGGGGGCACAGACTATGCACTTTACTTTTTTTTTATTGTTCTTTAAAAGAGGTACGCACAGTTTCTTTAGTTCAAGCCAAAGTGAACAAATAAAGCATAGTAGATGATCTGTCTGTGATCATGAAATCAGCTAATGCAATTGCTGCCTCAAGCGACTGTAGCTGGTGCCCCGAGTTACATCATTTGTTGAAAGAAGAGTGGCCGTTTTTCCGCTGTTTCAAACCAAATAGCCTCCATGACTGATCACCATTATTTTCTGACACTGTTCAAAAAGTATTGCAGGGTCACTTGAACACCACACTCATCATTTTCCTTTCAACTGCTCACCACACGTCGTCCTCAAAGCGGAAGCCTTTTTGTAAGCCTTAAAATTTCTGCTACATTAGTGAAAAACAAGAAATGGGCACAGGCAAGGCATGTAATGATGAAGCAGGATAACTGATTGTCGTTAAAGGGCAATGGAGTGGATTCCCAAGAAAGGCAAGTTTAGTATAGGGGGCAGCATACGGTTATAGGTGGGCGGAGGAGATAAAGAAATTTACGGCGGGGGGGGGGGGGGGGGGGTAACACTGCCTCAATTACCACAGGACCGGGTGAATTGGAGAACAATGGGAAGCCCTTTGCCTTGTGGGTGTGGACAGGCTGCTGCTGATGATGATTGATGATAGTGCCTAAGGCACCCAAAAAGCCATCAAACATAGTTGGTTTGCACCAGTTTTTTTATTATGCACTACAAACAACACAGTTATAAATAAGACAAAATGAAAAGGGTATAGCTACAAAGCAGTGCCAGAAACTTGGATTTTGAAAGACAACATACCAAGGCTGCACTGAGCTACTTAGGGCAAAAGTAAACTTCGGGACAAGGAGAAGGAAATTTGCAGTCATGCGAACAGGAGGAGGAAACTGTTAAAGCACAGAATAAAGAACACTGTCAAAGCACACCAGCATCTACTCTCTGCAGCCTTTCCTGCGACAAATGCACCAAGTCGCACTCAAACCAGCCGTGGTAGCCGGAGGTGAAAAAAGGAAGCCATCCAAGCCTCACGCAAGGGTTGGTCGATCAAGCCCTCACTAAACTTGGCAGGCACACTTCTACTCAATCAGTCCCTCAGTTGGGCCATGAAACACCTTCCATCTAGCGGCCTGTGGATTAAGGCACAATACAATATAATGGTAGTATATGCAATACACTCAAAGGTTCATTGATAGCTTAACGAAAATGAGAAAGGAAGCACTTTTCTTTTCCCTTAGTCAATCCTTGGTGCTACTGTGCTTATCACGGATATGTTCATCCATTAGCAGGCCTTTTGTTTGAAACGATTTGCATAATTGAGAATAGTGCCATGTTCATAGGCTTGGCAACAAAATACTAGAATAAGTGCTCAACTATAGACCATAAACTACGCTTAGAGACAGAGATTTTACTTGGTATTGGTTACAAGTGTGTCTATGAACTATTCCTAAGTGAATTAGCTTACAGTAAGCACAGCTGAAAGCATGGATAAGCCTGGCTAAATGAGACCAGGTGTAACTGTGCTACCAAAAAAAAAAAAAATTCCTCGCATATTTTGCACTCCCCGTTCCCAGCTCGCCGGCGCGGTCGCGCCGCCCCTCGCTGCGCAGGCGAGCGCAGTCATACGCAAGAGAAGCTGCGAGTGCTGCGAGTGCGATGCCCCCTTTTCCTACTCTTTTCTCCGGAAGCCCCCGAAGGCCAAAGTAGGGTCGGTCACTAGAATAAAAGCATGCTAGTGGGGGCGAAGAAACTGGCTGAAGCAGAGATAACCGAGCCCGGCCTATCCCCGTCCCCGCGAGGCTGGATGTGATAACATCACCCGGATAGGGACACCTGCCATCGATGCAGGAAGGAAAGGCCCCGCCTTTAACGAGCATGAAAGAGCATGAAAAGAGGGGAGGCGGGGGGTGGGGGGAGTGTCGCTCGGCTGCCGAGATAGCTGGCGCACCCGC
The DNA here is from genome assembly GCA_013339685.2 of Hyalomma asiaticum. NCBI lineage: Eukaryota > Metazoa > Arthropoda > Arachnida > Ixodida > Ixodidae > Hyalomma > Hyalomma asiaticum. The sequence goes on from CM023489.1 coordinate 38,011,385, forward strand.
TGAAGTGTTTACGAGCCACCTGCTGATGGCTGTCGAGATAGCGCGCGCTGGCGCGCGCGCGTTATCTCGGCAGCCATCAGCGCACTAATTCACACAGTGAAATTCATTGTATGCTATAAAAACTGACAACACAAAGGTGACAACAAAAAAGAGAGAAACTCATTCTCAGTCAAAATTTGCCCCTACAAACCACGAAGTTGGTGCGCGCTAAAGCTTTATGCTGACCCTGAATGCCTTCATGGACTATCGCTACAAGAGGACTACAGTCTGAAACTTGAGGGAAACGTGGTGCTCGTAAATAACAAAGTTAATTAAACTGTCATTTGAATGATCAGAGATTATATATAACTTATATATAATAATCTTTTCTCGGACAGATCATCGATCCATATGTCTCCATAAGATAATACCACATCCACATAAGGTAAGATCACAATGTTATTTTCCAAGTGATACCAAAGATTGTGGCAACAGGGAATTCAACCCTGAAACATGGCTCGAGGTTACATGCAGACTGGGCAATGAATCAACACCACACAAGACTACAGCAGTTAACAGCACATGTGCATATGCTACAGTGCGTTATTTTCACTACATTTGGATTTTTGTCGACTCTGATGTGACAAAAGGACGAGCCGAAAGTAAATGTCAAAACGGCTCACAGAAGCATGCAGACACATTACAAATGCTGAGACAGCAGTTCACAGAACAACCTAGCAGGCTGAGACCATTTGGGTAACAAGGCGCTTGGCGACACCATGTACACGCCATACCCAGCAAAACATTACAGTTCCAGTCATTCGTATTTCAAGTAGCAGCACACACTGAACTGATCAATTGAGAATATTTTTTAAGGTTACATAGCTTCCAAGGATTAGTTATCACAATGGTATATGTAATACTTTACGTATCCTGTTGTAGGATGCACAAACTTCACTGAAATATCATGCAGATTTCACTCATTTACATGGGACATACACCAACAACGTGCTATCACACTGAAGTTGTGATTACCATAACTTCAGTGGATCTGAAGATCCACTGAAGATCTCAGATGTCTTTTCAAGCAACAGTTCTTGTTACATGAACCGGCTCAAGTTCTCGGGGTGACTTGTAGTACTAGTCAAGTGGCAGTTAATTGGTAGCTATAATCATCAATGCCAGATGGTACCTCTAGTCTCTGAGCAGAAGCCGCTAGCAAGGACTGTTATTATTAATTTACACAGCACTCAAGCAGTAAGTGTACTGGCAAGCAAGCCTTCAGTACAACATGTGATTCACGATTTTTGGTGTGCAGGTAGCTGTGACCCACTTAGGCGGACCTAATATGTATAACTTATCAATTAATGTGGTCATTAACAGCAGCTGCTACTCATTAATGAAATAACTGAATGGAAGCACTGAGCAATAATGCAAACACATGTGCGTTCACAACAATCTTCATTGCAAGATGCTTCACAGGGGGTAGCACAGTTCAGTTTGCTTCAAACAAAGCTGCTAGATATGAAATGGTGAGGCATATAACTCGCAGAAGGCAACAACATACGATATGAATCTTTAGCGCAGTCAAATTTCAACTTTGTCACTTTGTCCAAAAAATGTTTTTTCAGTCGCAACAAGCACAGGGTATGAATTCATACGACAGAATAATTGTAACCATCTCATTAATAAGTGTTTACATGCTCCAGCAAAGATGAGCGACTGTTTGAAAAGCAATTATAGAATCAATGCAGGTTCTTGGCTCATTTGAAGTTTTGTGCAGAGGGTAAGTTATATTATGGACTAGCCTTTACGTGGATTTCAAGATGGCTTGAGTAAAACATTGTTTTGCAACTTAACAAACAAGAAGCAGAAGCAAATGTTATCTAAATCTGGGCATTCAACGTGGCCCTTAGTGGTGAGTTACAGTGAAAGTATGACAGCAATTAAAAGGAATAAGACAGCTCAACAAACTAACCAACTGCTAGAGCAAAATGCATGACTTCCACAAGCAAGAGATTTTGTCCACCTGGCCTTTGTTTCACCCTCAATTAATTTGACAGTTAAGATGATTTTGTGCTTTTAAATGAAGTTTTATTCAAGCTCCAAGTCGGCATCTCAGTTTTCAGAGGCAACACTCCGTCAACATTTATGAAGTGACTTTTGGCAACAGACCGGCACTGACAAATGGGTAAAAAGAAATTGCAATTCAACAGAATGGAGCAGGATGAATAGAGCAACCAAAAACTAAATGCAACAACAAAAACACACAGCTCACCTTAAGGAAAGTCGCAGGATTACATAAAAACACTAACTCCCACAAAATGAAAGAGGAGCGAAAAATACTAGACATACGAGTATGCAAATATGTTAGTAGGAATAAAGCAAGCAAAATGTGGTGGGGGGGACAAGGGGGGAATCCAGGTCGTCAATGCATGCACTAAATCTCAACAATGTCAAAATTTTGGCTTCATTCAAAAAAGGCGCAACACGCTACACGGTTGTGACTAAGAGGGCTGCCAGTGGCGAGACGTGCGACTGTGGGATGCATGCTCTACGGCTCCGGAAAACGGTCAATAGAGCAGGATCCGCTTCTCGACGGCCTTGCGGCAGATGGGGCACTCGGACATGCGGTCGCCGCACATCTGGCACGTCCCGTGACCGCACAGGAAGATCATGTTCTTGAGTCGATCCAGGCAGACCGGGCACATGGTCTGAATGAGGAGAGAGAAGGGTAGTAGTTTGGTCACTTGCACCGGTCTAGCTGGCCTTCAGAAGAAGTGTGCTAGTTTGTATATACGTGGTACATCTCACACAATAAACAGTGCTAACTATGTGACACTGAGAAAGAGGAACTGGGGGGACGAGTTCTGACTGACAGGTTTATTATTATTGTACAGAAGACTCATCAATCCAAACTTGAGTGGACACTAGAATTTTGTTTGAATTCTCAGAAGTTTGAATTATTAGATGCAACAGGAAGTATGACTTAGCGCGACATAAAACTTTGAATAATCAGAGTGTGAATTATTGTGAGACTACTGTATGTTATAATATTGTAACTGCAACACTGCCCTAAATATTTTACCCATACGTGTCTCCTTGGCAAGAAAGCAGCCTCGACATACCTAAACTATATCAGAAAGCTTGGGGTATGTGAAAGAGGTCAAATACAAACCACAGACTAGACAAAGTACCCAAGAGCTGCGAACTGCACTCAAAAAGAAATGACTTCTGTCGTGAGAAGCTTGGCTTTAGCTAGCAAAAATGCAGAGACAATAGACGCATGTTGACAATGCCTTAAATTTCCTGCACCAACTCACCAGTGTTTTAGTAACTTCTGATTTGGGGTCTGGTTAACATTTAAATTGGTAAAGTTGCACAGCTTTGTGCTTTCATAGAGCCAAAGATCGAACTTTGTCATTTTTGAGAGCTTTTATTTAGCTGCAACAGCTTGTATACTGTAATGTGTAATAACAATGTGTAATAGGTCTCTTTCATTACAATATACAATGAAACAGTACTGTTAAGTTCTGGCAAAGTGACGTGCTTGGGATGAAATTTCAAAAATAGATCTCTGACCTTCACATTCGCTACTAATAATCAATCAGTTATCATGAAATTAAGATATACACCAGCTTTTGAAACAATGCGAGTCAACTTTAAATAATACTGCTTAGTGTTACCTTAACCTACTTGCAAAACCTTTCTGTATTATTAACTGGAGGTGAGCCATGACTCAGCTCACACTGTGCATTGAAATTCTGGCACTGGGGCATACTCTCAGGTTTCAAAAGAAAAAAAAAAGTTTTTTTCGATACTGCTTGTTTAGGCATTTATGTTCTAACCTTACATACGAACTTCGATAGGATGTATTAGTTTCAGGTCAGACATCACCACTTGATGCTGAAATGCATACTTTCTGGAACCAGTGAAGCACCGTTGATGAAAGCGGAAAACAGTACGAGTCATGTGTAAATAGACATTGCACATAATTTGTAATGACTATGCCTGCCTATATGGTTGTGCGTCGAGTATCACCTGGGAGCAAGTTTGGCTCAGCACAAAGCATCGAAATGGTGCTGCACAGTTTTGAAACTGTATAACTCTTCCCCGTCACTGAAACGTGGCAATATACCTTGGGCCATAATAATTAAGAGACAAACCCTGCTCTACCTGTATTCTTCAAACTTGGATTTAAAGGGCTGTAATTTCGTGCAAATAGGAGGTACACTTTGTCCAATATATTTTACAAAAGAACTCGGAGATTGATGGCGTTAACATGGAGCACACTGGCCTGAAAGTATATGGTAGCGGTGTTTTTTTTTGAACAAAATATGAGAAATACAGCTTCCCACACTGCACCTGTTCTTTGATGTCCTGTAGCTGCTGTTGAAGTTTCTGGAAGTCATTGACCGAAGTGTCATGCGCGCCATTGTTCATCAGGGGCCCTGGTCCTCCGGGACGGATGGAAGCAGAGTGTGCTGTGCAGAAAAGCAGATCGTTAATAACAGGCTCAAAAAATTGATTTGAGAAAACCCTAAAGGCATAGGCAAATATGCGAGAGAGAGTTCGAAGAGTGTTTGCTAAATGAAACCTCAGGTGCGGGATAAATGAGTTGCATTAAACAGCAAAATGTTCTCTCTACTATAGACATTCTTCAGGCGATACAGAACCAGGCGGTATGTTTTGTTAAGCAACTATGTAGGTTTGAAAGTATCGGCACTGCGATAAAGAAATAGACATTCTTCAAGCGATACAGAACGAGGCGGTAAGTTTTGTTAAACAGCTATGTACATTTGAAAGTGGCGTCACTGTGATAAAGAATTCTCTCAGCTCGCCAACACTTGTGCAATGACATTTTTGCATGTTTACTCTTTACGAGACGTATACATCAATCGTCCAGCACTGAATAAATACAACTACCTGATAAAGCTGCTGTATATTTTCCATCACTTTCACCACAACCTTGAAATGAGGGAAATGTCATTTTGTACGTTCACTTATAAAAATGATTTTTTCCATCTACCACCAGCAATTGTTTTCAAATTTCCTGCGAAACTACTGAAGTTGCCGACAGTGACAAATCTTCAGTCATGTGACATAATTTTTAGTCATGTGACAGAAGCAGTGCAATGGGTAGATTGAAAAAGGTGCGGACGGCAGAAGAGGAGGCTACTTTTAGGGAAGCGTGTCATGCTGCCAAGCGAGGAAGGAGTAGATGACGCTGAACCAATCCACAATATCGAATATGTAGCCAGAGATACGGTGACCAAACGTCGGCCAAGAGCGAAATACCCAGAATACGCCAAGGAATACTATGCACTGTCCAGAGAATATATGCATAAGCCTCAACAGAGCGTGCCTGGTCTGCGTGTGGTTGCAGCAAAACCTTGTCAAATTTCAAATAGACTAGTTTCACTGCATTTAAGCCTTGTGCGACTTAGTGTAAGCTTTGCCATTTTTTTTAGGTATATATTGAAGAAAAAAAGATGCCCAGTGCATGTAAACTGGGACTTACGAACTTGCAAACTAACAAAGAAGTTTGTTACCTGGCTAAGCTTGTTATGTTGAAGCATACAGTTTTGTACTATCAAGCTAGTTTTCTTTCTTTTTCTTTGCTTCTTTTTGTTCATTCGTTCCTGCCTTTTCTTGTTTATTGTTTTTATTGATGCACATGCTTCTCTTTGGCATGGACTGGCATTTTGGTGACCTTCATGGCTCTGCTGTGCTGAGCAATGTTTTGTCATGTGACCACATTGGCAGCTATATGCTATACGTCTCTTGTTTATTCAAACAAATTTCTATTCTGCTGAGAGGTCAGTGCTTGTGTCATGTTTCCCTTGCTGTGTCCTTGTGTCGTTAGCGCTACCGTTCCTCAACATGAATTTTCACCAACTCGTCCAAATTTCTCTTCTGGTACTATCATATAATGCTATCATCAAGACGAAATATACCCGTTAACATTAATAAATTCTGACATGAATGTACAGTTTGCGGGGACACCACAGTAATTGCTCATGTAGTGTTGAATCAGTACTCGATAAGTGTTGTCTATTTGCCGTTACAGCATTAGCACAATGTAACACACGCACACTGCGATGCCCGTACTTCACTAAACTTAATTAAATATTTTGCACAGTAGGACAGTTCTCTTTAGAAAATTTGGCACAATATTTTGTCATCCATCTATGTTGAATGTAGAAGGTGCGTGTCTTATATGTGTAGGTACTGTATCTACGTAACTGTAAGTCAAGCCATTTTGTTGGGATTTGAGATCCAATGTCGGAGGGTCGACTTACAATCAAAACCGAGACGTGCACCGTCAGTCAGCTTTTTTTTCTTTTGACTTGCGGTTTTGGGGAGAAGCGGTTGACCTACATTTATGCCAACTCACAATCGCTCAAGTACAGCACAGTACATACTCCTGTAGAGCCAAAGGAACAATATTCAAAGAGACAAGTGTCGAGTCGGCTGTCGGAAACCTGCAGAAAGAAATGTTCCTCACAGTTGTCGTTCTTGTCGATGGGAAACTTTGAGATGTTGAGCGGGATGTCCGACTTGGTCATGGGGCCGCGCAGGTTCACCACTTTCTTCTTCGTCTCGGAGTCCTCAGTACCAACTGGACATTGAAGAAAACGGACCATTTATTTCCTCGCACATTGCTATTTGTTTGTGAATTTCCTTCAATTAACTATAAATGCTACAGGCATAGTATTGCCAACTGTAAGACGAAACACCAGATTTGTGTTCTGAGGCAACTCAAAGCCAAGCTTAGAAATGGCAATATTAATTTTTTTAATGCCAGAAGTATCTCGTTAGTGCCACAATGCATCGCATCAAGCAATGTTTATCAAATCTATGAAGCGGATGCCACATTCACTGGTAATCCTGAGTTGTGCACAAATTCTGTAAGGAACAAGGTAGTTCAGTTTGTACATAAGGGGCAGAAATAACCCTTTAGGCTTCATAATAAGCCTGAAAGTTCAAAGCAGCTCACAGTGATAAAGGTCTGAACGTTTCGTTTAAAGCAGCACTTATGTGACGTTTCTCACGTCAAATTTTCTTCTGTCGTGTGAAGGTCCAAGGCCTCTCAGCCCTGGTAGAAAGAACAGCGACAGGCATGTGTCCAAGATAGTTACTTAATTAACAGTTGCTGGTATAAACAAGTTATGAAATTTGCACCCAAACACAGTTGTGTTACGATGTGCATGCTCATTTTGTTTCTCTTATTGCTATGGCTGGCATACATAAAAACCTACAATACTCTTGTTAACTTCTTTGTCAGCTATGTTATCATAAAAAGCCTCACTTCTATATAAGCTTCAGCGTCAAATAAAGGCAGTCTCAAGAAAAATTAGTATTTCGCAGAAACCATTATCACCCAAGTACAGCCTTCCCAACTGTATGTGAAAAACCCTGCGGTAGAGCTTTTATAGCTTTGAAAACATGTCAAGCTTTGTTATAACTAATTAAATATGAGATAAAAAAGGTTTGTTACATCCAATAATTTGTTATATATGCACGTTATGATGGCAATACTATTTTTCAATTCATCCGTTAGAACTGATAATTTGTTACATCTGCATCTGTTATGTCAGGACTTGACCGTATGTTGGTGCTCTTTGAAAGACAGCATCACAAGAACCCAGCTAGCATTGGCGGTTGTGCTGTGACTCCCGCATTCACATTATAGCTGGAAAGCAATGGCTCACAAACATTATGGCTGTAAATTATAGCAATTAGTTGGTTATTATAAACTAACCCGATCTGTTTGTGAAATTATGACTGTTCTATGGCACGAACACGACATGCATGTCTGTTGCAAAGAAGAAAGAAAGCTTGTGGTTTCAGTGTGTAGCACGAGGCTCCCACAGTGACATCGGTGAACGCCAGGTGAAGTCGCTGAATACATGCACCACCAAATGACTCTTAAAATGCTGTCACTGCTTCGAATCACTTGGGAGACCCATGAGAAAAGCTGCAAGCAGAAAAACCAAGACAAGACTGACAGCATTTTGTTTCCACCACGAAGTCTTGGCCGAAGAAAGCCTCCTGTGCACCGGAGTCGAGCAGCTTGGTAGCTTGAATGAAAAGCCCGAAAAATGGGCGCGACCTCCATAAACGTAAAGCACACACATAATATGAACTTGTTCTTTCCCATGCTGGTGGTTACCAAAGAGCACGTTTACTGCTGGAGAGATGAATACGAGAACAAGACATTGCCATGTTACCTATGATCCACTGTTTCTCTGCTTCCGTGTATTTACGGATACAGGAAGATGAAACAGACCGAGGTGATGCGGCTGTTATCACGTAAAAATTCCGAAGCAGGGAATGTGGACAGGACGGATAATGTCCTACAAGTGTAAAAAAAGGGGATAGACTTAACCAAGAAGAACATGGGATGTTTCCCTGTTCATCTCTCTATTAGCAATATGACCCTAGGCATCATGCTTGAAGGGGCACTGACACCAAAATTTCTCTGCTGAGATAGCCAGCAGGATCGGTTTTTGCGCACATGTACGTGTCATCAACCATATCTCAACAGCGAACACAGATCAGAAGGTAATTTAAACGAATGTTGAAGTTCGCATGCGCAACCGAGCGCTACATACCGCACCTCACGGCATCGACAATATCAAAGGTGACCCCAAGGGGACCCCCAACTTCTGTGACGTCACCACAGCAGCCAAGCTGTGAGCAGCAGCTAGCCATAATGACGTCATAGCTACCATGCCTGTTTGCTGTGCCTGTGTTAGCAGAGTCCCGGCATTACTGGGTCCTCAAGAAAATCGTTGCCACACCACGACGACGACGACGACAGTAACGACGACAACAATGCACAAAACGTGTGATGGGCAAAAGAAAACGAACATGCTCTTAGGTCGCGCGGAAGTAGGTCACAGCTCTGTGTGCTCACATGGTCAAATTTGTTTACCCCACTGCGAACGCTAGGTGGCGCCAGTTGCACCCAGTGGCTTGTAGTTTTTGGAGCTATCCCAAACCAAAACTGAAACTAGATGGCCATAAACAGGCCGTAAATAATTATCTGTCGTGTGCTGGAACAATTGATGTGCCATGTTATGACTAATAGTTCCCTTCCTATGTATTGCAGCCAAGAAACATCAGACGAAAATTTTTGTGTCAGCACCCCTTTAACAAGGAGAAAAACAAAACAAAACAAAACCAAGCACTTTTGTATATGTCAGAGCACTGCCTTCAACACAGAAACGCTTACTGTAGCTTCCTACATATTTTAGGAAAAATGGGAAAAAAGAAAAAAAGAAAGGTGCATGCATGCAAGCCCCAAGAAATTCTCACACAAACATTGCCCTTGGCTCGTAAAGTAGTATAAGTAGGTCCAGGACCAAGTTTGGTGCATTCCATGCAACAAATGCACCAGCTATGACAGGCTTAATCTGGCATCAAAGCAGATGATGTGCATCCATATCATTTATATTAACCATACTATTTTCAAACAGGAATGTGAGCCGAGACGCAAATTCTCTCCTTCCTCTGCCAACAGTGCCAATGGTGTAAGAAATTAAGTGCAGAACAAATGTGCACTGCCCTGGATACCCCTCTTATCACACCCAGTTTTCTTCTGCATCTGTACTGTGCCAACGGACTTCTAGCACCTTCCATGTGTTCGCTACATTGTCACAGTACCTTTTATTGCTATAACAAAGTAAAAGTGACGTAAAACTAGCCATGTTATATCCAATAATTCATTGTATGTGCAGATCTACAACACTGCCTCAGCAGCAGTATTGTTCATATGTTCCATAACAAATGATAATTCATTATAATCTGCATTCAACAGCGTGCAGAACCAGCTTGCCCAAATTTCCCTATGAACTTCTAAACCATAAGTCACTGCCTAGCTAAATCATGATTCAATATGTCCTTGGCAGGGCTGGTTTTGCAACACATTGTGCTTAGATCTGTGCAATGCATGTTGCTGCTGTCTTGCAGTGCTGACACTAGGCACAGCCTTTAGAAGAACTCTGTTTTGCCCTGTCGATGTCATATGAAATGTGCAAATTGCATGATATGAAAGTGGAAAGAAGGCAAATGGGTTGCAGGGTCGCGGTGGATGATAATTATGCCTACCTGAGCCTCCGCAGCAGACAATGAAGGGAACCACCTTGTCAATCTGCGCTCGGCACTGCACGCATTTCTTCATCAGGGCTGCACAACCTGAGAGTAAAACGTGAAGTCATCATTTTTGCTTAAGTACTGCTTGACAGAACTGTGAGAAACAATCTCCACTTACTGTGCGATTGATTTACGCATAGACTAAGGGAATTTTCTTTTTAACAATCGTAAGGCTACAGTGTTCTAGAATGAGCTATTGTAACTGCTTGCCAAATAATTAAGAGGGACGTTCATTAAGCTCTTATTACTGGCATGAAGGAACAGAGACAAAGAAATTAATTTTGAGTGAAAGTTTATTCTTTGTCTACATATACTGTAAAGATCTGTGTAAATAGTGTGAGGTTTATTTTTCCATGTAAGATTTCTACCCCATATACAGACCCTAACAATTTTTGAGATTCACAATTCTAGTGTCAGTACAGCTCGAAGCTGTTGTAGGCAGGTTCTCGCACTTTCATTGGTTGGCATTTCACATTACAACCATGCTGACTTCACAATGGCCATGCTTTGTGCCATATGCCAGGACCACTAAAAGCAGTATTTGGCTTCATTTAAGTGCAAAGCAATCGTGTCTGCCAGAAAACCATTGTAAATGACGCTGAGGGCCGCAGTTAGGCATGAATGAGCACAACATCTGTGGTTAGAGGAAGCGGAAGGAAGTATTTTTGGCGTGAAATGGCTTCGTAAGTTTCCCAGGGCCAAAGAATGGACCACTTCATGAAGCTGAACTTGACCTGAAAGACTTAGTTCAAGAGCAACAGCCTGTACATCTTGCTCTCAGTGTTGAGCTGCTGCAAGCAAGGGCAAGAGAGATGGAATGGAGAGAAAGACATTCAATCGACGTACTGTTCAAGGACATTATACAGGTATCTAGTATGAGCTGTGCTGTATTTTATTTACGTTGCTAAATGTTGCTGGTCTCAGAACCTGCCAGAAAGCTATGAAGAGCGGCTTGTGGTCTTTCAGCAACACGCAGCTTCACTGCGAAAGTCCATCAACACTAAGCTGGTTCAAAGTGGATATGCCAACCAAACGTCAGTACACCCTGCTGTACTAGCGGTGCAGCAGATAGGCTCCAGACAAGCTTTTGTGATGTCATCTGAAAATGAGAGAGCTGCAAGTTTCCACCCTATATTGTGTTCAAATGGGAGACTGCCAAAGGAAAATAAGTTTCCAAAAAGTTTTGTCATGTGTTGTCAGGAAGGACGGTGGATGTAAAAAGCAGTGGTGCTTGACTGGACAAAGCCTGTGCAGTGTCCACGGCCTGAAGCTCTGCTGGGGCTCCTATCAATAACTGTGCTGGATGCTTTTCAATGTCGCCTGGCTGACTCGGTGAACAACCGCTGCGCAAGAACCACACTGAGCCTGTCGTCATTCCAGGAGGGGTGACATACCAGCCACAAATGCCTCATGCATGCATAAATAATCTACAAAACAGCAACACAATTTAGGAGAAAAGTGCAAAAACTTACATGCAACATAGGTGTATCATTTGTCCTCATCTCCTAAATTCCGCTCCGCTGTTTTATAGATCCCATGCAACCAACCAACCTGCCAGTACCTCCTATGCATAAACAAACTATTCAAGTGCCTATACATGGAGTGTACGTGTCCTGAAGAGCCTGAAGCCACTCGTGCTAGATAGATGAAATGAGCCTCTCCAGAAGTTCTGGGCTCTTGAATCACTGACTCTTGGTCCTAAGTACCCGAGGACCTTGTCCATAATGTGCTCATGGAATGTGTCTATTGAATACACCTGATGGCACTGTAGATGAGATTCTATGGGAGGGAAGTGCTATGGCCAACAATGCTTAAATAACGAAGTGCAATGGATGATGATTACTACATAGTATAAGCCAAATAAATGCTTTTTATTACCATTTTTCTTCGACTTCATGCACATGAATACTTTTGTTAACTAAAGATAAGGTTCTGCAGGCCACCGTAGTAGAAGACCTCAAAGTGAGTGTTCAGGAGGAGCTAGACTTGAGCGATCACTTCTTTGCTGCCCTTGCTGCCCATGTGGGAAGGGGTTATTCATTAAGAAGGAAATGATACAAGGATTGTCTCTGCCACTTCAACCCACAGAAGGGCAGATGAATAAACAAACGGAAAATTTTAACCAACGTGAAGAGTATCCATCTGCTACCTCTGTCGACCACGCGGCAAGGGCTGTGTCTGCGATTGTGATGACTACTGCCCAGAGCTCTCCCTGTTGCAAACAAGTGCATCGTAGTAAAATGGTGAGGAAGGGGGTGAAGTAAACCATGCCTTAACCCAGTCAAACATGTTTGCACCGCAAAGTGATATTTGCAGCTGCCATGTGCATTGGCATTCAGTGCTTCTTATCCCACAGCAGCGGGTGCAAAAGCTGGGGCCATTTGAGATGGAGCATATCTATGTGCTCGTCCTCCTGTGTACTTTAAGTGTAGGTGGTTGTGTTATCTCAATGTTTCAGACAAACAGTGGTCCAAGGTAAGAGTGGTCAAAAAGTAAGGTTACCACATGCCCGGTCTTTGACCGTCTGTTTTTTTTTTTTTCAAGTGCATGCCGGTTGCCGGTCCATGCCTGAAACCGGCCCTTCACTGGCCGGTCTTCCGGCCATCATGTAACCATGATTTTTTTTCGGCGTTTTGTGAGTGCCAACCGAACAACTCTGAACGGACAAGAAAAACAAGCTAAGCGCCCCAATGGTTGAAGCGGAGCTCCGTGTGTAGTGCAATTTGGTGTAAGCTCGGTGATGTGTTTCCATGTGTGTGCGCGTTACATTCATTTCTTTCAAGGAAAGCAATGTTGCAGTAAATGGCATTACACATGTCGACGACCTAACAATGGCGTCATTTTTTTCCTTCAGCATAATACCAACCCCCTGTCTAAGTACACCCCCGTTTTCCCTTTTCCAAACGGCCGCATTTTCTTTTCTTGGGAAAAGAAGGTGCCAACCATATCCAAGGGGCATAAATCAAGGAGCTCTTTTGATAGCAGAGCTGTTCCAAGCCTACCCTTTCCCGTGCATCGGAGGATCTCATTGTTGTCGCAGGAGGCGTGATCACGCTAGTCAAGTGGGCCGATTCCAAAAGCAGTGCACTGTGTGAGGTGCACTGAACTTCAGGCCCTGTAGAGAACGAGTGTGCGCATGTGTTTCTGTGCTTAGCTCGAAGTCCGGGCTTGATCGCCGCAGCCGCATTTCCATAGCATGAAATGCAAAGTCAAACAGAAGAAGAAAGAAAGAAAGAAGAAGAAAGAAATGTGTGTATGGGTGGCTACATTAAGTTTCATGTCACTAAGCCCCAACTCAACATCAATCTTAAGTGCTTCGTTAGGGTAATAAGGTCAGGTGTGTTGAGACAAGAAATGAAGAAGGAGGACGGAAACAAAGAAAGGAAGGAAAGAAAGAGGGATGGACGGCCTGATAGGAATGAGTGTATCAGTGCAACTAAGTCAGCTTATTCGCTGTTTGACCATCCTGACGAAGCGGAATTAGGGGCAGTGATTTTTTTAAAATGAAAGATGGTCGATCAGTGCAAAGATCTCCTTCTGAATAGACACCAGCCACTGTTTAGAGATTGAATTTGTGGGAGGTATTTCTTACTCAAACATGTCAAACTTCGCTAGGACGAGCCATGCAGTTCGAAATATCCGTCAATTCAATTTAGAAGATGGAGAAGCTATGGAATTATGGAGATTATGGAGAAGATAGAGAAGTTATGGAGGTTATACTGTGTATATGACAAGTTGTACTGATGAATGCATAAAAAGCGCATTTCCCTTTCACTACAGCTTCAGAAAGAAGGCTGACAAAGGTAGGTGCATGAACTTGTGGGAGATGTGAATGTCCACTCACAATGATCACGCTTCACTCACCTTCGCAGGCACACATGTGACCACAGGGCTTGAACAGTACTGATGCCTTCTTGTCTGAGCAGACAACGCATTCCTCTACCTGCAATCAAGGTTCAACTTTTTTTAGGTGCTGTGCGCCACAATGATGCATGAAAAGATAGTACACAAAAAGCAAAAGCAATAATGACAATCATAATACGTATATTTATGTCCAATGCGAGCCCAAGGCACTGAACCAGCAATCTACGATTAGATTTGTGATGCAATAACTGATTCAATTTCACAACTGCAAATTTCGTACCTTTATGGTATAATAGCATTCTCCGCTGTCCTCAACTGCACTTCCATTCCCTTATCAGCTTATAAAGCCTTCTTTCACTGTAATAGGCCACAAACTGTCTATTCTACGAATTTCATGGCCTGGTCAGCTTAATTTTTATCCTTGGAAGGCCAACTCGACTACTCTATAGTATGCATCAACATCTCGTAGCAGGCTACCCTGTTTACTGTGTAGTCCACACTGCTGTCTTCCTCCCTCTGAAAGCTGTGCTTCAGGGATCCATCCAGAATTTCGAGTTTTGGGGGGTGTTGCCCATGGTGTCACCAGAACATGGGGGCATGTAGATACAGTGTCATAGGTTAGCTGGGGAACTTTTGGGGCGGTGTGGTGATCCATCTGGGAGGATGTTACAGGGGCATATGAGGGGTGTTGCACAAATGCCTGCTGCGATAATATTTTTCGTTCCATCACTCAACGTGCGGTCCCCACTCTTTCCTTTTTACGAACCTCTATGTTTCCGTCTCTTATGCAGTGCCAGTAGAACACAATCACTGTACGCTTATTTCACTGTAATGTCGTCCCGACAGCTACCTGTCGGGACGACATGATGTATGCCTTGTGTGGTGATGAAAACAATAGTGTCTAGTACAAGTAGCCCACATGTTGAAACACTTGTAAATGACCTGCTTTGTGGGTTTGAATAATAAACTGTTTTAGTGAAGGGGCCCTGCCGCTTTTTCATATATACAGTAGAACCTTGTTATAACGATCCCGGATATAATGAACTATTGGTTATAACGAAGCAATCGCAATTCCCCCTGAAATTCCCATAGATGACATAAATACTGCTATAACGAACTAATGGTTATAAAAACTAATTACAGATCCCCCTTCAACTTCGTTATAATGAGGTTTTACTGTAGTCTGAAAATGCTGCCATTTGAAGTCAAGGTTCTTGTGAACCTGTGAGGCAAGCACACTGAACACCGCAAGTAGCAGGGAGCTTTTAAGCTCCCTGCTACAAAAGTATACAGCTTTTTCACGAGCATTGGCTGGGGCAGTACTCTGATATGATTGCCGAGGTCGACAGTGTCACCTTGTGTGAAGTAGAATCTCGGCGTGTCGAATGACGAAGCGACTGCTTCGTTGCCTTTCCACAACCGGCCAATCGGCCAGCAAGAAAGGCGCCACTTCAACTATATTGCCAAAAGTGATTGTTCTCAGAATTTGGCCCCTGATGTAACAATTGTGACAACATCCTGTGTAACAGCGCCTCTATGTATACTTTTGTTCTGCTTTCAATAAATAAAAGAAATATATATATAGCTGTCTCCACCCTCCAATGTATATATTGAAAGAGTGCCTCACTTCAGTACTTGCGGTTTTTATTGACGGTCGCCTGCTGTGGAGATTTTCACACGCCCTGTTAAGTTGTCTTTATCATGTGGGGCTCACGTTTCCCCCAAGCTGCTCAAAGGTGGCTTTCTTGTGGGGCATGAGCCATGATGTCATCGTCAGAGCACCACAGCGCTGGGGGTGGCGCCAGTGTTCTCACGGTAGTGCCACCTGGTGGCGAGGACTCTTGGGACAAAGAGGAATGTACCTCTCACACTCCGGCTTGGGACTAGTCCCTTTGCCGTCACCTTCCTGTGTAGCTTCCAGCAAGATTCCCCGAGACAAAAGAGAAGTTCTTGAAGCCTGCAATGATTACCTGTAACTTTACACTTGACGGCTTGAGAAAAACTTTTGTCCTAGGAGTTGACTAACAAGCCACCACACTCCAACCGTTAGCTATGATTACCCGGAAGGTTGTTGTGATGGCCCTTTGAGATGAGTTGGGAAAGTGAGCTGGTGCCAGATTACTGAATGCAGACTGTTCACCTCATTACCTAGCTCCCTGCTTTGCTTCTCGTTTCCCTTGTTAGGTGTCAGACTGCGGTGTCAGTATGTTATCACATGCGAGTGATACTGCAGTCGGTTGGAAATGCTGTTTTTACATTGAATTGCATGACACAATGAACCTTCTGGACAAATATATTTTTAAAGGAAAAGGTATATGCTAGAACCAGATAAACATGCTAGTAATTCATTACAAGCTACCATTTTCATGATAAAATCTTAAAGCGGCAGGTAAGAAACAGGCAGCTTCAACAGAAGATGTAAAATATGTTCAAAGCAGTTCCAGTACACTATGATGCTGCTGCTGTTCGACCCATTACAGCAGAATCTCGATGATACGATTACGGTTGATGCGAATTTCGCGATGATATGAATTTTAATGTTGTTTTGGATGGACTATGCTGTATAAAATGCGCCGTCATTCAGTGTTATACGAACAGTTTCCCCAGCCATTTTGGATGATACGAACGCGCGAAATGACCGCTTCACGCGAGCGACTGACTCAGATTTTTGACTGCAGATTTTTTCCGCAAGTCCCTTACGGCTTTGGACCGGAAAATGGCAGCGGAAAACAGAAATTTTGCTTTTCGTCGACCAGTGTTAGGCCCATCCCAAAGACTGCAACTTCAGCAATGTCGCCGTAAGGTTCCTGCCCGCAAACACCACGAGCAGTCTACAGCCGCTGGGTGCGGGAATACTCCGAAATGTGAAGCATCATTTCAAGGGATTGCTTGTGCGGAGGCTCCTGGCGAAAATTGAGTGCAAGGATGAAAACTTGCGGATTAGCCTGCTTGACGTGTAACATTCTTAGCCATGTCCTGAGATAATGTGACCCAGGACACGATCGCAAACTGCTTTCGCAAGTGTGGATTTTTCGCGGAATTGGATGCGGCTCCGACGGAAGAAAACTAAGAGCCTGACGACGATTTGCGCATCGAGGGTTGGGAGAACCTTGAAACTCGAGCTTCAGCGCGAGACTTCGTCACCGCGGACGACAACGTAGCGACCTATGGGCTGTGATCCATCGAAGAATTGGTTAGCGAGGCAAAGGATACCGAGTCTGAGAGTAATAGTAGTAGTAGTGCTTTATTTTTCTTTGCACAAACACACTTAAACAATTATCTTCTTCAGCTTCATGATCAGTTTTAACTTTTTTTGGATCATACAAATTCGGGATAATACGAATATTTTACGTGCTCCCTACGAATTCGTATCATCGAGACTCTACTGTATTATGGTCGCCATTTGGGTTGGGTGTGTGCGTGTTGAATGACTGGCCAAAACTGACTTATCCGGTGAAGGCTGATTTCAAAATGAAAGTAATTAAAGCTTGGCCTCGCAGAAACACAGTGTTGGTTGGGAATTTTGGTCAAGATATGATTAACCAGCAAAGGTAATCAAGCACAGTCAAATTAACAGAAATTGACTGTGTGGAGGTCATGATTAAAGCAAATGATATAAAAGCAAATGAGGAAGGACAAAAACGTATCATTTGACACATCTCCATGACCATGGCTGCTGCGATGCAGCTTTTGTCCATATTAGTGTACACATACTGCATGTGTCTTCGAAGTCACGAGCAAGTGCGTCATTGCATTGCAACTTCTTTTAATAACGTTAACACCATTAAGCAATGACCTGCATGTAAAGTACCTACAGTCCAATTTTGATCTAATGAATACAGTAGACTCTAGGTAATTCAAATTCTGATCATCCAAACGTTCGGTTAACTCAAGCAAACTTCAAATGTCTAGTTGGCCTACTTCAGTGCCTTTAAAAGCTGCTTAATTCAAACTTCACCATTCAGCTAATTCTGTTAATTCATACTCTTTGCTTACCCTTACCAGAAATATCTCCTTTTTGGTTCCTTATAGCTGGACATTCATGCTCATATATTGTCTAGCAGCCAGAAATAAAGCTGATCGCCTGTCAACACTTGTGAAAGCATTCAAATCCACAAGCAGAAAAAAAGGAAAATGAGGTGGCAGCAGCGCATGTGGTAACTGGCCATTTCTCTTTTTCCTGGTACGCTGCATCAAGCCATACTTCTACTTGCATCTGATAATTCAAACTTCTTATAATTCAAACAAA